>CM026413.1:14516058-14643753 GCA_014858505.1 Corymbia citriodora subsp. variegata | reverse complement strand
AGCATGGGGGGGAGTATTTCTTGTGTGTCTGGGACCATTTCTGCTGGGTTGCCACTGACTTCAGTTGCTTTTCCCTCATAGAAAACATCCCATAATGGACTATGGTCCTGAACTTCTGCCCTCAACCAATTGCCATAGATGCTGTTAATTTTGTTATTAAAGCTTGCTTCTACATATGGGATGGTTTTGCATGAGCTTGCGTAGTGGCCCATCTTTCCGCAGGAGTAGCAAAAGAAGGGGAGCCGCTCGTATTTAAAATCCACCCATATTTTCTTGCCGCCATGAGTTGTTGATTGCCCAACAATTAATTCAGTGTTGACATTAATCTCAACTTTTGCTTTCCCCACTCGCTGTCCAACTGGGCCTTTATCCTCTATTTTCACTTCTAGGACTTTTCCAATCTTGCCAGCAATTTTCTTCACAATCCCTTCAGATTTCCACTCAGCGGGGAGTCCCATTAATCGCACCCAAAATGCACATGTTGTGAACTTATAGCAGTGAGGGGGTGTATCCGGTTCCCATGCCTTTAGCAATAACAGGTGATTAGAGAAGCACCAAGGTCCCCCGTTAAGCACCTTTTGCTTATCCTCTTCACTATTAAATTTAAAGCAGAAGACACCATGTTCCATGGGTGTCATTAGAACTGTATCTGTTCTCCAAGCTTTCTTCATGGCTGCGATAAGGGCTTGGTGATTAATACTGGGATTTTGGTATATTTGGCCCATGAGGGAGAATCGGCAGTCCCCTAAAGTTGCTGCAGATAGATCTTCATCCCTAATTTCTATTTCTTGGGTGTGCAGGAGTTTACCAAGTTTATTGCAAAGGGATTCCAATCTTTCGAAGGCGTGGTGCTCTGCTGCCATTTAGGGTGATGACAGGTTGCAGTGCTCTTGCTGGTTGGACCTCTTGAGGCACGTCGGTGGTATTTCTGTAAATCGAGTGGGCTACGAAGCTGGGAGACAGCTGATTAAGAGAGGGGCCACGTGATACTCCTTTTGTTTTAAGAATGATCAGGTTTTTGCTGTGGGAGTGCTGTGTTCCTCCCAATGATATGGAGATAGGGGTTCACCGTATGTAGATTAGGGCAAGGGGGATTTTCCTAAGCCACGCAGCAGATGAGGAGGAGTGTGGATGAGGACACGTCCTCACTGATGGGGCCACGCGGTGCTTCCATTCCACCAAGAAAGCTTAAATGCATTCCTCTTAGTGGGTAGCAGGGATTTACCTTGAGAGAATTTCGGCCAAGGCAGCTGGCAGTTGCCTTCCGCACGCCGCAGAGGAGGGGTATCTAGAGGGGGACACCACTTCGCTCTTGGAAACCACGCGATGCTTCTGTGTGGCCGAGAGAGATGAGAGGTCTTCCACTGATGAGTGGCAGGGGATTACCTTGGGAGGATTAGGGCAGGGCAACAGGGGATGTCCTTCTACACATAGCAAGGAAGACGGGCGTATCTTGTAGAGGACGCACCTTCTTCTGGGTGGAGATCAGTGGATTCCATGGTTAGGGCAAGAGCACGAGCTGCACAGAAGGCAGAGAGAAACTACACAGATGGTAGAGGGGATGTGCGCAATATGATGACCCTATCTTGATATGTCTGATTTGGTGTGCTTTTTGATTTTAGCCGGAAGCTAGTTCCATTCCAACTGGATTTGCGAGCCAAAACTGGGTTAGTCTAGTTCTCCCCCAAATTTGCACATAACGGTTAGTGAGCTTTTCTACTTTCCATCTCAATACCGAATCGAGATTTTGGTTCGGATTCGGTTCAGTGAATTTCCTTTTGCTTACACCTCTTGCGGGCCCCCCCTTTCCCTTCCCTTTTGCTGATAAAAAAAATAAATTGTTGTTTGATATTAAATTAAAACCATGAAAAATGAAAAAGATCATCTTTTCATAGCTTCCAAATGGGCCGAATTATTCGACAAAAAAATGGGCCCAATTACACTCGATGGGCCTTCTTTGTTTTTACATAATCAAGAGGAGAGGGAAAGCAAAAGATTGGCGTGGTGGCGAATTTATTCCAACCGCGAGCCCTCGTTTCTTCTCTCCTCTGTTCGTGTCCGCCACGAGCTCCGTCGCCGGTAAACCTTCGTCCTCTACCTTTTTTCTCTTCCCATTTTTTGAACCCTTTTTTCTATGCATGTTGGTCTACGACGCAGCAAAACCGGCCGCAGCAAACTCTCCTTAAGTTGCCTCTGCTTTCATATTCTGGACCATCCCTTTAGTAATCCGAAAGTCGTGTGGCCGACCGTGATCAAGGTTTTTGCGTTAACGCTAAGGATCGTTTTCGCTTTAAGTGGGGCGTGGAGATGGTGGGGTTTGGTAGTTCAGATGAATTTTGATGGCACGAGCTTCGTAACGTTCCTGCTCAAGCACATTCCGTTGTGTCCTGCACTCATCTCCTCTGAAAATTGGTTTTTTTTTTTATCTTTAATGAAAATGATGAGACTGGGACTGATGTGGAGAGGTTCTTCTGCTGAGAGGTTTGAGATTTGGATTGATTGAATTGGTTCTGATTTTTTTTTGTTTGTTTGTTTGCGTGGTGCTTTTGCTTCCGCTCTTGCATTGAGAACTTTTTGTACAAAATCAAACATGATTTTGCAAACAAGAAAAAAAACAGGGGGCTGGTTCGGTTCTCTGTTCCAGATTCTCTAGAACCGTTCCTCGGGCTTATTTCCGAGTTCCAGCATTGGAACCGTCTAGATCATGCTCATCCCTAGTTGTTATCATTGCATGGCTTATAACATTGATGATGATGATGCACATTTAAGTTAATTACTTTTAGTTGCAAAGTTATGATATATTAATGGATTGATCGATGATAACACAAGCTTGAGAAACCACCTCCAGATGCAAAGTTCCAATTCGCTTTGGTTTGACTGTTGATTGTTGTTTACGAGCTCCATCCTGACTTCGGTGGAGTTGCTTGTTTGAATTTTATCTATTATTATATATCTTTGATCCATTGTTTGAATTATAACTGATACTATGCATATAATCTTTGTTTTGTAGTTATATTTTGTTATACAGTGCTTTAGTGCATAGAAGATACAACCTTGAGCTGGACTACAGCAAGCATCATGGCAAGAGCCTTATCGAACATTCTCCTCAAGGGCATTACAGGGTCCCCAGCAAAATGCTCTAATAGAATGGTGAGCTTTTGTTCCTGTATCAACTAGCATAGAATGTGGTTATAGTGGTTATTATGGGATGGATGGAGGTGCATAGGACTGAATTCTGAAGATAAAAGATGGTTTTCAAGGTGTGCCCTAAGATAATGAGTAGAAGCTAGTTTAGCTGGGCAAACAAGAAAACAGAAACAGAGACGTGGAGCTCAGCAGATGTTGCCCTGAGCAGAGAGTCGCTCCAAACAGCTTTCCTTCTTTACTCCGAAGGGTCTTAATTGGAATTACATAAGTTATTCTCTTAAGGACCCCAAGTAGCTTCTTCTCCAGCTTGACAGTTAAGATTATGAGATACTCCACAGATGGAAATGCAATGCTGGCCATTAATGGCTGCGACTTCCAACTTCGAACTTTAGCTTCTTTTCTTAGTCATTGCTAAAATAACAACTTTAAAATAAGTTCTCACACTTGTTTCTCAAACGATAGCAGAGGCAGTGCTCAATTGAGATAAAAGCCATTGGTTATTGGTCATGTGTTTAGACCCACTAGCTCTCAAGCCTTAGCTCTGATAATGTTTAAATTAGTCGAGTCTGTATGTTATTTATTATGTTTGCAATATCGTGCTAACATCCCTTTTGCAACTATTATTAGCAGGTATCTGCATTGTCTATTCAAAGAGGAATGAGATACTCCACAACTGTACCAAATGACCCTGACACACATGATGACTTCAAACCTATGGATAAGTTTCAGGACTCTGCCACTTCTTTAAAGGATGTTGTTGAACAGGTAGGCGCCCTGTGACATGACGTAACATGATTTATGGTTCTTCGTTATTTTCTGCGTCCTACGTACTTTGCTCATCTATTCTCTTCATTTGTTTTACTTCATTTGTTTGTGGTTTAGGATATCAAGGAAAATCCTGTGATGATATACATGAAAGGGGTCCCTGAGTTTCCACAGTGTGGGTTCAGCTCTCTAGCTGTAAGAGTACTGAAACATTACAGTAAGTTCTCTTGCCTTTTATAGCATTTTCAGCATGTCTTTGGTGGACTTACCTAGTGACGCTTTCAATTTGAAAGGCTATGGAGAATTAACAAATTTGGCCACTGAATGTGTTTTCTGATCTTTGTTATAGGCTTGTACTAGAACTTTGGGAAATGTGATACCTAGATCTGGTTATGATATGATTAGGGAGGAAAGTACTGGACTGTATTGTTTTTAATTGGTGCAGGAATTAACATAGAGCTGTTCTTGACTTTTCTGGATGATGCTATTGGCCAAATATACTCACATTCCAAATGAACCTACTGAGAAAACCATGAATACACAATTCCAATTATAATTACTTGGGGAATGTGAGAGGACGTAACTACTGCATTCCAAGGTAGAGGAGTAGCGCATGAGACTTGAATACTGATGTTGATCATCCTTTGCATTTGTTATAACTACACGCATCAAATTTCAATCAGCTGTATCATTAAACAAAATGTTACTGTCAATTTTTATGTTGAAACATTTTTGTCCTTTATAGTACCTACACGTCTTGTGCCACTGCGGGAGCATGCTGAAGGCAAACTAGCTGGAGAGTTTTTATCAAATGCTTAGTTTCCGGAGATTTCCATCATTGAAAGAGCTTTGGTTGGAAAGAAGCTGTAAAACTGAAAATAATCTAACCCAAATCAGCTATATTCATTTTTTTTTTTTCAGTGGATTAATTTCTCTTTCTTTATGATGGGCTTGTGCATTAGCTATCACAGCTTGTCATATGCCGATTGCAAGGCGTCATTCTACGTGGAAATATAATATTGTCCATGTCTTTTGATGTCCTACACAGATATAACATCCATATCCACACTAAGTGCTGGTGAATGTTGTGCATAGAAGAAAATGTCAGTGATTTCACTCTTATCTGTTTCTTTTGGATTTGATTGATTGAACCAGTTGAAGTCTTCTTACCACCCTTTCAGATGTTCCATTAAGTGCTAGGAATATTTTGGAAAATGCAGAGCTGAAAAGTGCCGTGAAAGCTTTCAGGTGAGTCTCACCTCCCTTTTGACAGTGTATAATTTTGGCTGATTTTCCATATAACATTTTACTCATACACTGGAAATGCTTCAAAGGCCTTTGATATAACATAATTAACAATGCCAAGATGATTAAGTATCGATAAGCTCTCTCAAAGTTATGGCAGCCAATATCTTTCAATGTTTTTGTTTCTTGTTGAACAAAATACTTTAGCCTCTATTATCTTCCTAGAATTCATCCATCACATCAAGGCACTCTGGTTATAGTACGGACTTCTGCATTTTCAGCTACATTTTGAGAACAGGTGTATGACATCGCGTCATGGGTTTTATTCTTCATACAATAGATAAAACTTGCAACATGAACCTATGTCAGCTGATTTATGCTGAAATTTTCAATTTTGGAGATGAGATTTCATATGATCCTGTTTTCTTAGCTGTTCTTTCTTTTGCAGCCACTGGCCCACTTTCCCCCAGATATTCATCAAGGGGGAGTTCATTGGAGGTTCTGATATTATTTTAAATATGCACCAGGTGAGAGTTTGTTAACATTTCTGCTCTCCCTACTTACAATTATATTCGTTGATGTGGCTTCTTTTATGTCCAGAGTGGAGAGCTAAACGAGAAGCTCAAGACTATTGCAGCCAACCAGGAAAAGTCTGCTTAAGTAATACATGTCTGATTAGAGAGAAAAGGAAATTTGGGGTGGGTTTGGTTTTCATTCAACCATTGCCGTTCTTCTAGTTTAGGTGCTTTGTGATGATCATTGAGAGTCTACCAATGAACTTACCTTGAATAATTATGTTCTTAGACCTGATTTATGCATCAAAATAATGTAGCTTCTACTGTGAGTTATTTGTCAAATGTTGCATGGCCAATACCTGCAGCAGGTTAGGGTGGTCATCTGCTGATTTTGCTACTGCTGCTTTTTTTAAGTACAAAATTGAGGCATTGTCTATGGCCTCTGTTTTTTTTCCGTTGCTGAATCTATCGGGGTAGAGCTGAAACACATGAACAGTAGAAAATTGTGCACCTCCCGTTGACAAGGTGTGCTCAGGGTTTTCTATTCATGGTGTGTAATTGTGTACTGCTGAAGCTAGCTTTACATCAGGGAAAAAGAATGATAATTGCGATGCAGGTGGTCATTTGAACCGAGTAATTCTGTTGAACTCTCAATAGAAAGCAATTGGCAGCCACTTTCATTGGGGCAAGATGCCTTATCCCCTAGCAAAAAGAATTCATATATCATTGGATGATGATATTAAACGAATTCCATAAATCCTTGGGTTATTGACTCCAATCCCTGTCCATTTGAATTAATGCACGATAAGCAAATCTACACGATGGGAGACAACTCAAAATCTAAGTACGTCCGATAATCTTGTCCCATGACAGAGACAAAAACATGTTGAGTTCATTCATTCACTAAGAATGCCATAATCATCACGTATCATCTCTGTGTGCGTGTATTGAGCCGCTGTAAAAGATGTGTCACTAACATGATTTGATTTGGAGACTTGCTTTTCTTCACAGATTTTTTGTGCTTATGAAGTTCATAGAGTTTGCCCTTGCGAAGATCGTCAGTCATCCGTAAATAAATCTGACTGAGCTTTGATACTTTATACGTAAATTGGACAGCATTATAATACTTGGAAAGTTGACTGGAAGGCAGCTGACGTTTGAGGTTTGGTCGTGTGTATGAACATGGAAGGGTCTCGAATTTCGAAGAGGTAACAGCGAATGAACGTGTAATTTAAAGCCAATGGAATCTTGATATTTGGAGGAATCAGCAAGACTAGCACCATTTCTTGGTTGGGAACCGGGTAATTAGCAATTGCTTTATTCTGCTTATAGAGCTATGTATAGTGATTAGTGACTTCAGAAGAGCTTCCTCCAATTACTTACTTTGGTACATCCTATATATGATTATTTTCGATGGTATAATACGGAAGCGAGCTATCTGTATTATTTCCAGTAATATATATGGGCGAGCTCAATTTCGCGAGGATGCAAGGCTTAAAGCTCAACTTCGCGAGGACGGGAGGCTTACACTTTGGGTGATAATAGTGTGTGCACATTTAGACATTTTAACCCTGGCTGTTCAGGGAGTGAATTGAGTGGGAGTGGAGTTGGTACCGGAGTAGCAGCGAGCCACTACGCATCTGATACACTCATCAGCAAAACATGGAGTTACACAATTACGAAATTATCAAACCCAAGCCTCTCATTCCAGCATTAGGAGGAAGCTATAATGCATGGACAAGACCCAAAATCTGTAGATGCGGTTACTCTTCGCGTATTCAATCTCCAATCAGATACCTACTGTACTATGATCATCCTGGATCTGAGACTATTTTTCCTGCTTGTAGGGGCTGATCAGAACCTCATCGAAACATAAGTTCATGGCATTGCTAAGACATGTAGAAAGCTTCAAAAATCAACTAAAGGTTCTTCTTTGGCTACTTCGGCAATGAGTCTGGGTTAGTGAAACACAAATGCATTTAAAACACATAAAGGTTCTTCTTTAGGTACTTTGGCAGTGTGTATGGGTTCCTCCCGCTTTCGGCAGTAGTCTGGGTTAGTGAAACAGGAAAAGCTATCAACAGCAGTAGTGATGGTGTTTCAAAAGCAGGAGGAACCCATACACAATGTGGATCCATTTCCTAATAAGTTAAATCTTTTCTGAATCAATGGTGGATCCTAATAAGTTAAATCTTTTCTGAATCAATGGTGATACTCCAGGACCTACAACCTCAAGCTGTCAAGAATTAGACAAACGATCAATGATGTTTCCACATTGGCAAAGGACAAGTTCAATATTTGGGAGATGACAAACAAGACAAGTAAAGTTGTAGCACAATTCAAGCTATGTTAAGAAAGATGAAAGGGCTAAAACAGGAGCTTTCTCCTCTGGTGATCCAGCAAATTGTAGTACAATTCAAGCTATTAATGCAAATTGCAACCGTTTCTCCATTTTCATGTTCTCATCTTGTTTTACGCTGGAAGGAGTCGACTAGTTCGAGTAAGGAAGATGTACTAGAATTAATTAGAAGGCAATCTGTATTTCCAGAGTTCACATTGTACTTGCGACTCAATGGCACCTTTACATAAGTACAGGGCCTTCTACTGTTTGGACAATTTTCTCTTCTCCTTTCGTTCGCTTGGTCTCCCTATCCTCATTCACGCGTCTTTTTTTCATATACTCTCCATCCGTAATGGATCAGGACTTGTCAAATCCAAACAGGAGATATCTGTTAATTGTGTCACATCTGAATCCACAATCGACATGCTTTTTTAAATAGATCACACAACGTAACATGCTGGCCAGTCGCTGGCCATAGTCCAAAAAGGAAAAGAAAAGGGGAAAAAACGGAAAAAAAAGAAAAGAAAACTAAAAAAAGGAAAATTAAAAAAAAAGAGTAAAAAATAAAAATTATTATTAAAAAAATATTTTAAAATGTTCACGTCAGCGTTAACCATGCCATATAGGATGACTGATGTCAATGTCATCAATTTTCGATTTAAATTGATCAGATGAATTGAATTGGCATCAATTAAAAAAAATTTAAAACTAAATTAATCAATTAAAAAGTTTAAGACCTAATGTCAAAGGTTTATGTCTTTTTTGGTACTTTTCTGGGCCAAATATCATGGGTTTTGACTGCTATTATAAGTTATATGACATATCCCATTAGCAAAGGTCTGCGATGCCCATCCTCTAAACCTAGCTACAGAAGTTAGCACACTTCCCTCCATTTTACCGCTTCTTCTGGGCCGTACCACATGCCATGTTTACATCGATCCTCTCCAAATTTACCACGTTGGCAACCCATGTCTAGGGAAGACTGATTCGCCATACTCTTTGCGGCAATTTATTATGTGAGCTCCTGATTAAACAAGCTTGTCAAATACATTTGAAGTTAAAAGATAAAATCATCCTTCCCACATTTTCTTTGTTTTATGTTGACTGGAATCCAAACATGTGGTGCTAATATCGTGAGTTTTAAATCCCTCTAATAGCAAACCACATCCGATCTCATTTAATGGTGCCGATTAGGTGAATTTTGTTTTTGTTACTATTTGTGCCACTGTGCTCATCATCTACAAATAATTTTGTAAGGGTCGTTTAAGTTTCTACTCTTATGGACCTTACTAGCAGCAACAGTTTACAGTGGTCGTGTGGTGATTTTACTATTTCTGCTGCTTGGTTTGTTTAGTGCAAAAAAATGAGGCACTGTTTATGATTTTTTCTTCTTCTTCTTTTTAAGCTGAATCGATAAGAGCACAATAGAATAGTTTGCATTCCTCTGTTAGATATCCATGTTAGCAAGGTGTGCCCCGAGTTTTTTTCATATTGTGTGATTTAACTACTGAAGTGATCAAATTGGAAGAAAGAAATGATAATGCGATTCAAGTGGTGAGTAGGAAAAAATGATTCTAGATTAAAGAAGCTTTGAAGGAGAAAATGAAACTTATATTGCTAAAATGGTCGGATGGATACAAATGAGGGGATGTCACATCTTCTTATACTTAAGGCTCTCAAATTACAACCGTTGATCGAGTTTCGATCCGGGGGACGAGATCGTACTGTCCAACCTACCACCTACTGGCATCTATGCCAAGAAAATTCTAGACCATGGCACAATTACGAGATCGCCCATCCTTAAAGAATATTCCGGAAGCACTTAGATCCTTTGAGGGGTGTCTTGGTTGTTCTTCCTCGATCATGAGCACTCTATTGATCATGGAAACCTCGGCTCCGCGAAAATTTCATGTTTGTCCTGTACAGATGAAAACTATTACTCGTTTATTATTTGAATGGGCGAAGATAATCAAGATTGACTTGAAACTAGTAGTGCTCTGATATTCACAGGGATGAATTTCAGCCTCACGAGACTAGTTTGCGACTTTAGTCGAAGTTTCTCGACAGATTCTGCATTCATATGCCTCACTAATTGCCAGTTTTCTTTCCAATTCATTGAGGATTACTCAAAATCTCATTTCCACTCGGGTTCCTTCAGTGGTCTTTTGGATGTTTTTTTCTCCCAATTGAAATGCCTTTTCAACGCGAGACCATTACTTTGTGCAAAGATGAAATAGTCTTTTTGAGTAGGAAAACCGCATAGGAATGTAGAGGAAGGTTTCATGGTCAGGTGGGGGGAAAAAAGTCAAGGAATGATGTTGGACTTTATTGCACTTTTTCGACAGGTTTTGAAGGTTAATTTTTACCATTGGAAAATTTTGGATTTTGGTTGGTTTTAGTAATTTTTAATGGAATGGACCGATTTGAGAGAGCAAGAAACACTCGAAGCCGCTTTACTACTTACCTCTATGACAGACTTAAAAGAAGCAGGAATCAGAGTTTTTATGTTTGATGGTCCATCCCTCATAGGTAAATTTTTGATGAGATCCGTAATGCCGTTGACCGCAGTGAGATATCGATTCTGATTCCATTAAAAATTACTAAAATCGGTACCGATCTCTCTGAAAGGCCAAGAACACTTGCCAACTCTCTCTTTGCTTCTCCGCAAAGAAATTCACTGTGATCCAACAAGACAAACCAAAGTGACGATGATAAGATGTAGCCAATACGAATCATATGAAAATTCGAGAAGACCGAGTTAACTTTTTAAAGCCACGGAATCAGTCTAGGTCATAAACACCCGAACATTACGTGACTTCTCTATGTGGGAATTGAAAGGAGGCCAAATCTCTCACATGATGAGCATAGAGGATACTAACGCAATTTTTTGGTTTTACTCATCTTCGACACCTCCAATTCACTTAAAACCTTTGCTACCACCACATCCGCAAGAGCTACTTCAGTCCTGCCCACATATATGTGAGTAAAACCAAAGTTAGGCACACGGTTCGATTCCTTCCTTCCCCAAACTCTGCGATTCCAGATCGGTCATTCACATCCAAGTGCACAGGAGTTTGGATTCAGATTTATGACGGATATAGATTCGTAGATTAGTAAATACACACATGCACATACATACATACATACATAAGGATCGAACTCCATACTTGATATTCTCCGGCCTTGCCTCTCAATCCCTTTACCAAAAGGGCCACATGCGTGTTGGCACATGAATCCATTGTTAAATATTCCATTAAACGCCATGAATGAAAACCTTTGTCATTTTATTTCTTTCAAACAAAAAAGAAAAAGCTAAATTGAGTTATAAAGGCAATCATTGTTAGTCATGTCACACAAAGCTGAATGAATTCTAGATTAATGTTGGCCTCACAACCAAGTCGTTATAAATATCATTTTGTAAAATCAAATGCATTACTAAACTTGGTATATTTAAATCCCAAGACAACATGTTCATTAAAGAGATTACACAACATAACTTGTTACACATGTGTTTTCCCTTATCAACGAACTATGCATGATTGGGGAAGACCGCCCAAGTTCCTCTAAGGTTTTTCTAGGATCTTCGGAATGTTACTAGAGACGAGTGAGATGGTAATTGCGTTAGATTCTAGAATTCTCTTGGAGTTGGTAGGTTGGGAGATGCGATCTCGTCCGCTAGATCAAATACCAATCAATGGTTGTAACGAGAAGGTTACTAGTATAAGAAGGAGTACCCCTCATTATCATCGTCCAAAATACAAAGTTCTATTTTCTTCTAGAACTTTAAAGTATTTTTTTTTTAATTTTTTTGATCTTTTTACATTTTTTTAAAAATTTCTTCTTTTCTTTATTTTCCTTTTTTTTTCCTTTCCTTTTTTTTTTCCCTTTTTCTTTTCTTTTTTGGACTGTGGTCAGTACTGACCATGGTCGATGATTGGCCACAAGTGAGGGCCGGTGATGGCATTGTGGCCCTCATTGAATCTAGCAAGGGCAAGACCCTTACCGTCGGGATGAGAGTGGCCATTGCCAAATTTGGCCTCATGGCCTCATTTAGCCTGCAAGGGTGGCCCTCACAAGATCCAGTGAGGGTTGACCTTGCCTAGGCCGCAAGGTTCATCCCCTCGCTAAATCCGATGGGGTGACCTCTCGCCTGTGTTAGTAAGGGCCATGACACCCTCATCAGCCTTCACCTGTGGCCGGTTGTTGGCCATAGTCCAAAAAGGAAAAGAAAAGGGAAAAAAAGGAAAAGAAAAAACAAATGAAAGGAAAGAAAAAAAAGGAAATTAAAAAAGAGAGTAAAAAATCGAAAAATTATTAAAAAAATACTTAAACATGTCCACGTTAGCACCGGCCGTGCTATATAATATGGCTAGCATCCATGTCATCAATTTTCAATTTAAATTGGCCGGATGGATTGAATTAATCAAATTAAAAGTTTAAAATTGAATCGGTACTAATGTTGAAAGTTTATGATTTTTTTGGTACTTTTTCGGGCCAAATATGATGGGTTTTGACTGCTATTATAGGTTGCATAACATACCCCATTAGCAAAGGTCTGCAATGTCCATCCTCTAATCCTCGCTACAGAAGTCAGCGCACTTCCCTCCATTTTACCGCTTCCTCTGGGCAGTACCACATGGCATGTTTACATCAATCCTCTCCAAATTTACCGCGTTGGCAACCTAGGTCAACATAATTCACCTTATAGAATATAGGGAAGACTAATTTGCCATGCTCTCTGCGGCAATTCATTATCTCAGTGAGCTCCTGATTGAACGAGCTTGTCAAATACATCCAAAGTTAAAAGGAAAAATCATCCTTCCCACATTTTCTTCGTTTTATTATGCTATTAGAGGGATTTAAAACTCACGATATCAGCACCACATGTTTGGATTCCAGTCAACATAAAACAAAGAAAATGTGGGAAGGATGAATTTTCCTTTTAACTTTGGATGTATTTGACAAGCCCATTCAATCAGGAGCTCACCGAGATAATGAATTGCCGCAGAGAGCATGGCGAATCAGTCTTCCCTATATTTTATAAGGTGAATTATGTCGACCTGGGTTGGCAACGCGGTAAATTTGAAGAGGATCTATGTAAACATGCCATGCCGTACTGCCCAGAAGAAGGCTAAAATGGAGGGAAGCGCACTGACTTCTGTAGCGAGGATTAGAGGATGGACATCGTAGACCTTTGCTAATGGGGTATGTTATGCAACCTATAATAGCAGTCAAAACCCATCATATTTGGCCTAGAAAAGTACCAAAAAAAATCATAAACCTTAGACATTAGTACCTTTTAAACTTTTAATTTGATTAATTCAATCCATCCGGCCAATTTAAATTGAAAATTGATGACATGGATGCTAGCCATATTATATAGCACGGCCGGTGCTAACGTGGACATGTTTAAGTATTTTTTTAATAATTTTTTGATTTTTTACTCTCTTTTTTAATTTTCCTTTTTTTTTCCCTTTCCTTTCATTTGTTTTTTCTTTTCCTTTTTTTTTTTTGGACTATGGCCAACAACCGGCCACAGGTGAGGGTTGATGAGGGTGTCATGGTGCTCACTAACACAGGCGAGAGGACACCCCATCGGATTTAGCAAGGGGACGAACCTTTCGGCCTAGGCAAGGTCGACCCTTGTTGGATCTTGTGAGGGCCACCCTTGGCGGCAAGGGTCTTGCCCTCGCTAGATCCAAGACCCTCGTTGGATCTTGTGAGGGCCACCCTTGGCGGCGGCAAGGGTCTTGCCCTCGCTAGATCCAACGAGGGCCGCATTGTTGGATCTTGTGAGGGCCACCCTTGGCGGCGGCAAGGGTCTTGCCCTCGCTAGATCCAATGAGGGCCGCAATGCCCTCGCCGGCCCTCACTTGTGGCCAATCATTGGCCATGGTCGGTACTAACCACAGTCCAGAAAAGAAAAGAAAAAGGAAAAAAAAAGGGAAAAAAAAGAAAAGAAAAGGAAAAAAGAAAGAAAAGAAGAAATTTAAAAAAAATGTAAAAAGATCACAAAAAAAAAAAATACTTTATAGTTCTAAAGTTCTAGAAGAAAAAAGAACTTTGTATTTTGGATGATCGTAATGAGGAGAGTACTCCTTCTTATATCAGTAGCTTCCTCGTTACAACCATTGATTGGTATTTGATCTAGCGAACGAGATCGCATTCTATTGGCATTTATGACAAGAGAATTCTAGAATCTAATGCAATTACCATCTCACCCGTCTCTAGTAACATTCTGGAGACCCTAGAAAAACCTTAGAGGAACTTGGGCGGTCTTCCCCAATTATACATAGTCCGTTGATAAGGGAAAACACATGTGATGTAACAAGTTATGTTGTGTAATCTCTTTAATGAACATGTTGTCTTGGGATTTAAATATAACACGTTTAGCAATGCATTTGATTTTATAAAATGATATTTATAACGAGTTGGCTGTGAGGCCAACATTAATCTAGAATTCATTCAGCTTTGTGTGACACAACTAACAATGATTGCCTTTGTAACTCATTTTAGCCTTTTCTTTTTTTTGTTTGAAAGAAATAAAATGACAAAGGTTTTCATTCATGGCGTTTAATGGAATATTTAACAATGGACTCGTGCGCCAACACGCATGTGGCCCTTTTGGTAAAGGGATTGAGAGGCAAGGCCGGAGAATATCAAGTATGGAGTTCGATCCTTACGAGTACCACACACAGATAGACATAAAAAGAGAGGAGAAAGGTTGCCCCTTCTTGATCGGAACACCTACGGGTTTCTTTTCCCTTAATCTGTTCCGTTAGAAAAATTGGTGGTATTTTCTCTTAATTTATTTTATAAATACACCGCCTAATAATATGAAGGTGGCCTGAATAGCAAATAAGTTACACAGATTGCATATTTTAGAAAGATCCTTTCCTAGACGAATTATTCCATTCGCAGTAATATTTTTCCGGCCGGTTCTCACTAACAATAAAACGCGGAACAATAACCAGAAAAGGAAATGCGAACAAACACAAACGAAAAAAAGAAAAGAAAGGAGGACACAAGCGGCCGCTCGCCTCAAAGCTTGGCTGGCCTAACACAACGACGCAAGGCGCCATCTCCGCCGCTCACCTCTGTGCCTGCCTCTGTCGCTCGACATTTGGCGAGGAAGAGGCGTCTGCTTGAGTTGGAAGTGCGTGAGGAGCAGGGTGTGTCGAGCCTTCGACAGAGAAGGAGAGGAGAGTCGTTCGAACAGAGGGTTCTCAAGCATTCCCAAAAAATGGCAGAAAGCTTCAGCGAGTAGGGGAACCTGAGAAGAAAAAAAAGCTCGAGAACCACAGAAAACCCGGAAAAAGAAAAAAAAAGTGAGAGGAAAAAGGGTTGCCTGCGTTGGACTGGCGCCCCCGTCCATAATCGAGTGGTGAGCATCATCGAGTGTGACGGCTTGCCGGAGTATAGGAGCGCCAGCCGTTTTTGAGGCTTGATCGACTTGCCAGAAGCAGCGGTGACGCCATTGTTGGACGGGTAGGCATCTCCTCTCCCTCGAATACTCTGTTTCTTGTTCAAGCCGTTCGGGAACCGAGTGATAGAGATATCAATCCATGAATTCCTGGTTCGATTTCGTTAGACTGAGGCATGTTAGTGAGAGATACGTTTGCTTCTCGGATCTGTGTTCAAATGCGCGCATCATGTGTTCGATGAAATGCTCCAAAGAGCGCAATAGTTGTTTGCAAACGGTTGGCAGAACGGAGCGTGGAACAATAACCTTTAGAGGAGTTAGCTCCGGTGGCCGCCCCGCCCCAACCTTTTGCCAATAAAAATAAATAAATTTGTTGTTTGACATTAAATTAAAGTAATGAAAAATGAAAATGATCACTTTTTTTTGTAGCTTCCAAATGGGCCCAATTACAATCTCTATGGGCCTTTTGGGCCTTCTCTGTTGTTACTTTCTTCTTTCCCTTTCTGTTTTTTCATAATTAAGAGGAGAGAGAAGCAAAGGATTGGCGTGGCGGTGAGGAATCGAAAGCTCCGGCGATTTATTCCAACCGTGAACCCTCGTTTCTTCCCTCCTCTGCCCGCGTGCCCGCCACGAGCTCCGTCGCTGGTAAACCTTTGTCCTCTACCTTTTTTCTCTTCCATTATTTGAACTCTTTTTTCTATGCGTATTGGTTCCCCGGAGCAGCAAAATCAGCTGCAGCTGACTCTTCTTAATTTGCCTCTGTTTCATATTCTGGTCATCCCTTTAGCAGTCCGGTCGTGGTGTGGCTGACCGTGATCAAGGTTATTGTGTTAAGGCTTCTTGCTGATGCGATTAAGGGGCTGCAGCCACTGTTTTGGCTTTAAGTGGGGCGTGATAGATGGTGGGGGTTTAGTTGTTTAGATGAATTTTGATGAACGAGCTTCGGAACGTTCTTTCTCAAGCACATTGCGTTGTCCTGCATTCGTTTCCTCTGAAATGGGTTTTTTTTCTTCCTTAATTAACGTTATGAGACTGGGACTGATGTGGAGAGGTTCTAGTGCTGACAGGCTTGAGATTTGGATTGATTGAATTAATTTCTTCTTCTTCTTCTTAATGTTTGTTGGCGTGGTGCTTTTGCTTGGGCTCTTGCATCGAGAACTTTTTGTACAAAATCAAACATGATTTTGCCCAAAGAAAAACAGAGGGGCGGTTCAGTTCTCTGTTCCAGGTTCTCTAGCACCATCCCTCTGGCTTATTTCCCAGTTCCCAGTTGTCACTGCATGGCTTATATGGTATTGATGATTGTGATGATGCATATTTAAGTTGAATTACTTTTAGTTGCAAAATTCTGATTTATTAATGGATGACCAATGATGACATGAGCTTGAGAAACCACTTCCAGATGCAAAGATCCGATTCACTTTGGGTTGACTGTTGATTATTGTTTATGAGCTCTATCTTGACTGTGGTGGAGTTGTTCGAATGTTATCTACTATTACACATATTTGATCCATTGTATGAATTATAACTGATGCTCTGCACATGATCTTTGTTGTGTAGAGATATTCAGTGGTGCAGTGCTTTAGCGCATAAAACATACAACCTCGAGCTGTACTGCACAAAGCATCATGGCAAGAGCCTTATCGAACCTACTACTCAAGGGCATTACAGGGTCCCCAGCAGGATGCTCTAATAGAATGGTGAGCTTTTGTTACTGTATCAACTAGCGTAAGATGTAGTTCTACTGGTTATAATTGAACAGATGGAGGTGCATAGGATTGACTTATGAAGATAAAAGATGGTTTTTGACATGTGCCCTTAGATATTGAGTAGAAGCTAGTTTAGCTGGGCAAACAAGAAAACAGAAGTAGAAATGTTGAGCTCAGTGGGGAGTCATTGTAAACTGCTTTCCTTCTTTACTCTGAAGAGTCTTAATTGGAATTACATAAGTTACTTCCTTAAGGATCCCAAGTTGCTTCTTCTCCAGCATGACAATTGTGCTTATGTGATACTCCACTGAAGGAAGTGCAATGCTGGCCATTACTGGCAGTGACTTAGCTTCTTTCTAAGTCATTACCAATGTAAAAACTTTTAAATAAATTCTCAAACTTGGTTCTCAAAGGACAGTTCTCAAAGGATAGCGGAGGCAGTGCCTGAGTGAGATAAAAGCCATTGGCTATTGGTCAGGTGTTTAGACCCTCTAACTCACAAGCCTTATCTCTGATAATGCTCAAATTAGCCAAGTTTGTTATTTTATATTTGCAATATTGTGCTAACAACCCTTTTGCAAATTAGCAGGTACCTGCATCATTTATTCAAAGAGGAATGAGATACTCCACAACTGTACCAAATGACAACGACACACATGATGACTTCAAACCTATGGATAAATTTCAGGACTCTGCCACTTCTCTAAAGGATGTCGTTGAACAGGTGGGTGCTCTGAGATATCACATGACATGGTTATACAGTTCTTCGTTATGTTCTGCGCCCTACTTACTTTGCTCATCTATTCTCTTCATTTGTTTAACTTCATTAGTTTATGATTTAGGATGTCAAGGAAAATCCGGTGATGATATACATGAAAGGGGTCCCTGAGTTTCCACAGTGTGGGTTCAGCTCTCTAGCTGTAAGAGTATTGAAACATTACAGTAAGCTCTCTTACCTTCTATAGGGTTTATAGGGTTTTCATTATGTCTTTGGTGGACTTACCTACTGACATTTTTAATTCGAAAGACCATGGAGAGGTAGCATTGACAAATTTGGCTGCTGAATGTATTTTCTATTCTTTGTTTTGGGCTTGGACTGGAACTTTGTGAAATGTGCTTCGTTGAGCTGGTTATGATGTGATTAGGTAGGAAAGTACTGGAGTGAATTGTTTTTAATTGGTACAGGGATTAGCATAGAGCTGATCTTGACATTTCTGGATAATGCTATTGGAGGAATATAATCACATTTTAATTGAACCTATCTAGAAAACCGTGAATATGCAATTCCAAGTATAATTACTACTGGGAATGTGAGATTACGTAGCTACTGCATTCCTTAGTACTAGAGTAGCACTTGAGACTTGAGTAATGATGCTGATCATCCTTTTGCACGTGTTATCACTTCAAACATCAAAATTTAATCAGCTCTACCAATAAACAAATGGTACCGAAAATTATTATGTTGAAACATCTTTGTCCTCTATAGTACCTACACATCTTGTGCCTCAGCGGGAGAATTCTGAAGGCAAACCAGGTGGAGAGTTTTTGTCAAATTCTTAGTTTCCCGAGATTTCAATTGTTGAAAGAGCTTTGGTGGGCTAGAAGCTGTAAAACTGGAAAAAATCTAACCCAAATCAGCTATATTCATTTTTTTGCAGTTTGTAATGGTGAATTAATTTCTCTTTCTGTATGACCTGTTTGTGCAATAGCTATCACAGCCTGTCATATATGACTGCAATATAATATTATCCATGTCTTTTGATGTCCTACACAGATATAATGTCATACACCACACCAAGTGCTATTGAATGTTGTGGATGGAAGAAAATGTCATTGATTTCATTCAAATCTATTTCTTCTCACATATTGCGGTCCCTTCATGATGTGTTAAATTTTGGGATTTGATTGCTTGAACCTGCTGAAGTCTTCTTACCACCCTTGCAGATGCTCCATTAAGTGCTAGGAATATTTTGGAAAATGCAGAGCTGAAAAATGCTGTGAAAGCTTTCAGGTGAGTCTCACCTCCCTTTTGACAGTGCGTAATTTTGACTGATTTTTCATATGACATTTTTCTTGTACACTGAAAATGCTTCAAAGGCCTTTCATATAACATATTTAACAATGCCAAGATGATTAAGTGTTGATATACTACCTCAAAGTTATAGCTGTCAATGTAGGTTTACTTCAATGTTTTCATTACTTGTTGAACAGAATACTTCAGCCTCTAGTATCTGCCTAGAATCTCAGTTGTCACATCAATGCACTCTGGTATTAGTATGCACTTCTTGATTTTCAGCTACATTTTGAGAACAAGCATGTGACATCATGTCAAGGATTTTATTCTTCATGGAATAGATCAACTCGCAACATGTACCTTTGTTGGCTGATTTGTGCTGAAATTGTCAATTGTGGAGATGAGATTTCATACAATTCTGTTTTCTTAGCTATCCTCTCTTTTGCAGCCACTGGCCCACTTTCCCCCAGATATTCATCAAGGGGGAGTTCATTGGAGGTTCTGATATTATTATGAATATGCACCAGGTGAGGGTTCGTTCAATACTATTTCTGCTCTTCCTACTTCCATTTAATTTCACTGATGTGGCTCTTTTTTCCATTGAGAGCGGAGAGCTGAATGAGAAGCTCAAGGATATTGCAGTCAACCAGGAAAAGTCTGCCTAAGCAATACATCCCAGTAGAGAGAACTGGATTTTTGGATTTTGTGAGGTTTTCACTCAACCATGTTTTTCTTTCTGCTCTTCCTACTTCATATTTAGGTGCTTTATGATGATCATCGAGAGTGTAACAATGATCTTACCTTGAATAATTAGGTTCTTATACCTGATTAATGCACCAAAATAATGTAGCTTCTATTTTGATTTATGTATCAAGTGTTGCACGGCCAATACTGGCAACAGGTTCGAGTGGTCCTATGGTGATTTTGCTACTCCTGCTGCTTGTTTTGTTTAGTGCAAAAAATGAGAAACTGAAATACGATGTAACAAACAAATGTTTGCATCAATTTTTTAAAATATGCTAAACTAAATTGAAATCATCTTTCCCACGTTTCCTTTTCTTTTCTTTTTTAATTTTTTTTTAGTTAACTAGAATCAAACTCGTACTGATATTGCAGGTTTTTAAACACCTATAACAGCGAACCAAATCTTATCATATTAAATGATATTGGTTATATGAAATTAATTACGTCATTATCGTGTCGATATGTCCATTTACACTCATTTCGTGTGCGGGTCAATATTTATTTGCCCTGCAGTCCGTGTCTTAAGACTTCACTAGCCTTATTAACCTCCTATAAAAAATTTCCTTTTACTGATTAAGTGGCATTTCATGATAGCTCAAAAACCCAATCACACTTCTCCACTTCGCCCATTGCCTCCGAACTCCTTGGGTGAGATCTCTGTTGATTTTCCTATTTTCTCCTTTGGCAAAATATATTTAAATCGAATAATTTCGTTTCTTAATACTCTATGTTCTCATTGGAGTGTTGTTTAAGCATCTACTCTTATCGACCTCACTTACTGAACATTTCGTCTTTGATTGAGTTGGCCAAAAACCTCTTTGATTCTGAACTTATCTTTTCAAAATTCGATATGTCTAGTTAATTACAACTTGGATTTCACATATGAGCATCGTATTATCATTCGAGACAAAAAAGATAAAAATAAACACCCACTGATAGGGATATTTTGCATCTTTTTTTTTCTAGTAGGGACATTGATTGTATTGGTAAGTTACTTACCAAACTGGTAAAATTAGTAATTTAGTAGGACTTAATCAGAATAGTGGTAAAAACATAAATTAGATGCTTCAACCTCTGCCAAAGGAATGAAGTCACATAAAAACTTCATTTCGAGAGACCTCAAGATCTGGCCTCTAGTCATGGATGAAACCACAGGAACACTCATGGTCTACGAAGTTAAACTGAAAAATGAAGAACACAATTCTAGAGGTAAGAAAGCTGTCACTTTAAACACTAAACCCTTTCATGTAGACACCAGATCTTCGAATGAAGATGATGATGAGGAAGTGGCCCTACTCATCAAACGATTCAAAAGTTTCGTGAGAAAAAAGAAAAAATTTCAAGGGAAAGAAGAGTTTCGGACGAATAGGACAAAGTAAAAGGCTCGAAGGGTCAAGATGAATCAAGTTAGGGAAATTATTTGTTTTAAATGCAAGAAAAGACTCATTAACCAGACTCTCCACTATTAGGAAATGCAACTTTAAAACGAAAATGAGGGACACTGAATACAAGACCAACCTCTTTTTGATGGCCCAACCTCTTTTTGATGGCTGCTACTGATACAGAAGATTATGAGGTAGAATTCTCCGAACTTCCTTGAGGAAATGTTTGATGTGTTAAGAAAATAAATACGAAGGTAGAAAAAGGAAATATCTCTGTTAAAAGAACAAGAAGCTTTACAAAAAGAAGAAATTCAGAAGGTCCGCAGAAGGTAATTAATTCTGCAAAAGCATAACGTGACCTTCTACAGAGAATGCTTCTACAAAAGGAGAAGTTGCTGTGATTTGCGAATAAATTTCTGCAGAGAATGCTTCTAAACCTTTACACAAGATTTCAATGAAGTTTTTCCAATTGATTGCCATCAGAAAATTGCTAACGTAGAGTCCAATTATCGCTAGCCATCCAACCCGTGTATACTAACTTGGACAATTTTACTTAAATCGAACATCGTACGTGACTGCCATGTCAACGATTTCCAATGATAATTGATTGGAAGAACTATACTAAAATTTCATGCAAACGCTTAGGACTATATTGACAAAATTGGAAAGTGTATGATTGTATTGACACAATATGTTTGAGGAGTTATTTGCTAATTTTTCCTGATTTTTGTCAATAAATGATGATGATGATGATGATGATAACCGACACCAGCTAAGTAGCAACTTTTGAAATATACTTTTTTTAGAAGGCTTCATGGTTCCTATATTGTAAATACCCTTACATGAAAATTTTGCATAAGTACACTGTTTATTTTTATTTATTGGTCTCATTCATCTCTTCTATATATGTGTGCGGAACTCATGGGGTTCGAATCCCGGACTTGATACTCTCTGGCCCCACCCCCAATTCCTTCATCAACAGGGCTGCATGCTTGTTAGCACATGAGTCCACTGTTGAATCATACCATTAAACGCTAAAATGAAAACCCACCTCATTTCATTTATTTCCCACGAAAAAGAAAAAGCTGAATTGAGTTATAAAGGCAATGCATTATTAGTAATCCTTGCAATCATGACACCATCATTTATCACTTTCAGATGACTCTGAGAGGACCCCATTACGTCCTAAAGTAAGGAGAAACTAAATAAATCAATTAGGCCACAAAAGGTAGACTCAGTCTGCTATATTGAACATAACCGTAGAAAAGTAAATCTATACTATGTTTGGTTGAGGAATAATTGATCAGGCAAATTTAACTTTTTTGTTGTGAGGAATCTTCCTTTAAAAGGACTTTCTCATGCCACTCTAAATATATCATTAACATAAAAAGAAAAACAACGGTATTGATATTATTGATAATTATTGCCCAAGCGTAAATTATTGACAAGAAAATTCATAAATGATTCCGCTCCATTAGCCGAAATGAGCATTGTTACAAGTGTAACCTTGGTTGTCCTTCGGAAGATTAACATCAAACTTCTAGTTTCAGCATCCATTGTCTCTGTTCCGTCTAAACTTTTTCCTCCTCTTTACTAGGTGTTCACGATGTGTGATATGGAATGGGGTTGGATTAGACCAAAGCACGCATGTCAAAATTGGGTCAGCCCATTTAAACACATTTCGGAATGTTCGTGAGAAAAAGTCAATATGTTATTGATATCCATGACATGTGATAGATAGTTACGTATTGATGTACAACATAAAAACTTTCACAGATTTATGTACGAGAGCCTATTTTTGAAACTTGTCAAACATGCTGTGTTTCATGCTTAAAAGCATGTCATCATCAGGTTTCAAACTTGCGATAGTATTACATGTGGCATCACACTATTATGCCATGGCCATGCGAGTTGTGAATTATTTAATGAGAGCAAATGCCAAATGCTGAAATATTTTACCAATAACCTGTTTTGCATGACATGCTATAGAATCAATTATAGAGCTTGTCTAGTTATAGTTATATTGTTGGGTTCAGCAAGCTTAATTTGGAACAGTAGGACTAAGTAGATAGACCAGGTCGAACTGACCCCATATGCCGGTTAGATATGTAGGAGCTTGTAAGTGTAATTCCAGAAAAGCATTAGAGAAACACTTATCATACTTGTAGATTAGCATACCCTAAATATAATTTGCCAGAGACCTTATGTATGGCACTGCAAAACATTGTTATATTTTAAGAAATTTCCTTTTCGTCGGGACTATGTTCTATTTGCAATCATTTTCCATCGCAACCAAAAGAAGTCCATTATCTGCGGGCGGTATCAAATAACTATATTCTGTCGATAGGATTTCAAAGAATACTCCGTGAGTTACTTTCGAGTCCATGGTTGGTTGGTGAAGAATAAGGACAGGATCAACAAAAGAGAAAACGAAGAAAAGAATACAATGGAATCAAGAAAGCAGGAACCGTCAGTTGGCTTTGAACGTTGGAATAAGTAGTTTCGGAACATCTAGCATTTGCCCTCTTGACAAGAGGAAAAGTCCATACACAAAACTCAAGCTAAAAGGGCACATTTCTGCACATACACGCCTTCAGGATAAACTCTCAACTCCAATGTTGCACAAAACTAGACCAGCCAGCTCCGTCGTAACAATAAGCCAATATAAGAATAAAAAAAATCTCTCACACTGACCAAACGGCCACTACAATAATCCAATTCAAGCAGCCCCCCCCCCCCAAATTAGAAATAAATAGTCAAATAAACAAATAATCCCATGATTGAAATGACAGAAGCACGGATTTGAGAAGAAAAAACAAAAGAAATTCCACATAACTCCAGGTCCTATTTATCAATCCCAGATTGAAGGAAGATATCTTCTTTGGACGTGCATTGACCACGAGGCGCCCACCTTTTTGCACGTTTCTCCCTAGACCCAAGATCCTCTAATTTCCACTCGGGATTCTGAACAGTGAACAGCACCAATTCTTCAATCTCAATCCAAAGAGTACAATTCGTAAAAGGGCATGAAGAAATTGAGGGATGGGCGAAGTGGTGAAGTGGAAGCCATTATGGAATGCCGCTTAATCAACCCAAAGAAAAATTATATAGGACGGTGATAAGGCTAGCAAAGTCTTATGACACCAAAAAACAAAAATGTCTTATGACACAGATTGCGGGGCAAAAGAACATTGACACACGCACAAAATTATTTTTAGACGAGGGGCATAGCGGCACAAACAGGGACGGAAACGAAATTCACATAATCAATACTATTAAATGCGATCGGATTAGGTTTGTTATTAGAGGGATTTAAAACTCGTGATATTAGCACCACATGTAATATTAATATGTGATCCCATATTTTGAGATATAGTTTTAAATAAAACTTATCATTAATATTGACCTACATTTTTACTTTTGACAAACGGTTATTTCACGTGCGGTTTTTGCCACGCTCCGTACCTTTTCGTGACAACCGTCCATTCAGTAACCGTCTTGATGGGAGACGGTTTATAAGGTCAAACGTTCAATTTTGAAGGGCGAACACAAGGTCTAATACAAACCCTCTCATTTGAAATATAACATTAGTACGCGAGGGGATTTGGCTAGTAGAGTGCACCCTAATCGCGGTTAGATTGCCGCGAAGTTCCCATGAACTCTAAGGAATGCAAACTCGAACAAGGGCTGGAGGTTAGATTTATTTTTCGATCCTGTTTCTGCATAAAACTCTATTGTGCTTGAATTTTGTTCATCAAGCATGAGAAGAATATTCAGTTTGATCATCTTACATTTGGTATCAAAGTGTGTTAGTGCCTCTGCCTTGTTTTTGCGAATTTTGGTTGCATTTTTTGGAATTTAAATGAACAGTAAATTGGAAATGGGGTCAAGAGAGAAATTTGTCATTTCCGGCGAAATTCCAGTGACCCATCGCCCGGCTTCGGGCCAATATGGTCGCACCACCATGGGGTAGAATGGGTGTAACTTTTTCCAGCATATCGATGACCGTCGGAGGCTAATCGCGCAATGGAAGTTGCGGTGGCTAAGGGTTTGCATAAAGGGAATTTTGCTTGATTTAGACCAATTTCTTGATCATTTTCGCCGATGTTTAGGTCCATATGGTCGCACCAACACCCACTAATTATTTTGGTCAAAAATCGGCTGCCGGAGGAGACCCATTTGTCGAAAGCACGGTGGAGATGGGGAAAATCGGCAGAGAAGCGCGAGGGGAAGAAGGCGCGTGGCCCTACGTGCGGGAACTACTAGCGTGTGGGCGCCACGTGCACGCACAACTGAAGGCGTGTGCTGCCCACGCGCGCATGTTCCGCACGTGCCCGAGCAGCAGGTGAGGCACGTGCCCTGCAGGCGCCTGACGCATTGCTGACTTCCCGATTTTACGTTTCTGCCCCCTCCTTTTCCCCATTATTACAAAGTTGCCCCTAACCCGATTATTTTACAATTTTTCCCATTGCCAATTGAATTTACGGTTCTGTCCCTAGATGAATGAATTTATTGTTTTTTCCACTGATTAATGTATTTACTGTTCTGCCCTTGTGGTGTTAAATTACCATTCTGCCCTTGATGCATTTTGTGAGTATTTTATGTATGAAATTAAAACGTCTTGTGATCAATATATTTTTAATTAATTAGAGAGTAGCCACAACATCTTTAATTAGTTAAATTATATATTAAGAGCGTCTGGATCACATGTGGAAATGGACATTGATTGTAATTAATCTTATTAATATGATGAATTTTATCACACCGGAATTTTCATTATATTAATATCATTAATTAGGTTGAAATATTATATTATTTTTCTTAACTTACCCACAGGGATTAAGAAAAGGAATATAATATGATAGTTTCTTTATAAGGTTATTATGAATCTATTTAAATTAAAAACTTACCTCACTAGCAGTTTTTATGTTATGTGATTCATATTTTGTGACATGTTTTACATTGATAAAGCATAATTTATGTAAATTTTGCTTCATATTTTGTAACATAAGCATGATTATTTGATATGCAGTTTTGCAACTTGTGAATTTCTCTGAATTTAAGAGTGATGTTCCCATGCTGAATGGTGAAAACTATAAAGTTTGGAAGGAGTTAATTCTTTTTCAATTGGAGTGCATGGACATTGACTATGCTATAAGGAAAGACGAACCACCTGCTCCTACTGATACGAGTACTGCAGCTGAGATAGCCCTTTATGAACAATAGGAGTGGTCCAACCGCCTTAGTGTGATGTTCATAAGGGCAAGATTGTCTCCTAATATCCGTAGTTCGATTGCTCAGCATAACAATGCTAAGGCTTTATTAGAAGCCATTGATGTGCAGTTTGAGAGTTCTGAAAAAGTGCATGCTATGACCCTGATTATGAAGTTTTCATCTATAAAGCTCACTAGTGTTAGAGGTGTGCGTGAGCACATCATGAAGATGAGGGATATTGTAGCTCAGTTGAAAAACCTTGAGGTTGAGATAACTGAGTCTTTTCTTGTATACTACATTCTGAACACTCTTCCACATCAGTATGCACCTTTTAAGATCTCTTATAACACACATAAGAATAAATGGTCAATTAATGAACTTATGACCATGTGTGTTCAAGAGGAAGGAAGGCTGATTATGGAATCGGGAAAAATTGTTCATTTGGCAACACAAGGAAAGAATAAAGGTCATGGCAAGAAGAAGGGAAAAGGTAAAATACCTCCCCAAGCTAACATTAAGAAATAATCCAAATGTTTCTTCTGTAGAAAGAAGGGGCATATGAAAAAGGATTGTGTCAAATTTCAAGCCTAGCTCGAGAAGAAAGGTAATTCAATCTCTTGTGTTTGTTATGAATCTAATATGGTTGATGTGAGTCGCAACACTTGGTAGATTGATTCTGGTTCTACAATCCATATTTCGAATTCCTTGCAGGGTTTTCAAAACCATAGGAAGCCAGTGAGAAGTGAACAATGCATCGATTCGGGAAACAAGATGCATTTGCATATGGAAGCTATTGGAACATGCAGTTTAGTTCTTGATAGTGGCTTTATTTTGAATTTGGAAATGACCTTTTATGTACCTAGTTTCTCTATAAACTTAATTTCAATTTCAAAACTTGTACTTTTGAGTTACTCTTTTCACTTTTCAAGTTCAAACTTTAGTTTGTTGTTTGAATCTAAAATTGTTGGGAGTGGTACTTTGTCTAATAGTCTTTTTCGAATTAATTTGCAAGACAATGCTTATTATAGTGCAATGCATGTTCATGATAATGCTGGTGTGAAATGATGTGTTGTGAATAAATATTCCTCTATGTTGTTGCACCGGAGATTGACACATATTTCCATAGCGATTAGTAAATGATGGAGTACTTAGTACTTTGGATTTTACTAATTTTGATACTTGCGTGAATTGCATAAAGGGAAAGTAGACCAATAAGACAAAGAAAGGTGCTAAGAGGAGTACAGACATATTAGAAATCATATATACGGATATTTGTAATCCGGATATGAACTCGTATGGTCAGAAATACTTCATCTCTTTCATTGATGATTACTCACGTTACATGTATCTTCACTTGTTTTATAATAAAAATGAAGTATTAGATGCCTTTAGGGTATTTAAGGCGGAAGTAGAGAAACAATGCGATAAGCAAATTAAGATTGTGAGGTCAAATAGAGGTGGAGAATTCTATGGTAGATACACTGAGGATAGACAAGCACCTGGTCCATTTGCGAAGTTTCTTCAAGAGAATGAGATAGTTGCCCAATACACTATGCCTAGTTCTCCATACCAAAATGCTGTAGCATAAAGAAGAAACCGAACTTTATTGGACATTGTGCAAAGTATGCTTAGTAGCTCTAAACTTCCTAAGTCCTTGTGGAATGAAACTCTTAAGACGGCAGTGTACATATTAAACCAAGTTCCAACCAAGACTGTTACAAAGATGCCTTTTGAGTTATTCAAGGGTTGGAAGCCGAGTTTGAGACATGTACGCATTTGGGGATGTCCGTCTGAAGTGAGAATTTATAATCCACAAGAAAAGAAGTTAGACCCAAGGACTATTAGTGGGTATTTCATTGGATATACCAAAAAGTTTAAGGGGTACAAGTTCTATTGTCCATCTCACACTACTAGGATTGTGGAATCAAGAAATGTTAAGTTTCTTGAAAATGACTTGATTAGTAGGGGCGATCACTTGAAAGAACTTATTCTTGAAAATGATCATTCAAATACCCAATCCTCCACCTCAAGTATTAAGTTGGTTGTTGTTCATAATGCCCTTACAATTCAATCGGCTATTGAACAACAAACCATTGAAGTTCCACAACCTACTGATATTGATCCGGTAGATCATGTTGTTCAGCAAGTACTAAAAACTGTCGAACAACCAGTTGATACAATATTAAGAAGATCTACTAGAATGAGGAGAGCAGCAATTCCTAGTGATTATATTGTGTATATTCAAGAATCTGATTATAATATTGGAGCTGAGAATAACCCTGAAATGTTTTCACAAGCCATAAGTAATGATGAATCTAATTTGTGGTACAATACCATAAGGAAGACATGAGTTTTATGACATCAAATGAAGTATGGGATTTAGTTAAGTTGCTTGGTGGTGCAAAGGCCATTGGTTGTAAATGGGTCTTCAAAACTAAGAAAGACTCATTAGGCAACATTGAGAGATACAAAGTTAGACTTGTTGCCAAATGATTCACTCAAAATGAAGGAATCGACTACATGAAGACATTTTCTCCTATATCCAAGAAAGATTCTTTTCGTATTATTTTGGCATTGGTCGCCCATTTTGATATGGAATTACATCAAATGGATATGAAAACGACATTCCTCAATGGGGAACTAGAGGAGGAGGTGTGCATGAAACAACTTGAAAGATTCCCCTCTAGTAAAGGTGAGCATTTGGTGTGCAAGCCTAAGAAGTCTATATATAGCTTGAAACAAGCATCCTGCCAATGATACTTAAAGTTCTATGATGTGATCTCTTCATTCGATTTTGTAGAAAATGTCATGGATCAATGTATATACCATAAGGTTAGTGTGAGCAAAATTTGGTTTCTTGTGTTATATGTGGATGATATTCTACTTGCAACCAATGATAATGGGTTGCTAGATGAGATGAAACAATTTCTTTCTAAAAGCTTTGACATGAAAGATATGGGTGAGGCCTTTTATGTTATTGGAATTAAGATCCATAGAGATAAACCTCAAGGAGTTTTAGAACTATCTCAAAAAACTTCTATCAATAAAGTCTTAGAGAGATTTCGGATGAAAGATTATTCACCAAGTATAGCATCCATTGTGAAGGGTGATAGGTTCAATTTGAACCAATTCCTAAAGAATGATCTAGAAATGGAACAAATGAAAAACATTCCATATGTTTCTGCTATCGGAAGCTTGATGTATGCTCAAGTTTGCACTCGACCTGACATTGCTTATGCTGTTGGAATGTTGGAAAGATATCAGAGTAACTCGGGTATTGACCACTGGAAAGTTGCAAAGAAAGTGACAAGATACCAAATGTCATATGCTTATGTATAGATGAACTGACAACTTGGAAGTAGTTGGTTATTCAGATGCAGACTTTGCTGGTTTTGTTGATTCTCGAAAATCAACATTTGAATATATTTTATGTTAGTTGGTGGAGTCGTGTCATGGAGAAGTGCGAAGCTGACTTTGACTACTACTTCTACTATGGAGGCTAAGTTCGTTTCTTGTTTTGAGGCTACCTTACATGGTGTATGATTAAAGAGTTTCATTTCTAGATTTAGAATTGTTGATTCTATTTCTAGGCCATTAAGAATATATTGCGACAATTTAACTGTGGTTTTTATGGCTAAAAATGCCAAAAGTGGCAGTCGAAGCAAGCATATCAACATAAAGTATTTAGGCATAAGGGAACATGTTAACGAAAGTAAAGTGGTCATTGAGCACATTCGCACTGAATTGATGATAGCCGATCCTTTGACTAAAGGCATGTCACAAATAAAGTATAAGGATCATGTAGCTAGTATGGGATTAGGTCCCATTATATAATCTATCATCATGTAAATGATCTTTGTTGTATGAAACTCTTATTCAGTTGTAATGTTATTCTCAACTTTGGTGTACACATTCAGTTTTTTATGAGAATAACAATTATCCTTGGTTTTGGAATAAACATAGGGTTTATTCATTAAAATGTGTTGTTACATATGGGCTAACATAAAAGGAATAAGATGCATTGTGATACATGGAAGATATCACTTGCTTTAAGAGGATATGTCGCCATGATTCATGTGTTTTGTTTCTTTTCTTAAGCATAAAGTTTCGTGAATTGGTTGGATAATCCGTTCATGAAAATGTTGGGATCAAGTGAGAGAATGTAATATTAATATGTGATCCCACATTTTGAGGTATAGTTTTAAATAAAACTTACTATTAATATCGATCTACATTTTTACTTTTGACAAACGGTTATTTCACGTGTAGTTTTTGCCACACTTCGTACCTTTTTGTAACAACCGCCCATTCAATAACCGTCTTGATGAGAGACAGTTTATAAGGACAAATGTTCAATTTTGAAGGGTGAATATAAAGTCTAACACAAACCCTCTCATTTGGAATACACCATCAGTACGTGAGGGAATTGGGTTAGTAAAGTGTGCCCTAACCGTGATCGGATCGCCATGAAATTCCCATGAATTCCGACGAATGCAAACTCGAACAATGGCTGGAGGTTAGATTTATTTTTCGATCAAGTTTCTACATAAAACTCTATTGTGGTTGAATTTTGTTCATCAAGTATGAGAAGAATATTCAATTTGATCATCTTACACCACATGTTTGGATTCCAATCAACATAAAACAAAGAAGATGCGGAAGGATGATTTTGCCTTTTAACTTAGGATATATTTTGGTGCCTTCCCACTTAAGAAGGATTTAATCGCACAAAACGATACAAAAGCATTATTAATAATGTCAAAATAATGTCACTAGGTGCTTTGTTAGTTATTAGTTACTTCGATTGAACATTCACTTGGCTTCAAATAATCAAACGGGTTGTTGTGAGATTTACAAAGTCATGAATGACATAATTTTAAAATTAATAAAGAAATTACTCAAGACGTGTGGAAAATTATCCCGTGCAAGTGTTTTTTTTTTGGTAAGGATTATCCTATGCAAGTGTTCTCCATCGCATTTATCAAACAAACTCATGAATATTGGCGCCTTTGTCCTTAACTCAAATTTTGAATTTTCTTTGTTTTCAAAAATTCCCAAATTAAACCCCAATCTCCGAAACCTTAATCCTTAAACAAATCCCCAAATTTCCCCATGCGTCTTCTCATTTTTACGTCTTTTTTAAACCCTCGTCGGAAGCCGTGCTCTCCTCTCCTCGCCTCGCCTCTCCTCTTGCTCACCACCGCCTCTCCTTCGACGCTTCGATTCCATTCACCGACTCGGGAATCTCAACGTTCTTGGAGAAGATCATACCCTTGAGCTTGTCGGATTGGAGCAAGAAGAAAGACCAATGCGATTGCCATTGTCGATATCCACGGCATTGGTGGTGGTTGTTGGTGAAACGACGCTCTGTCTCGGCTTGTGTTCGATGATGGTGGGGTGAAGGAAAATCAAACACGATGACAGGTATTCATCCTTTTCAATAAAACCTAGTCTCGCTTTCCTCGATTCCGGAGAGATTGGAGAATGAATGAAGTAGAGAGAGAAGGGTTGGAGGCGACAATCGAGTTGCTTTTGTCTGACCATAAAGAGAAGGGAAGTTACGAACCAAGAAGAGAATGAGGGCCCCTCTTCTTCGAGTCCTAGTTGTGTTCACCTCAACATTCCGGAAGGAAAAATACGATGTGTTCTTAAGCTTCTGAGGCTCGGACACTCGCACTGGCTTTGTAGATTTTCTCTACAAAAGGCTCTTGGCTGCTGGGGTCTCCGTTTTCCGGGACGAGGAGGCTCTCCCGTTTGGCTAACAGATAGACAAGGAGCTTCACCAAGCCATCCGGACTTGTTGAATTGCCATCCCCATCATCTCCCCGCATTTTGTGGAGAATAGATCGTGTAATTAGGAGCTTACTGAGATGATGAATTGCCATAGAGAGCATGGCAGATTGGTCTTCCCTATATTCTATAAGGTGAATCATGTTGACGTGGGTTGCCAACGCGGTAAATTTGGAGAGTATCTACGATTGAGGGAAATGCTGACTTCTATAGCAAGGATTAGGGGATGGACGTCGTAGACCTTTGCTTGTGGGTATGTTCTATAACCCATAATAGCAGTCAAAACCCCTCATATTTCGTCAATGGCTGAACTTGCACTTTCAAAGGAAAAAAATATGAATTGTGTCCCTTATAAATATGGGGAGTGAGTCTAGTTATGCTCTTATGTTTTGTTTTGTCTTGGTGTGAAACTGTGTCCCTTATAAAGATGGGTAGTGAGTCAAATAATGCTCTATTTTTGTTCTATCTTGGTGTGAAATTGTGCTGCAACTTTTAACTTTGGTTATATATAACGTTTTTGCGTTGCCATGAAGTGGAGCTGGTGGAAATAGTGGTCGCAAAGGTCTCAAGTGAATTGAAGACGATGTGGTTGAAACAGCTTCCGACTTTCATAAGCTCAGGTATTTCCCAATTCCCCTTGAGCTCTTAAGTATTCTCTATCTTCTGCAAAGTTAATTTGATCTTTCAGATTATTTCGTATGATAGCTATCAGCTGGGTTCACTCCTATGTGGAGGAAGCCCAATGAGTTGCAAACCCAAAAGGACTTGAGCCTATATGATAAGTTATATGGAGAAATATGGTTTCTCACTATCTTTTACATGATAGCCACAAAAAGATGTAGTAACAAGAGAAAAAGAGAGCAAAAAATCTAGGGGTTGGGGCAAAGTTTGACTTACATCAAGCTGATATCGGAGGTTGATTCGTGGTCTGATTGAGCTAAAATTTTGTCAACGTGTTCGTGGCGCAATCTTCTTAAATCTAAACGGTTTGATTTTCATTTGAAGCTCCATACATCAGGTTTTTCATGGATTGATCAAAACCTGCGTTTTTTGTCAGATTTATCTTTGATCTCTTGTGAAATTCATGTGTATTGCCAAGAATTATATTCTTGAGGTCTTTATTGCTATGTACCTCTAGTATTTGCTAGAGAAGAACATTGTTCACCTAATTTTGTTGATAGTAAAGATTTTCGGGTGGACTCTGGTCTTGTAGTTTTTGATCTTCTCACACCGATGAGGTTTTCCACATAAAAAAATCGTCTTATGTTTGCGTACTTGGTATTTATTTTACTCTACTATATCAGTTCCTATTAGGTTTACACAAGATGGAAGATTATTTTATTTCACTATGTGAATTCGATATTGTTCGAATTGTTACTGTTCTCCCATCAATAGCTACCATTTATCACCATTAGTTTAGTACTCCATAGTGTAGTTAGTTGTATCTATATATTTTGTATTCTTTGCCTTTAGCAAAGCTGAGAGCTTTGGGTGGATTAAAGTATATTCGGTCTACTGGATTGCATTGTAGTGTATCTGTACATTTCATAATCTCTACCTTTTGCAAAGCTAAGAGCTTTTTGTGTGGTTTTAAGTTAATTAGGTCTGAAATAGCTACACTTTGTCACCAACATAAATTTGGTAGTGCATCGTAGTGTATCTTTACCTTCTAAAGAAGAAAAGAAGAGAAAGTCAATGGCAAGTATTCTTGGCCTTTTATAGCCGGAATGTTCAATCCACCTTACCTTCTTACCTCGAGGTCGGTCTCGCGGATGCCGGAATCAAAGTTTTCAATAGTGATGATCCGTCCCTCATTGGCAAAGACATTGCTCATGAGGTTCGTCGCACCATCGTCCAATCCAAAATATGTATTCCGATCATCTCCGAGAAATTTGGTTCGTCATATTCCCACCTCGAGGAGCTTGCTCTGATGATTGAATGCAAGGAGATGAATGGGCAAAAGGTATTGTCCATCTTTTATAATGTCAAGCCCTGGCAACTGCGAAGCAAATCAGTGCTTCAATGCATGGATCTCAAGGGTGGGAGTAATTAGCAGCAATGCGCTCGAGCTCTTTGGGAGCTTGGATCCTACCGAGAATGGGTATTGAAGTGTCACCGATGAGTATTTACTTTCTCATGAAATCCCTTACTGTATACTTATTATTCTAGTCACTCTTACTTCAATTTTATTTGGAGAAATAGTAGGAACAAAGGTGTGCTCGTAAACAAAGTCGTCAAAGAGGTCCAAAGATTGTTGAACGAGCCGTAGACACAAGGAACATTTGCCCTTCCTTTGGAATTGTTACTCAAGAAGATTCTTTTACTGACCCTACTCTGGAGGTGCAGGGTATACAATTTTTTTTTGCCTGTAATGAACAATGATATGTTTTTTTTGTGGGAAGATATCCATGCTTTAGGATGTACACTTGAAATGAGCCATAAGTGGTGTTGGTAGCTCAATAATAGATTTGTGAAAATTGAAAGTGTTAGAGGAAATAGTCGGCGGAATAAACGACTTACCTATTCGATGCTCAATAAAGTAATTACCCTAGGAACATATGTTGAATCCCGAATGAACGATGGACAATACGACTTCACGTTGGTCCAAATACAATCATGAGGAAAGTATTCACATTCTACAGCGTTAATGCCAATTGTTTTTCAAAATAGATAATGGAATCATTGAGTGTTTTTCTTTTGATTGAGGAGGATTCTCTTTCTTTCAATTTCGTTCATTCATTTTGGTAGTTTTTTTTTTTGAAGTTATCTTTTTATACTTCTTTTGGAAAAATAATCACTCATACCCCTTCAAAGGGTACCTCTCTAAAATACAATCTATCATAAGCAATAGATGTTTCTTGGATGTACCCCATTATGGACGTTCCAAAATGTAACATCTCACACTCGGACATGATGGGTTTAGTAATGCTTTATCAATGATATAAGACATTCAACATTCATCAACTTTAGAAACGATACTGGCAAGAAAATCGCGCGATCAATGAGTACACCTGCACTTGGGAGCTCTAATTATGCACCTATTAGGGATAACATAATATTTACAACCCCAAAAAGATAAATAATCGATGTCTCATAGTGCCCCAGATATATTTTATTACATCAATCCAAGTATTCCTATTCCTTTTAGGCTATACTTGAATATTCTCAAACATAATGTATTTACAATTATATCTAAAACCACAAAAAAACAATATAATTGGTCGACCGGTAAATACACGTGATAGATGTAAAACAATAATAGTCTTCCTTCGCACTCATGTCTCTCTCCATTTCAGAACAACTGATTTCCTAGACAAGTTCCATAAAGTCATATCTTTTCATGACCGTCAGTAACATGCTAAAGTAGCAATATTGATCAATTACTTCGAGAACATAGTTAAAAGTAACATAGGGCACTAAATAAGGTAAGTTATATATTACCTCAAGGACTCACACGATGAGTAAGTAGGGATTTATTTTACTTATCTCATTTATCGGTCGTAATAAAGCACATGCAGTATAAATTACATGCTATAGTGGATTTCTCTTTTTATAAGAGCGTATGTCATTTGTTAAACATATTCACTATACGGATCTTAGCCTAAACATAGTTAAATGCTTTTCACATATTTATGTTTAGCTCGAGTGCTATATTAGCTCGCTTTCTATAATACTTAATTTACTCGCATTCGGTTTCCTTCAAGCACACATGATTGTGGGACTATCATGTTTGGTCTTATTATTCACAAATTACATACTTCATCTCGATTCCAATCAAGGCGACATAAAATGATTTTATATACTAAACTTGCTTTTCTTGCATTTATAATACATAACGTCTCATCTCAACATGCTAACTATAGCACTTGAGGTGATTGCTCGTGTGAGTGAGCCAATTAATACCCATTGACATGTCTTTCAACAATATATGTGTGTATGTGCTAGTCTCATAATGAATTTATACTTGATAATGAAATATTAATTCATTGAAAGGATATAACCCAACGATTCTCAACAATAGTACACATCACATTCAGTCTATTGGATTGCATTGCAGTGTATCTGTACATTTCATATTCTCTACCTTTTGCAAGCTAAGAGCTTTTTGCGTGGTTTTAAATTAATTAGATCTGGAATAGTTACATTTTGTCACTAACATAAATTTGATATTGCATCACAGTGTATCTTTACCTTTTGGAGAAGAAAAGAAGAGAAAGACAATGGCAAGTGTTTCTAGCCTTTTATGGCCAAAATGTTCAATCCACCTTACCTTCTTACCTCGAGGTTGATCTCACGGATGTCAGAATCAAAGTTTTCAACAGTGATGATCCGTTCCTCATTGGCAAAAACATTGCTCATGAGGTTTGTCACGCCATTATCCAATCCAAGATATGTATTCCGATCATCTCCGAGAAATTTGGCTTGTCATATTCCCGCCTTAAGGAGCTTGCTCTGATGATTGAATGCAAGGAGATGAATGGGCAAAAGGTATTGCCCATTTTTTATGATGTCAAGCCCTGGCAACTATGACGCAAATCAGTGCTTCAACGCATGGATCTCAAGGGCGGGAGTAGTTATCAGCAATGCGCTCAAGCTCTCAGGGAGCTTGGATCCTACCGAGGATGGGTATTGAAAAGTGTCACTAATGGGTACTTACTTTCCCACGAAATCCCTTACTGTATACTTATTATTCTAGTCACTTTTACTTCAATTTTATTTGGAGTAATGGTAGGAACAAAGGTGTGCTCGTAAACGAGGTCGTCAAGGAGGTCCGAAGATTGTTGAACGAGCCGTAGACATAAGAAACATTTTCTCTTCCTTTGGAATTGTTGCTCAAGAAGATTCTTTTACCGACCTTGCTCTAGATGTGCAGGGTATACAATTTTTTTTGGCCTTTAATGAACAATGATATGTTTTTTTCGTGAAAAGATATCCATGTTTTATGATGTACATTTGAAATGAGCCATAAGTGGCATTGGTAGCTCAATAATAGATTTGTGAAAATTGGAAGTGTTGGAGGAAATAGTTGGCGGAAGAAACGACTTACTTATTTGATGCACAATAAAGTAATTACCCCAGAAACGTATATTGAATCTCGAATGAACAATGGACAATACGACTTTACGTTAGTCTGAATATAATCATGAGGAAATTATTCACATTCTACAGCGTTAATGTCAATTGTTTCTCAAAATAGATGATGGAACCCTTGAGTGTTTTTTTTTTGATTGAGAGGATTCTCTTTCTCTCGATTTCGTTCGTTTGTTTTGGCGGTTATTTTTCTGAAGTTATTTTTTTATACTTCTCTTGAAAAAATAACCGTCCATACTCCTTCAAAGGGTACCTCTCTAAAATACAATCTATCATAAGCAATAGATGTCTCTTGGACATACCCCATTATGGACGTTCCAAAATGTAACATCTCCCACTTAGACATGATGAGTTTAGTAATGCTTTATCAAGAATATAAGGCATTCAACATTCATCTACTTTATAAACGATTCATACTGGCAAGAAAACCGTGCGATCAGTGAATATACCTGCACTTAGGAGCTTTAATTATGCACATGTTAGTGATAACATAATGGCTACAACCCCAAAAAGATAAACAATTGATGTCTCATAGTGCCCCGGACATATTTTGCTACATCAATTCAAGTATTTATATTCCTTAAAGGCTATACTTGAATATTCTCAAACATAATGTACAATTATATCTAAAACCACAAAATAGCAATATAATTGGTCGACTAGTAAATACACATGATAGATGTAAAATAAGAATAGTCTTTCTTCACACTTATGTTTCTCTCCATTCTAGAACAATTGCTTTCCTAGACACGTCTCATAAAAGCCATATCTTTTCATGACCACCGGTAACATGCTAAAGTAGCAATATTGAGTCGTCACTTAGAGAACATAGTCAGAAGTAACATAGGGCACTAAATTAGGTAAGTTATAAATTACCTCAATGACTCACACGATGAGTAAGTAGGGATTTATTTTACTCATCTCATTTATTAGTCGTAATAAAGCACATGCAGTATGAATTACATGCTATAGTGAATTTCTCTATCTATAAGAGTTATGTCATTTGTTAAACATATCCACTATATAGATCTTAGCCCAAACATAGTCACATATTTTTCACATACTTATGTTTGGCTTGAGTGCTATATTAGCTCACTTTCTACAGCACCTAATTAAGTATTTGTATCTAGTTTCCTTCAAGCATACATGATTGTGAGACTACCGTGTTTGGTCTTATTATTCACAAATCATAGACTTCATCTGGATTCCAATTAAGGCGACATAAAATGATTTTATATACTAAACTTGCTCTTCTAGCATTTATAATACAGAACGTCTTATCTCAACATGCTAACTATAGCACTTGAGGCGATTACTCGTGTGAGTGAGCCAATCAATGCCCATTGACATGTCTTTCAACGATATATGTGTGTATATGCTAGTCTCATAATGAATTTATACTTGATAATGAAACATCAATTCATTAAAAGAAAATAAATAAGTACAATACATAAATCCACATAGGCATAACCTAACGATTCTCAACAATATTACATATCGCATTTTGCATAACTCTAGAGACATCCTATGGATTAAGAACACATCTCTAGGAACAACCTTCGTGAATGGATCAGCAACCATCTTTTTGATTGAAACATATTATAGGACCACTTCCTTCTGCGCTATTATATTTCTAATGAAGTTATTCTTTATGTCAATGTCCTTCGTCCTACCATGATACTTGAGATCTTTCCAAGAAACGTTTTAGGCATACTACTTCTTACACTGTGGTAGAACATGCAATAAATTCTGCTTCCATTGTAGATAAAGCTGTGCATGTTTGTTTTTTGCTATTCCAAGAAATTTCACTTTTTATTAAGTAAGAACACATAGCTAAATGTTGATTTACGCTCATCTAGGTCCCCTCCTCAATTAACATCAAAATAGCTTAATAAGTGCAAATCATTTTCTTGATAACAAAGTCGATAGTCCATAGTGCCTTTTAAGTATCTTAGGATCCTCTTAATTGCTTTTCAATGTGCTTGTCCAGAATTTGATTGATATCGGCTCACTAATCCCACAATATGACATATGTCAGGTCGAATACACATCATAGCATACATCAAACTTCCAACCGCACTTGCATAAGGAATAATTTCCATTCATTTCTTTTCCTCTAAAGTCTTAGGACACATTTTAGTACTTAAGCCTTCACCTTGCATGACATGTGTGTTAATGGGATTACAATGCTGCATATTGAAGCGTTCAAGAATCTTTATTATATAATATTCTTATAACATAGTAATGAGTTTCTTTAATTGATCTGTTTTAATCTTAACTCCCAATATATAAGCAGCTTCTCTCATGTCTCTCATTTCAAAATTGGAGGATAACCATTCTTTTATGGTTATAACCAAACCCTTGCCATTCCCAGCCAACAAAATATTGTCCACATGAAGTGATAAAATTACAAATTTATTATCGGACCGTTTCACATACACACAGTGATCTTCTTCGATCATTATGAACTCAAAAGAAGTAATGTCTTGATGAAAATGAAGATACCACTATCTAGATGATTGCTTAAAGTCATATATTGAGCGATTAAGTTAGCAAACTTTTTGTTCTTGACCTTCAGCCTCGAAACCTGTCGGTTGTTTCATATAGATTTATTCATCTAGTTTTTCATTGAGAAATGCCGTATTTACATTCATTCGATGTAATTCTAGGTCCAAATGTGTCACAATGACTAGTATAAGGCGTATAGAGACAAGCCTTACAACTGATGAAAATGTTTTCTCATAATCTATACCCCCTTGTTGAGTATAACCTCTCGCCACAAGGCGAGCCTTGTATTTTTCAATGGATCCATCCACCTTTTGCTTAATTTTGAAAATCCATTTATTTTCAATAGCTTTACTATCAGATGGCAAATCAACCAAGTCACAAACATGGTTTGCCCTCATAGACTCCATTTCATCTTCTAAAAATTTTCTCCATTCTTCTTTATCAAGGGATGAGAAAGCCTCTTGAACTGTCTTAGGCTCAGCATCATCTTGTAGAGCAATCATAAATGATTTCCCTTTAATCTCAAAATGATGACGGGGAATACTTTTACGATTACTCTTGCACAACTGAACTTCTCATAAATTCAGTTCGCTAGGCGATGTAACACTCCCACTAGGCCTTGTATGTGGAGGTAAATTTTCATTTCCCTCGACAACATTAGTGGGTGTGTTATTAAGATCTTCAAATTCATATAATTGAAAATTCTTATTAATCTCACCTCTACTAGGATAATCGTTTTCCAAGAATGTGACATCACATGACTCCATTTCAGTCACACTTCTATCAACTTGTTCACCTATGAACACATATTCTTTGAAGTGTTCAAAGTACCTAATAAAGATATATTTATTCTTTATTATGCCTAATTTGCCATATTTATGAGAAGAATAATGAACATATGTTGCACACCCCCAAGGTCGGAGATTATTTAAGTCTGGTTTCCTACCAATCCACAATTCATAAGGGGTGGAAGCGACTGACTTAGAGGGCACTCGGTTAAGTATATAAGCAACAGTTAATAATGCATCTCTCTAATATAAGATAAATAAATTTGCCTGCGTTATCATAGATCTAACCATTTCTAATAGGGTTCTATTCTTTATCTTAGCAACCACATTTTGTTGCGGAGTACTAGGAATAGTCAATTGTCTTACAATTTCCTTTTCATCGCAAATAGCCTTAAATTACTCACATAGATACTCACGTCCACGATCGGTTCTCAATGCTTTGATTGTTTTGTTCAACTGATTCTCAACCAAAGCTATATATCGTCTAAAGTAATCCAATGCTTCGAACTTATAGGAGATCAAAAAAACATAACTAAAACGTGTGAAGTTATTTATAAAAGTGATGAAATATGAGGCTACATGCCTCACTCTCATGTTCAACGGACCACATATGTCAGAACGTATGAGTTGCAATGGAAGATCGGCTCTAGATTCTTTACCAAATAGTTTTCTAATTATTTTTCTAGCTAGATAATGTTCACATACAAGTAGATTAACATTAGTGAGTAATCTTAAAAGGCATTCTTTTGCTAATCATTTCATTCTTTGTAACCCAATGTAACCTAGTCTAGCATACCAAGTACTTACATCAATTTTCACATTAGTAGAAAACGCAATTAAAGAAAAAAAACCATCAGCATTAACATTATACATGTCATAGTCAATGTCTAATACCATAAAACCATTTAATCATAACCAGAATCATAATAAACTATTTCAAATAAAATGTCAACACAAGTACCATGGAAATTCAATACATAACCTAAACTTAAAAGAACAATTACTGAGACTAAGTTTCGTAGAATATCCATAGCATAGAGGATATCGTGTAGGAATAGGTTTCGACCACTACGTAAGGTCAATTTATTGTGTCGATACTTTTCACTTCAACTCTTGAGTTGTTTCCAATATATATCCATCTTCTTCCAGGTTCTATTCGACGATACTCCACAAATGCTCCTCGATCTTTAGCTACGTGGTCTGTTACTTCCAAGTCTACAGTCCACATATGATGAGATTCAGCAAGCATTATAGTGTTAAAAACAAAAGTATTGCTTAAAGTAATGAAGCAATGTAGTACCTTTTTTGGCTCAGTGCATTCACGAGTGAAGTAACCCGGTTTACCACAACTATAATACTTCATCTTAACCTTATCCTTCTTTCTACCATGCTTCTTACGTCAGAGGACCTTAGCTCTCTTGGATGCCTCATTTGCCCCATTCCTTTTGTTGTTGAATTTTTGATTCCTCTTGCGCTTGAAGCCCAAAACTTTGCGCGAATTCGATTCAGCAACATAAGCATGATAGAGGATTTTGCAACTTATAGGCACTCATCCTCTAATTCCAAATGACGCGTTATATTATCAAAAGTAACGATATTCTCATTATGCATCATATTGATTTTCATATGCTCCCAACTATCGGGAAAAGACCTTATAACAGTTAGAACTTGTTGCTCATCGGTAAGGGTGTGACTTGCCAACTTCAACTCATGGATCATGTTTGACATCTCACGAAAATGTTACCTCATCATTGGATTTGGGCGCTTCCGATATGTGTTAAGCTTGATAATAAGTCTCCTCAATTTAGTAGCAGACGTACTCCCAAACTTATCTTTCAAGGTAATCCAAATCACTTGAACTTTGTCATAACCTTCAAACTCATACATGAGATCATCTTACATGCAGCTTAGCGATGTGATGCGAGCAATACTATTTTTTCTTTTCCAAGCTTGATAAGCTTCTTGATCTCTCTTGTGTTGAGTTGAAGATGGTGTGATTGAGGATTTCCAAAACCTCTTGCTCCTCAAGGATGCATTGAACCTTTCGATGTCAAATATCATAATTGTCACCGTTAAGCTTCTCACCCTTATTGAGATCAGTCACAATGGTCTTGGATGCCAAAGCCATAATTAATTGCTACTACATATTAACATAATGAACGCAGAATCAACACTAGCACAATTTACACATAAACACACATATATTTAATTTGCAACAAAAACAAATGGAATTAATGATAATTCAACAAAAAACACCGAAACAAAAATTCACTATGTTCCCAATCAGCTTCAGTGTACAATTGTTCTATTATCATTAACTCATTTTAATTTTTGTAAATTTTAAGTTCTAGGTGAGAACTTCTTTGAATTCTACCAACCTATGAACTCCCACTAGAAAAAATAATTACATATTCTCATGTAATTATCACATTTTCTTTTAAAAAACAAAAGGTGTAGCATAATGTGGACCAACATACAAAAAATAATCATGCAACAATTCTAATCACTAACGAAATTCAAGATATGTTGAATATTTCAAGGATCTCTTGCCATTATTCAAGGTAGCTTAGAACTAAGAATTTGCAAGTACATCAAACCATATACATGCCATCATCGAACCAAGCTCTATATCACTCATATGTGGTCATTTTCATGTATGATAGTTTATATATTTACAAACTTATAAGAAAATACAGATTAAAAGGAATAAACAATGCATATACCCCAAAAATACACGTATTTAGGATTCTATACACATTTTTATACCTTTAAAATCTTCCAATATAAACAATAACTATACCACAATGTAGAACATTTCATTATGAACACGAAAATACTAACCACGCTCCAAATGGAGCCCGCATGTGTCGCTTGAATGTGTGAAGCGTGTGGCACATGGGCATGCCTAGCTCGAGTGGCTGGCCCAGTTGGACCGGTCCAACCGGCGTCCGGTCAGACCTATCAACGGTCCAACCGGTTCAGCGGTTCGACTAGTCAACCTGGTTTGACTCGTTGACCAGTCAACTGGGTCGGGTCAGGTCATGGGTCGGGTCGATGACGTCAGCAAGCCGTTACAGACGGTTTAGCTGATGTCAGTGTCTGTTGCGTGGACGTGCATGTGGGACTCATGTGCTGGCAGTCCCAACGCGTGAGGCTAGTGGCGCTCACGCGCCGTGGCTTTTGGCCGTGTGTATGGGCGCATTCGACGTCATCTGACAGCGTGCCACCCACTGTTCTGCTCGTCTCAATGAGACTTTTCAATATATGTAATCAAAATTTATTTTTACCAAAACTAAATTGTCAAAACATTGCGACACAAAACGATGGTCATTGTCCTTCAAACCCGTTCTTCGTGTTCAAATTGTTTTCGATGGTTCGTGTTGCAATTTCTAAGAAATGAACATCCAGACAATATGAAATTCATTCATTCAATCCTGATATCAATCAACAAGTGAAAAAACTTACAGAAAAACAAGACAGAGATCATAACATAGGCTTTGATATAAATGTTGGAGGAAATAGTCGGTGGAAAAAATGACTTATCTCTTCGATGCACAATAAAGTAATTACCCCAAGAACGTATGTTGAATCCCGAACGAACAATGGACAATATGACTTCACGTTGATCTGAATACAATCATAAGGAAAGTATTCACATTCCACAATGTTAATGCCAATTGTTTCTTAAAGTAGATGATATAACCCTTGAGTGTTTTCCTTTTCATTGAGATGATTCTCTTTCTCTCAATTTCGTTCGTTCATTTTGGCTGTTATTTTTCTAAAGTTATCCTTTTATACTTCTCTTAGAAAAATAACTGCTCATACCCCTTAAAGGGTACCTCTCTAAAATACACTCTATTATAAACAATAGATGTCTCTTGGACATACCCCATCATGGACGTATCAAAATGTAACAGGAAGAAAACCAACTCAGCAGGGTAATGGCTGTACTTCTGATATCTAGAATAAGTCGCAGGAATTGTTCTCGATATGCAATCTGAGTCCAGAAGGAGCTGACTTACAAGCATTGCTAGGTAAGCTATCTCTAAGTCACAGTATAATAATAAAATAATAGATCTTCGATAGGGTTTTGATAGCAATTTTATAGCTATCAATAATAGAGCTCGAGCTCTTCACAGAACAATGCACAGTGGCAAGACATTAGGTCATGGTTCGATGGGGAGATTAGGTAAACAGGCTTAACAAATTCAGTGCAGAGAAGTGCTGGTTCTATGACATAACAGACATTACATGGATATAGCATGAGGCATAGTGGGTATAGAAACTTAGTTACAGTAAGAAAGTAATCTTTTTATCTTCCCATTATCAATTGTTGAACCCAAACGTGAAATGAAGTTTAAAGATTTCTGTGCTGAATCCATGGTTCCAAGTTTGCAGATGAACTTCGGGATCATCATGTAAGGCATCCAAGGCAACTTTTTTCCACCTGCATTCAGTTTCTCCAATCATTCGCTAAAACTTTATGGTCTGAGCGCACCCACCCTCAGTATTTAGGGAAAGTTAAAAGGAAAAGAGTACCAGGTCTTGCACGCTCAAGTTGTAATTTGCTGAAATGTTCACTGGAGATTTCTTCAAGAGCAACAAACATATTCTTGGATGATTGGGAAACAAGCCTGCTTTCCAGAATGATTCAGTGTACATATAATGTAACAGAGTCCGCACAATAAAGAATCTGGTTTAGTCTAAACATTTTGGGCATGGGGCCTTCGTTAAGTTGACCCACCCACTGCATATTTAGACCCTCCTGGGATCCACCTGTGCTCTGGATCTGTTCATCACGACCCACGCTCCTAGAGGAGGCCCTGGTTGGTTGTGGCAGGAGAAGTTGTATCGGGGCCGAGTTGGTTGATCTCAAGGGCCTTCCCATTCTCTTGATCTAGAGGAAGTGGATGACATTGATTTCGCCATCAATAATTGCACAAAAGGGCTGCAATCAAGCATTTAGATTAGGGACGCTTGTGGGTCATACGATCATTTTGCAGAGGAAATTTAGCTAGAAATTTATAGGTAAAAGTTGCGGCAAATGCAAAACTATGGGGAGGGACTGAATTAGGAAGTAGAAGAGTAAAATTTTCCAGCGATTGTGGTCACGACGCTATCAATTAGGAGCTAAGCATACTAGGTAATGAAGCATGCAAGACACGGAACTCCTGTTCTTCTGGCACAAAGTCGGTATAAGTGGGGAAATGCTCTTAAGGAGAGTGCTAAAAAACCCTAGTCCGTGAGAGAGAGAGAGAGAGAGAGAGAGAGAGAGAGAGAGAGAGATATGCTTAAATTTGACAAGCAACTCATGGTACTGCTTTAACAGAACTCCAGTCCGCTCAAATTTTTGGAGAACTTACTTCTGAACTTGCATCACGGGAATAATAAAGTGCAATACTCGAAGGGAAACCCTAAGGTTCAACATCTTGGCTGTCTGAGGTCTGTACATGCATAATCCGCACAAAGCATGAAGAGACAAACAATTACCAAAAGCGACATATCTATAGTTTTAGCTAAATTTAGCATCTCTGCTCCTCATTTAACCGTAAGTGCTGGAGCAGAGCCAGCATAGACAGGGAAGACGTACTCCTAAAATTATGAGAATTAAACCACCAGATACAGTAAGCACCAGCGCAGAAACATATCGAAACGTAAGCAAACGAACGATCACAAGAAGGGACATTTCTCCTTCTAAATTAATAGAACTCTCTACTTCCTAATCAATCGCAATATAATTCATTTCCAAGAGCAAGCCTTGAGCAAATGTCGAGGCTGAGTTGCCAGAAGTTGAAAGGAGACTGACCCTTTGTTCAGAGATCTGCGTGAGAAGAAGAATTCCAGGAATTGGCGGGGAATCGACGTTCGTCAACGTGCGTTCAAATCTGTCTCGCACTTTCGCAGCAGAGACAGAAGCTTGGAGTAGAAGAGCAGAGCAGAGAGGTGAAGATGGGAGAGAATGTGTGAGCTTTTCGCTCGACATATGAGAGAAACAGAGTGTAGAGAGAGAGAGAGAGAGAGAGGGGAGTGGTGGTTCACTGAAATAGTTGGAGCGGGTAAATTCCACACGACGGAAGAATAAGGAGGAGTGTGAGTGCGTTAAAAATAGGAGACGCGAGCGAGTTAGACGCGCCAGAGCAAATTCGTGTCTATGAACCATAATCGTGTAATCCTATTTATTGATTCATATTACTTAGTATTGGTTTAAGGCGCTGTAATTCTAACTTTTTTCATGTTAAATAATAGAATTACTGAAAAAGAGAAGACATTAATTTGTATCAATTCGCATCGATACAAGAATTAAGGGTATTGAACGTTATATTGTATTATAATCGAATTTCTTTTATGTAATTCGCATTCATTTTAATTTTGTTACGTGCAAAACGAATCGTATCCAACAGTGGTCGGATTTAGGGTTGGGGCCGTTTTGTTTATTAATAGTTGGTAGGCTTTTTACACATTAAATAATTTCAAGATAACTTAGCAGTTTTCGTAAACATAAATATATATATTGAACACGGAAAGGAGACCCCAAGCAAAATTAAACCCCCAATCCAATTTAAACGGAAGCCCTAACACGCGAGGCGGTCACTCACTTCTCGTTCTCTTCTCCTTCTTCTCTTCTTTCTCTCCCGCGAACCCCCAGCCCTGGACGCCTCCACCTCTTCGATTCGCTTCACCAACTTGGGGAATCTCGGCGTTCTTGGAGCAGATCTTTGTCGGATCGGAGCGAGAAGAACACCAGCGCGATTGCCTTTTGTCGGTAAAACTAAAATTCTTAGTCTCAGTTTGTGTTCAATGATGGCGTGGTGAAGGAAGATTAAACACGACGGACAAGCTTCGAGCTTTTCGATTCGCTAGGGTCCTCCTCGACTGGAAGGCATCGAATGAAAAACATACTTTTGATCGGAGACAAAGGGATATAAGGGAAGTTAGGAGCAAAAGAAGCGAAAGAGAATGAGTGCCCTTGTCCGATTGCTAGCTTCGTCCCCTCGGAAGTACAAGTACGACGTGTTCTTGAGCTTCAGGGGCGGAGATATTCGCACCGGCTTCGCGGATTTCCTCTACAAAAGCCTCTCGGCTACTGGGCTCCGCGTGTTCAGAGACGAGGACGCCTCCCTTGGCCCAGAGGAGGTTCTCCAGGCCATCCGCACTTGTAGGATCATGATCCCATCATCTCCGAACGCTATGCGCAGAGTCATTGCTGTCTGTCACAGACAAATCAGTCTTCCCTGTTTTCTATGGAGTGAATGTTGGTGATTTAGGCCGCCAATGTGGTAACTTGCGCATCCCTGAAGAGTCTTTATCTGAACACGAGATGCAGTGCAAGCGGGAAGAAGTGCAACGAGAATGGGTAGAAGCACTGTGTTCTCTAATCCTCCTTGGATTAGAGGATGGATGTCGCATGCCATCGCTAATGGGTATTTATTATGTCTGTCTGTATCTACGAATCCGAATTGGGAACCCCGTGCACATGGATGGGAATGACCTCTGCGTCTAACTTTGTTTTATATATTTGTGTATGCAGGCATGAAGGAAAGCTGGTGAAAATGGTTGTCGCGAAGGTCTCAGAGTGAATTAGAGATGACGAGCTGGATCCATCGGTCTTCCATGTTCATCAAATCAGGTATCTTCCAGTACCGTTCGAGCCATTCTCTAAATTTACGGCCCTTAGACCGACGGGTTCCTCTGCCTTTTAATATTCCTTCTGATTCTGATTCGTGGTCATCGTCATCACTATCACTCTCAGTTAGTCATCACTTCTCGGAGAAATAAGGAAGCCAAAGTAAATGCCAAGTCTTCTTGATCTTCCGTGGTGCTGATACTCGATATAACCTTGCTGCTTACCTCTACACCAGTCTTGTAGCCAAAGGAATCCAAGTTTTTAATGACAACGATCCTCCCTCATAGGTAAAGATGCAGTTCATGAGATACGTGACGCCATTGACCACTGCAAGATATTCATTCCAATTCTTTCAAGCAATTATGCGTCCTCTCAATGGTGTCTCGAGGACCTAGGTCAAATGGTTGAATGCAAGAGAACAAAAGGCCAAACCATATTGCCCTCTTCTACGAAGTGAACACGTCACACGCGCGAGCTGTATCGCATTTGTTTGGAAAGTACATGCTCCGACATAAGGAGCTGGTCGACGAAACTACCTATGAGCGGTGGGAGCGAGCTCTCAGGGAGGTTGGCTGCTCCAGAGGATGGGTATCAGAGAATGGGTACGTTGCTAGTTACTTTCATCGTTCCCACCAAAATAGACAGAACTTCTTATACCACTTAGAGCTTGATTCAATTTCATTTGTCAATTGGCAGGCATGAAACGGTACTTGTGCAAGAGGTCATGAAGGCGGTTTCAAAGTTGTTGAACAATCCCCAAACACATGATCCCCGTCCCCCTCCCCTGAATATTGACTCAGTCTTGGAGTTAGTAGCTACTCAAATTATTTTGTACAACAGGAAGATCAAAAGTGTCATCCTTTATTGTTTATAATTTGCATAAATATTTTTGTTAAGACTTGTGAGGATTTCTTTTAGAGTCAAGAAGCATGTTTCGCACATTATGTTGTGTGATGTGGTTAATTAGCATATCGTTTTTTTTTATTCAAATGTGAAACGATTGATGGATGTCTTGTTATGCAGAGAAACAAATGTGCACACAAAAAATGTCCAGTCAGCTTAATTAGTTGTCTGAAGGTGCTTTAAAGGATTTTCTAATTAAGTCCAGTACATCTTCCTTGCTATAACTAGTTGAAAACTCTGCTCGTTCCCGCGAGTATAAAGCAAGAGGAAATGAAATTGGGAAAACAGTTGCAATTTGCATCAACATAGCTGGAAATGTCCTGCAATGTGCTGGATCACTGGAAGGGAATATCTCCTCCTTTTTTTAGCTTTTTCATCCTTTTAAAATTTTTAAAACTAAAATCTGATCATGCGCGCATGGAAAAAGTAGCCATTTTCATACCTGGCTAATGTTGTTAAGAGTGGCTTTTCAATAGAATTTTTCATAGGAAGAAAGAATTTAAGGATAAGGTGTGGTTCATTTAGCATGTCCATCTCAATGTGACTTGTTGCAAAACTGTACATGTTTATTGCCATTGATTCAAAGAAACCCAGGAAGAACTGCCCTGAGATTTTCTGCCTCCTTCACAGCATCTTCAGTCCTCCTCCCTCAGAAGTAAATCTTTCTGGTGAGTTCCCCTTTTTCTTTCGTTTTCCCTCAATTTCTTCATGCCCTTTTACGAATTATACTCCTTGGATTGGGATGGAAGAACTGAGCACTGTTCAGTGTTCAGAATCTGAGTGGAAATATGAGGGTCTTGGGTCTATGGAGAAACATCCTGAAAGTTGGAAGCTATGTGGTAAATGCAGGTTCAACGATGTATTTTGGCAGGGAATGCGGAGAGGCTCTTCCATCTCAGATTGATAAATTAGTTCTGATGCTGTTTTTGTTACTATAAGCCCAAGGGGTGTGCAAATTCTTTTATTTCTTCTTCTGAAATTGCTGTTTCTATCATTTTAATCTTGGATTTGGGAGTTGAGCTGGAGTTGGATTAATTTGGTGTGTTATTGCCACATGAGATCAGATATCTCCCCATTCTGTTTGTGCCCAGAACCTACCATTCCCAAGTATTCTTTGTGTTCATCATGTGAGAGCTCTGGCCTCCCTTCTATTCCCACATGGAGAAGCATGTGTGGTTTGCGTGTTTTATGACCTAGACCGATTTTGTGGCTTTTAAAGTCACCTTGGACTATATGGAATTTTCATATAATTTGTACTGGCTACAATTTATCATCTTCACTTTTGTTCGTCTTCTGGATTGCAGTGTATCTTTACTTTTTGGAGAAGAAATAAGTGAAATTTTCTTGGGCTTTTATGGCCTGGATACTCGATATGGGTTTGCTGCTTGTACCTAAAACAGCTCAGTGGATGCAAGAATCAGAGTGTTTAGAATTGATAATCCGTCTCTAATAGGTAAAAATGTTAGTAGTGAGATTTGGAATGCCATCGACCACTGCAAGATTTCCATTCTGATTCTCTCTGAAAAATTCACTTCCTCTCATTGGCGCCTTGATGAGCTAGCCCAAATGGTTTTAATGCGAGAAAACAAAGAGGCAAGAGATGTTGCCCATTTTCTATAATGTGAAGATGTGAAGGACCTATTGCATTCTTTTGGAGACGATGTGTATCAATGAAAGAAGCTATTCAAAAGACGTAGATATGCGCAGTGGAAGGAAGCTCTCGGGGTGATTGGGTCCTCCTAAGGATGGGAATCCGGAAAAATCGCGGTACTTTCATCATTCCCTCCCAAACTCATTTACTGGAAACTTACGTATACTATTCATAGCTTACTTAATTTGATCCTATTACCGGAAACTTCTATTATTGATCAGGGCTTACTTCAATTATATTTGCCAATTGGCAGGCGTGAAGGGGTACTTGTGAAACAGGTAGTGGAGAAGGTTTTGAGGTCGTTGAAGAATCCCCAAACACATCATCGCCCCATCCCCATCACACTGAATATTGACTCGATCGTGGAGTTTCTAACTTCTCATTTTTAGCTTATGTGATTCCTATTTACAAGAGGACTTTCCTCGAAGATCCGAAGTGTCATCATCTATTGTTCATCATTTGCATTAATTTTCTAAAGACTAAAGATGAATTCTTTTAGAGTTAAGAAACGTGTTACTTACATTATGTTGTGTAATCAATCTAATAACCATGTCTGTTTTTGGATTCAAATGTGACAAGTCTGTTCTATTACCGAAAGAAGCGTGAATGAGGTCATGGAAACCAAGGAAATGAAAGGAGACGACGAATATGTCCTAACAATAAAAGCCCATTCCGGTTAATTGGTTGTCTGGAGGGGCCATGCAGGAGTTGTTATGGTGTCGAAGTAAAATGTGTTATCTTTCGAAATTCAGATTGCCTTCTAATTAAGTCTTCGACATTTTTCTTACCATAATTAGTCAAAAACTCGGTTCTGGCATCAAACAAGATGAGAAAATGAAAATGGTAAAACAGTACCAACTTGCTTTAACCCAGCTTGATAGGTACAGGAATCCTCCCCATAACAGAAGAGAATCTCTGCTTTCTTGGCTTTTTCATCTTTCTTAAAACTAGAATCTGATCATGCACGCATGAAAAAATAAACCATTTGATACCTAGCTAGGGCTGTCAAGAGAGGCCTTTTTCGTTGGAAAGAGGAGGCAACGATTAGATCTGTCCAAGTAGTTAGTATGTCGATCTTAATGCAACTTGTTGCAGAAGTTTCACATGTTTGTTGCCATTAATTTCTTCAATATATGATTGTGCTTTTTCTTTGGATATCGCAATTAGGGGTATTTGATTGTGTATTAGTTCTTTGATAAAGTAGAACAAACCACTAGGATTTACTAAGAAATTGGGGAAAAAAGAAAAAAATTGTTTCTTTCTTTTTGTGAATACTTCCATCTTCCTATCCATTACAAGGAATGAATTTGAGCAACAGAATGAGGAGAGGTTATTATTGAACTTGACAAACTCACATATTTAAGTTTCAGAGTAGATATTTCACCATTAGACACAGGTAATATATTTCCATTAAGCAGCTTCGTCTTGCTCTGCAGATTCCCATCCTTCGGCATCAAAAGGTACTCTTCTCTCATATTTGCATCGTTTAAACCTCTTGGAAGCCAAATCTTCTTCATTATGTAGGAGTCCATGGTGCCCGGCAGATGCTTCTTTACCAGCAACCATGACCTTGAAACTAGAGCTGCCATCCATCCAGGTTTATCATCAGTGATGTGACTCCTTTATGCAAAATTGAGTATTGCGCATCAGATAGCAAGTGCAAACTCATAGAATACACCTGGTTCCTTAGCCAATCAATATGCAAAATAACCTTAGGGAGGCTTTTGCACAATTAGAATAGCCAAGCATCTTATTCAATCCATCACCTAATGGAGGAACCGACCAAAATGATCTAAAGAGCTTGAAATGTCGCATTTCGAAATTTAACGATTGATGGAGGAAAAAATGACATGTATTTGTCAGGATTTGGATCATGGAAGTTGCACGGAGCAAACCATAATTTCCACTTATCAGTAATTGCCTGCAGCAAGTTTTTGTATAAAAAGGAATGGCCATCTCATCCACACACCTCTTTTCCACGAAAATAAGCCTATGAGGTATCATCACTAATTCTGCATAACAAAATCGAGTCCATCATCAGTGCATCAGGAAAAGTACCAGAAGCTGTAGACAAATGCATTTCAAACACCATCGCGACTGCTATGAAAGCTCCTCTCGCTTCACCAACTCATGCTACTGCTAAAGTAGCCGAAGAAAAAAATTCACTTCGGTTTTGCAGCTTTCTTAGTGTCCTAGCTTCTGCACCTACAAGGAAGAAAATTTGTCTTAGATCCAAGATGATTAAGTAGTTGAAGAGTAACTAAAGCAGGCTCTAGATCCGACTGTTGATGTGAAGAGTAATTGCATCTCAGGACTTTTGGGTCTTGTCCTTGTATCCCTTGAACCAAAGTGCATTACAGCTTCCTCCTGGCGCGACAACAAGAGGCCTGGGTTTGATACTCTTGTAAGGTGCCCACATCTTCGTTTGGACAAGTGAAAAAGAGAGAGACCTCCCCCTTCTTCGCTTTCTTTTCTCTCTGAAGAAGACTTCGAGGGTTTGAAATCCACTCCGGTTCACTAGTGGCAGTTCTCCACTGCCAGCTTCATCAAGCTCGTCTCGTCCTTCGAACCCACTAAAAACCTCCACTGTAGTGGCCTTCCCCTGTTTAATTCTTCCACTCAACCTAGAGGACTCGAAGTGATTCATCTTCCTCGCCTGAGATATTTTCTGAATCCCCTTGTGTGAACTTGACCAGTAATCGTGGCCAAGCTTTCCTCGTTGACAAGGTAACATCTTTATTTCCCTATATTCTGATGAAGGAGGAGCTGAAATGCCTACCTCTCTGTTTGGAACGAACTTGTTTCTTCGATTTTTGAATGTGATGATTAGAATCGGTGGTTCCTCTTTGGAGAAGAATGAAATACTTCCCGCTGTTGGTTAGCAAAGTTCTGATTCCCTTTTTGGATTATTTTGCACACCTAGGGGAATTTCTCACTGTGTCGAGTATGATTTCAGCTAAGTTTATTGTTAATAGGATTCAATCTAAACATTTTCTTTCTGTATGTGTTTCTATGTTGTTGCCACGCTCTCGGTGATGATGGCATCTAAACATTTTCTTTCTTCTTAAATAAATTTCAGTGGGAAACTACTCACGGTCCCATCTTCCTACCCCTTACAAGCAGGAATTACTTCATATGGCATGGGAGCAAGCCCGATCCCATCTTCTTCAATAAATGTGGAGTTTTTGCTGCAGGAGCTATGAATATGATTCCTTGGATTCTAGTCGTTTCGATGCAAGGATCAATTTTTAGCATAAAGGATACCTTATCGAATATGTTCCAGCGCCGGTGGCTGTTGTTGACTTTAGATTATTGCCGGTGTTGCAAGCATATGTTGACAAATGTTTGAGTAATTACCTCATATTTGTGTACCTTCTCTTTTTATGCATGAGAAAGCTTATATTATTGCATTTTCATGCTGGTGTGACAATTATTAGTATTAGGCATCACTACTGATGAATGAAATCAAAGCATTGGCCTTTGGCTCTGGCCAAATATATATATATATAATTGAAGTTCCCCTTTATTTCGCTGCTCACTCGCGTTTTAAACGAAACCCTACCTGCCTTCTTTTTATTGCTCTAACCTTGACCCTGAACGGCCTCTGCCTCAGCCGCTTCGAGCTCCTCGATTTGCTCCTCCGACCGACCTGGCATTGTCAGCGTTCTTGGAGCAGATCACTCCCTCGGACGATTTAACATCCGAAGAGAGAGGAGGGAATTTAGGAATAATGAAGCAGAAGATGGATGCCTGAGCAATCGTTCGATTCCTAGCAGCGTCCCTTCACAGATCCTTGAAGGGCAAAACAACTGCGTCCCAGGACTGCGACGTGTTCCTGAGCTTCAGAGGCCCGGACAGTCGCACTGGCTTTGCAGATTTCTTGTACAGGAGCCTCGCAGTTGCTGGGCACCGCGTGTTCTGGGACGAGGCTCTCCCGGCCAGCAAGCAGATAGGCTTCAAGGCACTCCGGGCCATCAGGACTTGTAGGATCGTGATCTCCATCATCTCCGATCGCTATACGAAGAGCGAATGTTGCCTCCGCAAGCTCACCGAGATTATGGATTGGCATGGAAAGCACAGCAAATCAGTCTTCCCATAGAACTTCCCAGTATTCTATGAAGTAAACTTCGATGATTTAGGTCGCCAAGAGGCGTTACGTGAATATAAGATGATGCAGGGCAGTCGAGAAGAAGTGCAAAGATGGGTGAAAGCCATTCTTTAACGAGGATTAAAGGATGGACGTCGGAGTACTATGCATGGTTTTGTTTTATTTTATTTTATTTTCGAAATCTTGCAACCAACCCTAGGTTTTGGAATTTTAACTTTTTGTTTTTTACATGCACGTTTTTTTGCAGGCGTGAAGGAACGTTGGTGAAAAAGGTGGCTGCAAAGGTATCGAGTGAATTAGAGAACATGTGGATGAAACGATATTTCTCAATCCCAGGTGAGTGCCTCCCATTCCTTAAGTGTTCTCTGCGTCTGTGCTCCATTAAAGGTTTCAAGTAAATTTTAGAGACCATGCGGATCAAAGGGTATTTTCTCAATTCATTCCGTGCGAGTCTCTCCCATTCCAAAGTACCATCCCTGAGTAGTATTGTGGCGGTCTCTTTGGGCCGTTAGTGCAAGTAATCATTCATGCGAGAGCTTCGAGGTTTCGCGAGGTTTGTCTTTAGATATTGGGATGTCAGCTACATCTTTGTCATGTTGGAATCATACTCGACATAGTGAGAAATTCCCCTAGGTGTGCAAGATAATCCAAAAAGGGAATCAGAACTTTGCTAACCAACAGTGGGAAGTATTTCATTCTTCTCCAAAGAGGAACCGCCGATTCTAATCATCACATTCAAAAATCGAAGAAACAAGTTCGTTCCAAACAGAGAGGTAGGCATTTCGGAAATTTCCAACAACTCGTTCGAAGGCTTCCAAGAACAAAGCATTAAAGATCAAGACATGACAAAAGCTGAACTCGCTAAATTAAGAAATGGAGTAATACTTGGATCTAAAACTCTTTTCGATGCTTGGTGAAGTGGCGGAGAAGATGGTCTCGATGGAGGCTCAGCGGCATCAACAAAAAGGATTTTGGAAGTAACCTTATCGAGTATGGCGTTGAAGTCATCAATAAAGAGGCAGTCTCGGCAATACCTCCACCAATTAGTGAAGCTCTTGAGAACACCCGAAGTAGGACTAAATGGTTTGATTATATGACTTCAGAGTACCTTGTTGGTGACCACACGACTGCAAACGAAAGGGTTGAATGTCTTGGTTACCGCAAAATGCTGTTTCTCGTTGAATGAGAAGTCACTAGAATAGGGGGCAACAATCGGAATGCCTTGGGATAACCCAAGTTGTCGAGGGCAGTACTGGGGAAAGTAAACCTCAACACCAGACTGCAAATTCCCTTTCAGATAATCTTAGCATCAGATCAGATGCAACCAACACAGAACGCCAGAACTTCTTGGTGTCCTTGGATTGGAGGAAGATAAAAACAGATAAAATCTAGACCAGAGAGTGGACAAAAATCGTCAATGTTCAAAGAACATGGTAAAACCAATAGAAGAAATGCCGGAAAGCTGAAGACTCCTCAGGGATAGAACGGAGATGGAAGCTTAATATTTGGCCTCCTTTTCTCTCGAGATAAAATGGCTCAGCTTTATACCCCAACAGAAGAGGATTCTTGGAGTCAGAAAACAAAGATGGGAAATATAACCTGATCCAAGCTTAGAGAATCCAAGGAGGGCCATAGAAGACTCCAAAAGTAGGCTCGCCCTAGGCAACGAAGGCAAAACCTAAACCCTGATAGAGAGCAGCCAAGGCAAGATGACCCATGGCTATGTGATTACCCTGTGTGAGATAATGAGCTAGCCCCCTCAGTTCTCGGGCCTCCTAAAGAGTGGAGTGACAGAAGACAAACTTGGATAACCAATAAAGGAGGAAAGCCACATGCTCCTTTTTACTGACAGCACGAATCCAGCGAGCATAAGAAGTTTGAAAGTGGGTATAAGTAAGGTCAGCACCTTGCAGGAAATAGTGACACACGGCAGGATCAATAGCGCTGGAGTCATTAGCTCATCATCAGGTAGAGGGTTCTCTCGGGAGATTGCTCATTTCTCCTTTGGCGCCCTATGCTATATTATTTGAAAGACAAGGAATGATATCCTCTTTCGAGCTCATAATTTATATATTCCATCATTGAAACTGTACCTTTTAAAGATGGTAAAAGACAAAGCTCTTGCTTTCAAAAGGGTTGAGGATAATCCTAGTAATAAGAAGATGCAGCGGAGTTGGGGGATTAATGATTGTATTTTCGACGTGACGCTGAGTTAGGCTCAGGACAGGGCCATCTAGGTTCTTTGTTTAGTTTATTTATTGGAATGTAAATCCCCGTAGCGATCGTGATACTCTCTCACTCTAGTGACTTGTTGTCTCCTTAAGTGATTGTTGGTGTCGTGATTCACCTTCCTTGTACAGATTTTTTTATTTGAAAGCTTATAATACTTACTTTACCAAAAAAAAAAAAAAATTAGCGCCGAAGTCATCATCACATGGACTCAAGCCAGTAATAGCATATGCATTCTGTAAAGTCACTGACATTGGGCCAGACTTAAGGAAGAAACAGTTGACTGAAGGCGACCAGAAACTTGCAAGAGTCCTCAAAAGTTTGTGATTAAGCTTCTAGTCAAAGGTACAAAACTCTAGGGTTTTGTCAATCTAAGCTTTCTGCCAGACTTCATGTTTGGCGGATCTAAGTCCGTTGTACCACTAAAAAAAAAACTCGATCAAAAGGGTAAAAAGCCCTAAGTTTCTGGGATGCGGGGCTCTAGACATACTCTACAAGATGGTTCCTTCGGAACAGAAGGGGTTCTTCTACATACCTAGGGAAACAGAAAGGAAAGATGGAGGTTCCAGTGCTCGGAGACACGGCCCAAGGACTATTTCATCATCCTCCTCCTTTGGAGAGTTTTGAGGTGACAAGTAGACGTTACTTGCAAACTCAGGCGACTGAACTTGCTCAAGGCGAGCAAAGAAAGTCTCGGGATCTTGTGAACGCGGGATGGTAGGACCGAAAAGGGGCCAAGATATGGTGAAAGCGTCAAGGAGGAGAATAAAAATCAGACCTTGGAAACAGAAAAGAACAAGGCTAAAGTCAGAGCCGTGTGTTTATAAATAAAAGTCTTCGTGATGAGTAGACCTGTTAAACGGGTGGATTGGGTTGGGTTTGGGTCGGGTCATAAATGGTCCAACCCAAATTGACCCATTAACCCGTTTATGACCCATTTAAGCATAGTATAAAATTTTTGACCCATACCCAACCCATACCCGACCCGACCCATATTGTTAAAACATTTCTCTATATAACTAAATTTATGAAAACTTATTCTTATAATCTTTTTTAAAGATTTTAAACTTATTCAAGTTCATTAACAACTTATGTATTTTAGTCTTTTTAATTTTTAAATCCATTATATATACACTTGTCAAAATTGGTGTATAACCCATAAATGGGTCATAAATAGGTTAAGTTTTCTTTAAATGGATTAAATGGGTCATAAATGGGTTATACACCCATTTTGACAGGTGTAGTGACAACTTAGAAGAGGATATAAATTCGGAGCCCTAAAAGCGCCAGATCGCAAATAGAGGATTGGAAGCCGAAACGATGAGCAGCCGACGCCCAGGCGATAAGGTCAGCAAGTGCAATTATTAAAAGATATTTTAATTCCTTCAAGGGGGTATTTGTTGGTGCCAAAAATGGCTTATCGGGCTTCAGAAATGTGTAAAGCTAGTTAGGCCCGATCTATGGGAACCATTCAAACAATGGGCTAGTAAATTGGCAGTTAGCAAAAATGTCGAAAGGCGAGATCTTAAAACCGTTTGGAAAAAGATAAGAATGAAACAGTTTTGAACAATCGGCATCAATGAAAGTACAGATAAGATAGAACAGTTATCACTTGTGGTACTGAAGCGTCTAGAAATTATTTGAAATTAAAATAGTAACTGCTCATGAGCAGTTATTGGTAGGAGCTCAATATAAATAACCGAAAAAAACATTTTTACAAGGACCTTTCATCAAATCGACAATCAAGAGCATCTTGTTTATCTTAGTATTGCACATTTACTATCAATGGCACGTTTACTATATGTTATGGCATTTACTTTTCCTCTCGTTTCCTTGTATTTCATTTGTCTATAGTGTAGAAATAAGTTGCTTCCTTTCCGAAGCGACACAAAACCCATATCAAATGATAAATTCAAAATCCTGCCTCTTTGATGAAAGATATTGGTCCAGGAAACTCTTTCTCGGCAAACACATATTATACAGTTAGTTGATGGAATCGAGGAATCACTGGTATGCGGTTTCATTAGTTCAGAAGTCTACATCCGCAATTCGGGTCATGTGTGGTTTGAAAGTTTGAGGATTTTGGTCTAGAATTTTGGTCGACTTGAAACTACGGGGTGCCTTAGGTTTCACGAGAAGAAAACCAGGGCTTTTCCTAAAGAAAATAGTTTTTTACTTCTGGACAAATGCATTTGTTAATAAATCTTCCCTCACACATAATGTCCCCTAGATTCTTTTGTGATGTAAACAAAGGGTTTTGGCTGATTATTCTTGTGACGTCCTCGAATTTGACCCCTATTTTGGACGCAAGAAATGGCCTAAAGCATCGATGCACTAATAACAAGATTAGACTATGGATCAATTTAAATATTATTCTTGAGTCAACTATCCGATTTGGGAAAGGTAATTAAGAATTGAGGAAGGCACTCAACCAGAGCATCTGACCATGGAAAGATAGCTTGACCATAAGGATCAATGCAAAATGAACTTAAGCCATCACAAGTCAATTAGCAAATGGTTATAGATCGATCCGGCTTAAGTTTATGTAGCCGGATTGAGAGTGATTCCGTAGGTCACTATACTAATCCCGAACAATCCTAAATTGATTCTATTTGACCATGGACCACAGTAAGTAAATTGATTTCCGTGCGATTATACGACAACCGAAGGTTATCCATGAATCATCGAGATTCAAACATGGGTTGGCTTTGAATCAACCGTGGGTTGTGCAAGCACCGTCCCCAAGAGGCCACCCTTTCATTTTAGATCATGTCAAAGCCGCTTCTAGTCGATTTTAGCAATGAATCACGACTTAGTTACGAGTGTCAATTTTTGGATAACTAAGGAATATCCTTTTTGAATGACACTAATATAATTCTAGTGAATAGTTTTGGACCGATAATATTTAGTCAAGAGAAAGTGGGCCATTTTATCGGAAGCCCAATAACCCACACACCCAGGAGGGAAGAAGGAAGCCCAAGACCAAATTGTCTTGCCCAAGTCCAAGGCCATTGATGGCCATTGGAAGCTAGCTCTTCAAGACCACGTGCTCAAATAGGATTATAGTTTCTTATGGCTTAAGGTAAGAGATTGATCTTCAAAGATTGGCCTCAATTGAGCTCTTTGAAATTAGTTAGGATGGAAAGTGTTCTTGGAAGAAGGAGGAGGAGGGGGCGCCCACTTGGGGGAGGAATTGTGCAGGAACAAGATGGTTGATCTTCAAAAGCTTAGTTGCACCTAAAGACTAGGCAATGAAAGGCTAAAGGAGAGACTTGAGAGGAAAGTTTTGCCAAGGAGGGCTCTTGGCTTGACAAATGGCAAGATTTGATCTTGCAAAATCAAGACAATACTAGGTAATCCTAGGGACTAGGGTAATGATGGCATATCCCCCACAAGAAGCCTTCTTGCCCCTTCCCCCCACTCATCTGACACTCATCTCACTCAAGCTCCCACTCTCTCACTCTCATTTCTCTCTCTCTCTCTCTCACGCTTTCCCTTTGGCCGACCGATCGGCCGCCTTACCACTGCCGCTCGCCACCATCACAATCGTCGTCCTCACTGCCCATTGCTGCTCATCGCCAGCCACACATTGTCGTCAGCTCACCGCTATCATTGCTTGCTGTCGTGAGCTATGAGCCGCCATCCATCATTCGTCGCTTCTCCATAGTTTTCAACTCGATTTAGTAAATAGATCCTCTAACCCTTGAATAGGGAGTTGCGTTGCATAGTTCGAATGAAGGGTCGGTTCTGATTCCATGATTTCCATAGTTGATCTTGCTTGTTTAGGAAGAGGAAGCTCATGTATGAATTTTGTATGATTTGCTCATGATTTGCTTGGGTTTTGAGGTTTGGGAATGAGGATATCTTGGCATGTACATGTCTAGTTGTAAGGAAAGTCTAATATTGCCATGTGATTGTCGGGTTATGAGAAACCATTGTCTTGTGATTATGTTCTATCATGTGCTTGTTTAATGTTGCAAGGAATCATCATGGGTAAGTTATGTGTTGATAAATGCTCGTAGAGGGTTGCTCGGAACCGTTGATTGATGATTTAAATGCTTGTTTTACATATATTGATTTATTATAAAGTCTTGTTTATGCGTCATTATGGATACTTGAAATCATGCTTTGAGTTTCCGATAAGAGATTCACGTACTCTTGGACGTATGTAGAAACACGTTGCATTGGATCTTTCTCTTAGTATGGTGATATTGAGAAATACTGTTCTAAACTAGGATTGGCCTAGGTCGGTAGTTGAGCATATCGGGTTAAGCTAACGAGTTCTTGTGTCGAAGTCAGCATCTCTTCATCTACTCAGTTCCGATAAGTCATTATATACACTTGTTTCTCACCTTTGGGGCTCTTGCATTGGCTTAAAGTGGAAGATAAGAACCAGTATGGATGATTGGTTGTACATGTAATCATATAAAAGAGCCCATATTTGAAGATTTTCAAGATGATGTTCGTAGATGGATTTTAGAATGAAGCCTGATATATTGGATGCCACCTTCGAGGGAGGTCGAGATGTTGCCATGCCCCATGGGGTGGGATAATGCCTAGTTATGTTGGAAGTGGCAACGAGGGTTCGATTATGGCTGATTGTAATCGTAATAATCGGAACATGTGTGAGATGTTGTGAACGCGATTGTGCGTGACTTATGTGATATGATTTGGATTCTTGGCTCACATGTGCATTGTAAGTACTTGAGGTCCTCTTATGTGTTCATAGATAAGGTAAAGCAAGGCCTTTGCTATTGATTTGCCATAGATATTTTGAGTTCTAATGTTTGGCATGTTTCCGACATGAGGCATTCTCATACGAGGATTAGACAATTTACTTATTGAGTTTTACTTATTTTTTGTTTTTTTACCTATTTTTAGGCTCATAGGTACGTATAATTGTATCGTCCATTTCGGGATACCCATAAACAAGGAAGTGGATGTTACCGAGATCGTGCTAGCGAAGAGTGATACTACCTATCATAAGTACACCTAGATAAGGGCCTAAAGCAGTTGGCTCCTCATTATTTTGTGGCCTAGTTCATATGGTTCAATAGGGATCTCTTCAATCCTTTTCATAGGTTTGATGGACCTCCTGATGACCTTGGCGGAGCCCTAATGGTGCCATGAGCAACCTTGAGTCGGACCTAGACTATGATCCCCAGCCCGAACCATAGAGATTTGGCCTCCTGTGGGGAAACCACTTTTTGGAAGTTGTCCTTGTAGGTGGAAGAGTTAGGACTAACTCCAACCCCTTTTGTTAAAACCGGAAAAGGCCCGCACTAGTAGGCTTGTAATTATTTAACTTCCGATGGCGAAATAATTAATACATACATATATATATATATATATATATATATATATATATTATGAAGTGGGTTTTGCCAATGTATTTTTTTTGCTATCTATTTGTTGTTGTTGATTGAGAGATATTAATGTGTGCCTTTGCATGTGCTTAAGGGTTGGCGATGCCTCCTAAGACATCGCAAAATAATGACGTCAAGGACATTGCGCACCTGCGGCTTGGGGAACAAAGGTCCGGGGCATGACATTCCCAAAGACCCTGGCTCACTTATTAATCAATACTTTATCGAGACTTCGTTTTTTATGAGTCGACCTGGAAAGTGACGTTCTCCGTCTATTGCATTTCAACGAAGATACTTATTTACACGTCGGCTTCAATATCTACAGACTTGAGTGGTCAAGTGGCCATGTTAAGGCAAATCCAATTGCTTAACCTACTGACGGATTCCTTGATAGTTACATTCATATTTCTAAGACTCTACCTACCTCTAATTCATCGGTAAAATCTCAATTTATTGATTTAATAATGGTAGTCAGTCTACCGTTAATAATTATAATTAATAACCAATACCTATGTAAACATACTATCAATATATTTACAGACAAATTAGGTAACTTTATTATATATTACAAATTGGGATAAGTGTATTAAAAGTCATAAACTTGTCACGAAAATATAATTGAGTCATAAAATTTTCAAAAGATGCAATTAAATCCTAAAACTTATTATGAAAGTGCAACTGAGTTCTAAAACTTATAAAAATGCAATATAATCCTAGAGCATGCCATGAAAGTGTAATTAAGTCCTAAAGTTTTAAGAATGTGTTATCAAATGAAGGATTTAATTTGATCAATTTGACAAGTTTTATAACTTAATTACCCTTTTTGAAAGTTTTAATTCTCAATTGTATTTTTGCAATAAGTTTTAGGACTTAATCACACTTTTTAAAAGTTTTAGAACTAAATTGTATTTTATTGACAAGTTTTTGAATTTCCAATGTACTTATCTCTTACAAATTTTTCCATAGGCTGCTTCCAATAGTTTCGACCATATTTTGTCTTTGGAGTTAGCAACTCATTATTATAATAATCATCAAGCCTTTATAATTTGAAAGATAAGCGCAATCCCGTGAAAACAGGGAAAGAGTGCTTAATACCATGACGTGCGTTATTATTCAAATTATCAAGTAGTGAGGTTCAACTTCTACACGCCCTACTCCAAGAGCAAAATTTTTGGTGTTGAACCTCAGATGGATGGCATGCAAAGCTGGAAAATATCCGATTGTAGGTAAAATTTTGAAAGGGGTCGTAAATTTCTAGTAATGTTGGTTACTATTACGAATTTACCTACAAAGCAGTTAATTTCCAACTCTCCTTGAACTGTTAGTGAATTCCCTGCAAATCTATATTCCAATCAAGTAGTAAATTACCAACTCTTTTAATATTATATCAGTATGGTAAGTGAATTAACAACACCAACGGGAATTTACCAACATTCTAATAAGGCAGTGATTTCTGATTTCCTCTTAACGTTCAACAGTGTCTTAAGTAAATTAGAATCACTGAGGAATTTAACCAACATTCTTCCTTTCATCTCCTCTCTCTGTCTGTAACATAATAGACTTGTCAAGTCCAAACAAGAGACATTTGTTAATCGGATCACATCTGAATCCAAAAATGGCATATTCATTGAACATATTACACAACACATGTGTATCATCTTACTTAACTCCAACAATAATTCCTCGCCAGTCTTTAAAAATTCAATGCAAATGACGAATAATTAGGATACGCTTAATCATCAAGGAAATTACTCTTGTAAAATAGGAATCACAGACGGGAGAAGAGCTTGGGGATGGGACTTGTTTGGGGATTGTTCAACAACCTTGAAATATCCTTGACGACTCGTTTTACAAGTACTCCTTCATGCCTATCAATTGCCAAATAAAATTGAAGTAAGCTCGAAGTTGTGTAAGAAGTTTCCGATAATAGAATCAGATTAAAGTTTTTGGTGGGAAATGGTGAAAGTAAATACCCATTGCTGATTTTCTCCGATATCAATCCGTTGGAGGAGGAACCAACTTCCCTGAGAGCTCGCTCCCACCTCTCATAAGTATATCCATCAACCTGCTTCTTATGTTTACACATGTCTTCTTGAAAACTGTGCGATAATTCTTGCACCTGCGAGGGTTCCACTTTATAGAAGATGGGTAATATCTTTAGCCCCTTTCTTCTCTTGCATTCAACCATTTGATCTAGCTCATTGAGGCACCATACAGAGGCCGCATAATTTTTAGAGAGAATCGGAATGGCTATCTTGCAACAATCGATGGCATTGTAAATCTCATTATCAATATCCGTACCTATGAGGAGGGGATCATTATCATCGAAAACTCTGATTCCTGCAGCCTCAAGGCTAATGCAGAGGTAAGCAGCCAAGCCAAATCGAGTATCAGGCCCACGAAAGGCCACGAACACTTGGCATTTACTTTCACTTCTTGTCTTTTGCAAAAAACAATGGTGCACTGCGATCCAACAAAACAAACGAAAGTGATGATGATAAGATGAAGCCAGTGCGAATTGTAAGAACATCCCAAAAAAACCAAGGTAAACTTTCAAAAGCCACGAAAGCGGTCTAGGTTATAATCATGCGAACTTTACATGCCTTCTCTACGGGGGAATTGAAGGAAGGTCAAAGCCCTCCCATGATGAAAACGGATGATATTTACTAATGCAGGCGCTTGGTTTAAATGGGATTGGGCGATACCTGATCTTATGTAATAATTAGACATCAATATAGGAGACATGGGGAGCCTTTCGATCCATGTCGTCTTCAATTTGCTCAAAATCCTTTCGACCACCATTTTCACCAGCTCTCCTTCGTGCCTATCCACATGTATGTGTGTAAAACAAAAGTTAGGTGTACAGTTTTATCTTCCTTCCCCTGACCCCGCGATTCTGGATCAGTCATTCCCATCCCATTAGTAACGGTGTTGGATATCCATATTCGAGATAGATATAGATCGTAGATTTGTAAATAAATACGTACATACATACATAAACATAAATATATGCATACCCATTCCTAATGGTGTTTGATATCCATCCTTTTATCCTTGCCGCAGAAGCCATCACTTCTTGCCATTTTTGTGTTTCTTCTGAGCTGTGCTGCTTCTCAAGTGTACGCAAAGCGTCTGCAAAGATACCGACTCGATCACGTACATCCAAAACATTTAGCTTATAGAATATTGGGAAGACTAATTTGCCATAATGCCTGTGGCAATCCATAATCTCGGTGAGCTCGCTGAGGCACCAATTGCTCTGCGCATACTGTTCGGAGATAACGGGAATCGCGATCCTACAACTCCGAATGGCCCAGAGGATCTCTGGGCCAATCTGCTTGCCGGCTGGGAGCGCGTCATCATGCCTGAACACGTGGACCCCAGCAGCTACTAGGCTGTTGTATAGGAAATCGTTGAAGCCAGTCTGACTGTCTCCCTCTCCGTAGCTCAGGAACACATCATAATGCTGGGGAGCCATGCTTGTGTTCTGCTGCAGGAATCTGTAAGAGTAATAGGACAAAGGGGCTAGTGCTAGAATTGCGAGGGCATTCCTTTTCTTCATTGTTCGTAACTTCTCTATTCTGTTTTCGAGTCTAGGTTTGTGTTGTTTCAATGCTTTCTCTTATCCAAGACTCGATGCTTTAAAGATTCAAGTCGTCGTGAAAGTGTTCTAATTTTTAAGTCGTCTTTTTGTCTATTTTTTAAGCGTATACGGACAGAAGGGGTAGTAGAATAATTGCCAAGTGTATACGGACAGAAGGGGTAGTAGAATAATTGCAATAATTGCTAAGGCATACGTTTTCTTCTATTATCGCTTTCAAGACTCAACTCAATGTTTTTGTTTACCCACGAATCGAAAGGACTACATCATGAAAACGTCTACTCTATTGCACCTCTTTGCACCATTCCAAAAGGGATAGCTGTTTGTCAAGAAAGGGTTTCCTCAACAAATATTTTTCACCAAAAGGGCAAAGCTTTACCTTTATTGTTTTAAATCAGGTTTTGTGTCGTTGCAGAAAGGAAGCAACTGATTCTACATTACAGATAATGAAGTAAAGGATAAATAAGCAAAAAAAGGTACATGTGAGATAAATGTAAAGTGTGAAATAAAAAGATAAATGAAAGGTAATTGATTGCTTCGATTGTTTGATTGTCCAAAGGTCCTTAACATATGTGCCCCTTCGGCTATTTATAGTGAGCGTCCACAAATAACTGCTCTTCAGCTGTTATCATTTCAATTTCAAGTTGATCTGAAAGCTTCGGTAGCATGGCAACAACTGTACTGCCTTGTCCGCACTTTCGTCAGTACTGATCTATCGAAACCACTTCCATCCTTATCCTGTCCTTCTCGAGTGGTTTATGATGTTGCATCCTTCGACATCTTCGTCAACTGACTTTCTTCTGGCCTATTGCCTAACTATTTTCCATAAGCTGGGCCCAACCAATCTCACTTATATCCGAAGCTCAATGAGTCAATTTTGGCGCCAACAATAGCATATTATTCTTCTTTTAAAATTTGAGGGTTGAATTTGACTCATGGTTTTAATTTTCCAGATCGTTCTGTTAAAAGGAAAAGAACACCGACAAGAGCCACTTTTGAGAGCAAAAATGAATTTGCATTAGAGAATTTTTCTAATGTGTTAGTAAATTCAAGATTATATCATTAGAAACTTTGTAAATGCCTTAATAACTCATAGAATATTTGAAATCGTTCATTAAGCATCATTCAATCAAAGCAAGTGACAGCTAACGAGCCTTAACAACATTCTCTAACTTCATCAGTAATACTTTTGCAATTTTTTGTGTGCCTGGATTGTTCTTCTCAAGTGGTGACACACCGAAATATGATATGAGAAATAAACGTTGACATCAATTTTTTAAAATATTCTAAGTTAGTCCAAAATTATCCTTCCGACATTTCCAATGTTTTATGTTGACTAGAACCTAACCAGGTTCTAACGCTGCATGTTTTAAGCACCTATAACAACTCACAAAATCTTATCACACTTAATTGAGCTGCTTCTATGAATTTCATTAGGTCCATATTGTACCGATGTGCTATCACCTATCATATCCTCTATAGCTCTAAAAGATCTATGTTTCCATTAGCGTACTTTCACGTCCTATCAAGTACTTACAATACTATTAAAAATTCAGAGGAGTTGCTTAACTTTTTATAGTGTTGATAATTTACTTATCACATCTACCAACACTAGTAAATTTCATAGGAGTTGGTGCTTTATTATTTTGTTGGATTGTTGGTAAATTTTTGATATTGATGGTAATTTACATAAAGTAATAGTAAGATTTTAAATGAGTTGGTAATTCAATATTTCATGGGGTTATTTGTTAATTGTTATATTGTCGATAATTTCAATACCAAATTGATAAAATTTCATAGTAGTTAGTAACTCACTACTTTATTGGTTTGTTGGTAAATTTTTTATAATGCCGGTAGTTTACTCACAACAATGATAAAATTTCATATAAGTTATTTATTTACTATCTATTGAAAAGTTGATAAAATGTATCACACTAATAAAATACCATGAGAGTTGGTAATTGACAATTTTATTAGAGTGTTAATAAAAAAATTATAATACTAATTACTTAATCCAGCGCCAAAATTTAAAAACAGCTACTAATTTACTATTCCGTTAGAATGTCGGTAAATTTATGATACCGTTGGCAATTTATTTAATCCATTGTTAAAATTTTATAAGGGCTGGTGAGTAATTACTTCATTGGAGTAGTGTTAGAATTTTTATGGTGTTGATAATTTACTTTCCGTGATAATGAAACTTCAAAAGATTTGTTAATTTACTACTTCATTGGACTATTTGTTTAATTTTGATAGTGTTGGTAGACTACAACCAGCTTACCTGAAAAGCAAGTCGACTGTCTATTGGCACTTTGAAATTCTACCAACACGACTGGTAGGATTTCCGCATAACCAAGGTCGCCAACAGCTGCATCACGTACTTCCTTTTCATAATATGATGTTTTGGATTAACAAGTAGAATTCCGAGTTATAATAGGAGAAATTACCTCTTTTCCACAACAGTGTGTCATTTTCTAGGTCCAGGTTTTCCAATCTAAACTAACACCCTTTGAAATTTGGGTATTGTTGAATTAAGTCGGCCATTTAAAACTCGTGTCTCTCATAATTTGAGGTCATCTGAGGGTTAGCTATATATAATTTTCCTTCACGCATTGGCTTGATCATCGTGAATGCAGATACCCAATTCCTTTCTTGTGATTAGAATTCTTGAGGCCACTAAAAGACTTGACGTCATGGCTTAGGGATTCTCAATCTAGGATAAGGGCAAAAACTAGAAGATGATGATGGGCAGTGGTCATTTCTTATGGTAACATAGTATATACTCAGTTTTAGTGCTAATTTAATCCTAAATTTTTTAATGGTTCCAATTTAATTCTAAACTTTTTGACTTGGTGCTAATTTATTTATAAACCTCTAATGATGCTAATTTACTTATAAACATTTTCGATTAGTGTCAATTTAGTCCTAAACCTTCTGATTTAGTAACAATTTAGTCATTCTAACTAATTTTGGCCAGATTTTGCTAACATGAACACTGACTAGTTAATGTGGCACCACCATTGCTGACGTGGACAATTTTAATTAAACATTTTAAATATTTTTATTTTTTTATTTTTGATTTTTATTTTCTCTCATTCCTCCTTCTTCCTTTGGGCAGTGGCTAGTCAAGCTAGCCTTGGCAAGGCTCCCCTCACTAGGCATTGCCTAAGTGAAGGCACACCTTACAAGGTTGCCTGGCCTAGGCGAGGGTTGGTCTCATTGGATTTGTCATGGGTGAGGCCGCTTGCCGCCTAGGTAAGTGTAGCCTAGTGTGGGGAGCCCTCAACTAGGCCAGATTTGACATGGCTGGGCCTCGCGAGTGCTCAGCCTCACCCTGGCCAGCTAACTTGCCTGACTATAGTCAGTGGCCAACTATTGCTAGCCGGCCAACCATCATCCAAAGGAAGAAGAAGTTGAAAGGAGAGAAAAAAATAAAGAAAAAAAAGGAAAATAATTAAAAACCAAAAAAAAATAAAAAAGTCGAAATATTATTAAAAATTATCAATATCATCATCGGCAGTACCACATTAGTTAGTCAGTGTCTATGTCAGTAAAATTCTATCAAAATTAGTCGGAATAACTAAATTGACACAAAGTCAAAAGATTTATAACTAAATTAACACTAATTGAAAATGTTTAGGATTAAATCAATACCATTAAAAAATTTAGGACTAGATTGACATCAATGTAATAGGTTTAAGATTTTTCTGACACTTTTCTCCTTAACAACATTTGCTAAAAAGCTAAAAAAGGAGATATTTTCTCACTATGGTTGAGTACATGGTAGCATATACAAGCGATGTTAATGCAAATTGCAACTATTTTCCCATTTTCAATTTCTCATTGTGTTTTTGACTAGCCATAGTATGGAAGATGTACTAAACTTAATTTGAAGGCAACTGTATATTATTATTGTAGGTTTTTCTTTTTTCAAACTATGACATGATAAAATAGTCTCATTTATGTACACATGTCAAAATGGATACATAACCCATTTATAACTCATTTAAATATTAAATGAGTCATAAATTGGTCAAGCTTTTTTTTTTCTAATCACCTATAATGGGTTTAAAACTAAAAAGACTAAAATACATGAGTCGTTAATTGATCAAAGTTTAAACCTGTTTAGAAGCCAACTACTCCTTAGTTCTTTGAGAGGACTCATCTCCTCTCATATCTCAATTTAAAACGATGAAACCTTCTTCATCACATGGCAGCACGTCGTCTCTCTCCCATTACTCGCACAACAGCTCCTCCTCTCGCTCGCACAGCAGCTCCTCCTCTCACTTGCACGGCGGCGTCATCGCACGTAGTCGCCACCATCATTGAACCTCTCTCAATCTTCGACTTCCACTTGTGCTCGCACAACCTCAACCATCGTGCCTTGCTGGCTTGATTGGTCGTGAAAACCTAGGTGAGTCTCGTTCCCCCATATGTGTGCATGATTTTTAAAAAATAAAAATAATTTAAAAAATCTTAAATAAAAATTATTAAGAATTCGATTTTTTATAAAATAAAAAATATTAAAGGAATATAATCTTTAAAAAAGATTATAATAATAAGTTTTCCTAAGTTTAGTTAGATAGGGAAGTGTTTTAACAATATAGGTCGGGTCAGGTATGAGTTGGATTGGGTATGAGTAAATTTTTTTGTACTATACTTAAATGGGTCATAAACGGGTTCATGGGTCAATTTGGACCGAACCATTTATGATCTGACCCAAAGCCAACTCGAACCTCGTTTAGGAGGTCTACCTTTATGTCAGAGGCCTCCTTATAATAAGCATTAAATATAGCTAACGTGCATCATAAAGTCCCAATCTTTATATGCTCAGTTGTTGGAGACCAGACATCAATGATAAGCATAAAGCCCCTCTTAACAACATTTGCTGAAAAGCTAAAAAAACAAAAAGAGACATTCTCTCTCTGTGGTCAAGCACATGGCAGCATATTACGAGCAATGTTAATGCAAATTGCAACTGTTTTCCCATTTTCATTTTCTCATCTTACTTTCGACTAGTCATGGTAAGAAAGATGTACTAGACTTAAATTCTAAAGCGATTTGTATTCAGGAGATTACATTTTACTTGAAGTCAATATCAACTCCTTTATGCAACCTTCAAACAACTGATGTAATTACGAATTTCATATCCCATGACAAAATATAAATAAAATAAAATAAATTCACTTCCGTAACAAGTAAAATTGTCAGTCACCTAATAAACAGAAGTCACCTATTACCATGTTATTACCTCATTTGAATAATATTATTGTAGGTTTTTCTTTTTTGAACTGAGACATGATAAAATGATCTCCTTTATAATAAGCTTTATAGCAAACGTTCATCGCAATCGTCTCAATCTTTTATAACGGTCAGTGTATACTCAATTGTTGGAGATGATGAAATCACTTATACGCATAAACCCCTCTTTAGAACATTTGCTAAAAAGCTAAAAATTAGATATTCTCTTACAGTGGTTGACAATAGGGGAGCATTATACGAGCTATGTTAATGCCAATTGTAGATGTGTCAATATGGGTCATAAACTCATATTATGACTCACTTTTGGTTAAATGGGTCAAATTTGGGTTAAGTAAAAGTTAAATATGGGTCAAATATGAGTTGAGTAAATTATTAGGTAGACCTATCATCTCTCTCCTTGCATCCCCCTCCTCTATGCGTTCTCGACCTCCATTGCCAATCTCGCCATCACGCCGCTGTCACCATTGTTGATCAGGAGCTTGTTGTCATTGGCTGGAGCTCAGCCTGGATCTAGGTCGTTGAGCCGCGACAGAGCTTGGGCTGGTGAGCCCTAAGCTTGCTGGTCAGAGCTCAGCCTAGATCTAGACAGGCGAGCAACGAGGTCACAGGCTTTAGCGAGCTACGGCTCGCACGGATTTGGGTAGGCAAGCCCCGAACTCGTTCGCTGCAACAAAGTCCACGGCTCACTAGATCCGGGCGAGCTCAAGTTTGACCACTGCCAGCGACCTTGACGGAGCCTAGATTGACCGAGCCTCAAGTTCGTCGACCTTGGTCGAGTTCGGGCTCATTGGCTTGCATCTTGGCCAATCACCGTCGGGTGGCACCAGTAGAGGAAAAGGGGGAAGAAGAAGGAAGAAGAAGGAAGAAGAAAGAAAAGAGAAAAGAAAGGGAAAATAAAAAGAAAAAGAAAGAAGGAAAAAATAAAAATAAATTCAATTTTTTAAAATAATTAAAAAAATCGATTTTTTAAAAATATTTTCCAAAAACTATTTCAATTTAGAGGTATCCACATTTTTTTATTTACTAATTTTTTATTATTTAATTTACTTTATAAATTTGATGTGAAATTTTTATTCAAATAATTTATATGTGAAAAGTTTAAATTGGAACTAAATAAGTGGGAGTAAATTTTCTTAAATTAAATAAAATATTAATATGTGTTGGTAATATGGATCGGGTATGGGCCGGGTCGGATTGGGTATGGGTCATCAAATTTACATTGCATGAAAATTGATCAAAACGGGTTAAATGGGTCAATGTAGGTCGGACCATTTTCGATCTAACCCACCCATTTGACACCCCTAGCCAATTGTAACTATTTTCCTATTTTAGTTTTCTCGTATTGTTTTTGGTTAGTCTCAGTAAGGAAGATGTACTAGACTTAATTATGGAGTCAATCAGTATTTTAGGAGATCGCATTTTACTTCAAATCAACATCCACTTCTTCATGCAACCTTCAAACAATTAATGTATTTCAAATTTCAAGTCCCAAGAGTAAAATGTAAAATAAAAATAAAAAAAATCACTTTCACAACCGATAAATTCGTCAGTCGCCTAATTAACATAAGTCACCTACTACAACGGTATTATGACCTCTAAATAATAATATTATTGTAGGTTTGTCTGTTCCGAATCCAGACATGACAAAATGGATTCCTTTGTGTCAGAGGCCCATTAGTACTGAGTTTGAAATATAGGAATTGTGTATCGTAATCGTCCCAATCTTTTATAATGGTATCGTAGTATATAATCAGTTGTTGGATGCCACGGCATCGTTAGTATGTGGTTCCATTATCCAAAAGTCTACATCATCGCCAATTGGAGGTAGAGGTGGTTCGATTATGGTAGGATTTGGAGATCGAGAAAGTTGGTTGGCTTTAAGACTACACAGTGCTATAGGCTTAGAGGGAGGAAGCCAGGGCTTTCCCTAAAGAAAATAGATTTCTGCTTCCTGACAAATGCATCTGTTAGTGTTCCCTGGATTCTTATATGATGTAAGCCAAAGGTTTTGGCTGATCTTCCCAAGGACACACTAGCTAACTCATTAATCACTACTTTATCAAGACTTTGTTTTTATAAGTTGACCCCGAAAGTGATGGTCTATGAAGATACTAAGCTTTAAATACAGCAATTGTGTATCGGTATCATATTGTTTATAATGGTCAATATATATACTCAGTTGTTGGAGACGAAGACATCACTCATAAGCATAAAGCCTCTCTGGACATCGTTTGCAAAAAAGAAAAAAATGAGATATTCTCTCACATTGGTCAAGCACGTGGCAGCATAGTACAAACTACGTTCATGCAAATTGTAACAATCTTCCCATTTACATTTTCTCATCTTGTTTTCGACTGTTGGACATGAGCAAGTCCTTAACTACTTCATTTGAATTTTAGAATATAAAACTCAAGCGTATCCTAAATTAGAGGAGAAGAAAAATATTATCTTACCAATAAAGAGTGTAGGGCGTGCGGGTATCAATATGTTAAAATGTAATTTGGCCGGGCGCTCTTACTGGGGGACTACTACAGGTGGCTCTCATAGGTGACAATACCCTGGAAGGAGGATACGCCAGTGGAGCAGCCTTCAAATGGTCGTCACTGCATGCCAATCACCCTCTAATAAGCCCTGAATGGAAGAAACCACGGGTTTTGGCTGATCTTCCCAAAAACACCAGCTAACTCACTAAGCAAAATTTTATCAAGACTTCGTTTTAATAAGTCGACCTGTAAAGTGACAGCCTTCGTCTGTTGCATTTCAACGAAGATACTTCGCTTTAAATATAGCAAGCGTGCATTGGAATCGTCTCAATCTTTTATAGCAAGCGGGCGTTGATATATACTGAATCGTTGGAGACGACATCAGTGGTAAGCATAATGTCCCTCTTAACAAAGTTTGCTGAAAAACTCAAAAAAGGAGATATTCTCTCATAGTGATCAAGCACATGGTAACATATTACAAGCTATGTTAATGCAAATTACAACTGTTTTCACATTTTCACATTCTCATCTTGTTTTTGACTAGTCATAGTGAGAATTGAGAAGAACAAAGCCGAAAATAAGAATTGAGGAATTTCTTTTTATTTCGATGTTGTTATGAAGAGTGTATATAATAAGCCTATTTATAGGTTTTATGAGATGATTATTGAAGGTAACATATATCATTCAAGATATGCAAAATCAAAGAGAGTTATATATGCAATCTTGAAAGATATATAAAATCAATAGAATCATCTAATGAAATTCCTAATTATCTATGACATCCCCATCAAATTCAAGGTAACTAAGTCAGCTTGAGTATTTCAAATCAGATAGCAGCAACTAAGACGTGGTGGATGAGGCAGCGTGCAATGGTTGTTTATGGCAAAACTTCTTAATCTAGTTGTTTTGAGGGCAACGACTTTAGTGGTGGTGTTGGATTCTCATAACGACAAGCGAAATTCAAGAATTAAAGGGGAAAGAGCAAAACAACCGACGTAGCTAGCTTGCGAAATAGTAATTGCGTGAAGGCCTATATGATGGTGTTGTAGCATCAAGCAACCAATTCAATTAGCTTGGGAAAATAATTACTAAGCGATGCAGCCTGTGTGGTGGGTATCCAAAGAAAAGCCACCTCCTTGACAAAAGGCTCGGTTGGGTTATGTGACTGGTGCGGTTGGTGTTAGAACACGACCATCATGGATTTGACCCGACTTAGTTCTTTCTCATATAAGACTTGTGCCCATGGATCGAACACTGTTGAGTGGTGGGATGAATTTATTTTGCTATGGGGTGCACGAGATGCACTAGATGTGAAGTACACTCAGTGCACAAGGGCAACCTTAGGAAAAAAAGTTCTAATACCAATTTGAGAAGAACAAAGTAGAAGATAAGAATAGAGGAATTTATATGTATTTCAATATTTGTAATGAAGTGTTATTATGCTATGTATAGGTTTTGTGAAATAACTATTGAAGGTAACATATATAAATCAAGACATATATACTCAAAGTGAAATATAAATGTGATCTCGTGAGAAATATAGAATCAATAAAATTATCTAATTAAATTCTAATTATCTTTAAAGGTAAGGATGATATAGTAGACATAATTTGAAGGTAATATGTATTTTGGAAGATCACATTTTAGTTCAACTCAATATCAACTCCTTTATGCAATCTTCGGACAACTAATGTAATTTCAAATTTCAAATCCCAAGAACAAAATGTGGAAAAAATAAAAAAACTTCCGCAGCCAGTGAAATCTTCAGTCACCTCCCATGGTACTACCATCTCTTAATAATATTATCGTATGTTTGTCTTTTTCTAATCGAGACATGATAAAAAGGTATCCTTTGGCTCCGAGGCCGGTTTATATTGAGCTTCAAATATAGCAATTGTGCATTTGAATCGTCCCAATCTTCTACAATGGGAACATAGTGCATTCTCAGCTGTTGGATACGACATCAGCGGTACGTGATTTCTTCCCCAATTGGAGTCACCAGTTGTTTGAAGGTTTGAAGATATCGAGGTCGAGAAGGTTGGCCGACTTTAAGGTTGCACGGTGTTCTAGGTTTTAGAGGGAGGAAGCCAGGGCTTTTCCTAAAGACAATAGTTTTCTGCATCCGGACAAATGCACCTGCTAATGTTCCCTAGATTCTTATATGATGTAAACAAAGGGTTTTGGCTGATCTTCCCAAAGACAATGGCTTACTTATTAATCAATACTTTATCGAGACTTCGTTTTTATAAATCGACTTGGAAAGTGACGGCCTCCGTCTGCTGCATTTTGACCAAGATACTTATTTACATGTCGGCTCTAGTATCAACAACCTTAAATGATCAAGTGGACATATTAAGGCAAACCCAATTGCTTAACCTACTGGCGCATTCCTTGATAGTTACATTCATATTTCTAAGACTCTACCCACCTCTAATTCATCTGTAAAATCTTAATTGATTAATTTAATAATGGCAGCCAGTCAATTGTTAATAATAACAATTAATAACCAACACCAATGTAAACATACTATCAATTTATTTGCATACAGATTAGATAACTTTAGCCTTTACCATATATTACAAATTTGTCGATAGGCTGCTACCAGTAATTTCGACAACATTTTGCTCACCTCTGGAGTTACCAACTCAATATTACAATAATCACCAAGCCCTTACAATAATCCCTACTCCAAGGCCGAAGTTTTTGGTGTTGAACCCCGGTCAGATAGATGGCAGCAAGACCAAGTTTTCAAAAGTCGGCCCAAAAAGTGACGATCTTCGTTTGTTGCATTTCAATGAAGATACTAAGCTTTATATAGCAAGTGCGCATCAAAATCGTATAATTTATAATGGTCAGTATATACTCAGCTGTCCGAGACAACGACATCACTAGTAAGCATAATGCCACTCTAAAATGTTTAGTCAAAAGCTAAAAAATAAGATATTATCTCACATTGGTTGAGCACATGATAGCATATTACAAATTATGTTCATGCAAATTGCAACTGTTATCCCATTTTCATTTTCTCATCTTTTTTTCAAGTAGACGAAGTTAGGAAGATGTACTAGACTTAATTTGAAGGCAATTTGTATTTCGGGAGATCACATTTTACTTCAAGTCAATATCGACTCCTTTTTGCAACATTCAAACAACTAATGTAATTTTAAATTTCCAATCCCAAAAGCAAAATATACAAAAAAACAAAATCACTTCTACGATCAGTAAAATCGTTAATCACCTTATTAATAGAAGTCACCTATTAATATGATAGTACAACCCCTCAATAATATAATTATCGTAGATTTGTCTTATTCGGATCAGGATATAATAAAATGTGGATTGTGAATCGGTTGTTGGATACGACTGCATCACTGGTGCGCGATTTCATTTGGATATGTCTACATCATCTCCCATTGGAGTAATGGGAAATTTCGAGGATTTCGAGGTCAAGAAAGTTGGTGGTCTTTAAGGCTGCACGGTTCTCTATAGCTTTTGGGGGGAGGAAGGCAGGGATTCTCTGAAGGATATTTGTCCGCTTCCTGACAAACGCATCTGTTAATGTTGCCTAGATTCTTATATGATGTAAACCAAGGGTTTTGGCTGATCTTCCCAAAGACAAACCAGCTAACTCATTAATCAACACCTTATCAAGACTTCGATTTAAAAAGTCGACCTAGAAAGTGGCGGTCATTGTCTGTTGCCTTTCAACGAAGATGCTTCGCTTTAAATATAGCAAGCGTGCGTCGGAATCGTCTCAATCTTTTATAGCAAGGGTGCGTTGGTATATACTCAATTGTTGGAGACGACATCACTAATAAGCATGATGAACCTGTTAACAAAGTTTGCTGAAAAAACTTAAAAAGGAGATATTCTCTCCCGGTGGTCAACCACGTGGTAGCGTATTACTAGCTATGTTAAACCACATGGTAGCACATTACAAGCTATGTTAATACAAATTGCAACTGTTTTCCCATTTTCACTTTATCATCTTGTTTTCGACTAGTCATAGTAAGAATTGATAAGAACAAAGCTGAAGATGAGAATTGAGGAATTTCTTTTTATTTCAATGTTGCAATGAAGAGTGTATATAATATGCCTATTTATAGGTTTTATGAGAAGACTATTGAATATATCTATCAAGATATGCAAATCAAGGTGAGTTACATGTGCAATCTTGAGGGATATATAGAATCAATGGAATCACCTAATGAAATCCCTAATTATCCATAACATCCCCATCAAATTCAAGGTAACTAATTTAGCATGAGTATTTCAAATCAAATAGTAACAACTAAGACATGGTGGATGAGGCGGTATGCGATGGTTTTTTATGGCAAAACTTCTAGATCTAGTTGCTTTGAGGGAAACAATTCTGGTGGTGGTTTTGGCTTCATAAAACGACATGCGAAATGTCGAGAATCAAAGGGAAGTAGCAAACGGTCAATGCGGCTTGCTTGCAAAATTGTAACTGCGTGACAGCCCATTGTAATAGCCTATACGGTTAGCTTGGGAAAATAATTACTAAGCAATGCGGCCCATATGGCTAACATTAAAAGAAAAGCCACCTCGGTGAAAAAGCCTCGATTGGGTTACATGGCTGGTACAATTGGCATCGGAACACGACCATCATGAAATGGACTTGACTAAGTACTTTCTCATGTAAGACTTGTGCGCACGGAGTGAATGCTATTGAATAGTAGGGATGAGTTTAATTTGCTATGGGGTGCATAGGCTGCACTAGATGTGAAGTGCACTCGGTGCACAAGGGCTTCCTTAGGAAAAAAAAGGCTCTAAAGCAAATTGAGAAGAACAATGTGTAAGATAAGAATTGGGAATTTCTATATAATTCAATGTTTGTAATGAAGAGTACATTATGCCACGTATAGCTTTTATGAAATAACTATTGAACGTAATATAAGAATTGTGGAATTTTTATGTATTTTAATGCTTGTAAGGAAGAGTACATTATGCTATGCATAGTTTTTATGAAATAACTACTGAACGTAACATATATCAATTAAAACATATACATTCAAAGTGAAATACATAAGCATAAGCTTGAGAGATATATAGACTCAATAGAATTATCAATGAAATTCCAAATTTCTTCTAGCAGTAAAGAAGATATAATAGACTTAATTTGAAGGTAATTTGTATCTCATAAGGTCACATTTTAATTCAACTTAATATCAATTCCTTTACGCAACCTTCGGACGACTAATATAATTTCAACTTTCAAATCCCAAGAGCAAAATGTCAAAAAAAAAAAAAAAAAACTTCCTCAACCAATGAAATCTTCAGTCACCTACTACGATTGTACAACCATCTTAATAATATTATTTTATGTTTGTCCTTTTCAAATCGAGACATGATACAAAAGTATCCTTTGTGTCAGAGGCCGGTTTATGTTGAGCTTTACATATAGCAATTGTGCGTTGGAGTGCTCCCAATTTTTTCCAATGGTACCATAGTACTTAGTTGTTAGATACGACGACATCACTGGCACATGGTTTGAATTGAACTCACGAGCGGTTTAAAGGTTCGAGGATATCGAGGTCGAGAAAGTTGGTCGAAGTTAAGGTTGCAGGTGTTCTAGGTTTTAGAGGGAGAAAGCCGGGGCTTTTCCTAAAGAAAATAGTTTTTTGGCTTCCGGACAAATGCAACTGATATTGTTCCCTGATTTTTATATGATGTAAACAAAGAATTTTGGCTGATCTTCCCCATGACACTAGCTTACTTATTAATCAATACTTTATCGAGACTTCGTTTTTATAAATCGACCAGGAAAGTCACGGTCTCTGTCTATTGCATTTTGACCAAGATACTTATTTACACGTCGGCTCTAGCATCAACAGCCTTAAATGATCAATAAATTAATAAATAGGGGGCAAAACGATATCGTTTTTGCACCTTCATTACTAAGTTTTCTGGCGTACCACATAGACTGCTTATATTATTAAAATAAATTACGTCGGATTTCCGACTACCCACACTAGAGTTGGCATTTAACTATATATTTTGAAAGTTCTGACGCTTAAATATATACTTGTGTGGTTTACTTTAACCAATCAAGTGGACATCTTAAAGCATATCCAATTGCTTAACTTACTGATGGTTTAGATTCATATTTCTAAGGCTCTACTTACCTCTAATTCATCTGTAAAATCTTAGTTTATTAATTTAATAATGGCAGTCAATCTACCGTTAATAATTATAATTAATAACCAATACCAATGTAAACATACTATCAATATGTTTACATGTAGATCCAATAACTTTAGCCTTTACCATATATTACAAAATTTTTGATAGGCTGCTACCAATAGTTTTTTTTTTGGTAAAGGACTGCTACCAATAGTTTCGACCGCGTTTTGTCCACATTTGGATTTACTGACTCATTTTTACAATAATTACCAAGCCTTTATAATTTGAAAGATATATGCAATCTGGAGATATAGGGAATGAGAGCTTCATACCATGACAGACATGATTATTCAAATTATCACTGTGATGGTCAACTTTCTAATTTTCTCTGAGAAATTACTGGCGATAGCTTGAAATAACCTACCGATCCATAAATACGAGTTACAAACTCATTGCAATACATACGGACGCTGACATGGATTTAAACTTATTATTGGCGTCAATAGTTGTTTAGATCATCGTCAAAGTATTGTTAATTTACCAATCTTTTGACTCTTGCTAGCAATGGTTCAATCACATGTACAGATTCACGGATAGAGTTACTAAATCCAAAGACCCCCTCTAGAATGACTATCCATCAACAATTATTAACTTATCTGAAAATTATATCACGTAGGTTCTTTAGAACAGCATGTATTTCACTTTTGTAGAGTAGCCACGAGTTCACGGAAGATTTACTGAATTATTTTCATTTGGAAGTTATAGTTTAGCATCATTGGATAAAATTTATTATCGATCATTGAAATCAATTTGGTGTAGCTAATTTAAGGTGAAATCAATGATGCTTGATCTCTCTAAGGCCATAGCAAGGTCGCTTAAATAAAAAGAGAACAACTTCTTGACCGGCCGGTGATGATAGTGAAGTTCTACTTCTACCCGCCCTACTCCAAGACCGAAGTTTTTGGTGTTGAACCTCAGTCACACAGATGGCATCAAGACCGAGTTTTTATTAGTCGACCCCAAAAGTGACGGTCTTCGTCTGTTGCATTTCAACGAAGATACTAAGCTTTATAGAGCAAGTGTGCATCGAAATCGGATAACTTATACTGGTCAATATATGCTCAGCTGTTGGAGACTACGACATCACTGCTAAGCATAATGCCCCTCTAAAATATTTGGTAAAAAGCTAAAAAATGAGATATTCTCTCACATTGGTCGAGCACGTGATAGCATATTACAGACTATGTTCATGCAAATTGCAACTATTTTCCCATTTTCATTTTCTCATCTTGTTTTTGACTAGTCATAGTAAAGAAGATGTAACCAGACTTAATTTGAAGGCAATTTGTATTTCAGTAGATCACATTTTACTTCAACTCAATATTGACTTCTTATGCAACATTCAGACAACTAATGCAACTTCAAATTTCCAATCCCAAGAGCTTAATATACAAAAAAAAAAAAAAAAAATCATTTCCACCACTAGTAAAATCGTCAGTCACTTTATGAACATAAGTCACCTACTAAGATGGTAATACAACCTCTGAGTAATATAATTATTAGACCTTTGTCTTATTCAAATCGGGATATGATAAAATGTGCATTGAAATCGTCCCAATCTTTTACAATGGTAACATATTGTATAATCAGTTGTTGGGCACGACTACATCACTGGTGCACGATTTCATTAGCCCGTAAGTCTACATCATCCCTAATTGGAGTCATGGAAAAGTCCAAGGATTTCGAGGTCAAGAAAGTTGGTGGACTTTAACACTGCGCGGTGCTCTAGCTATTGGAGGGAGGAAGCGAGAGATTTCTTTAAAGGAAATAGTTGTCTGCTTCCTGACAAACGCATCTGTTAATGTTGCCTGGATTCTTATATGATGTTAACCAAGGGTTTTGGCTGATCTTCCCAAAGACACACCAGCTAACTCATTAATCAATACTTTATCAAGACTTCGTTTTTTAAAAGTCGACCTAGAAAGTGACGGTCTTTGTCTGTTGCGTTTCAACGAAGATACTTCGCTTTAAATATAGCAAGCGTCCATCGGAATCGTTTCAATTTTTTATAGCAAGCGTGCTTTGGTATATACTCAATTGTTGGAGACGACATCACTGATAAGCATAATGCCCTTTTAAAAAAAGTTTGCTGAAAAGACTAAAAGAGGAGATTCTCTCACAGTGGTCAAGCACATGGTAGCATATTACAAGCTATGTTAATGCGAATTACAACTGTTTTCCCATTTTCACTTTCTCATCTTGTTTTCGACTAGTCATAGTAAGAATTGAGAAGATCAAAGATGAAGATAAGAATTGAGGAATTTCTTTGTATTTCCATGTTGTAATAAAGAGTGTATATAATAAGCATATTTATAGGTCTTATGAGAAGACTATTAAATATATCAATCAAGATATGCAAAATTAAAGAGAGTTATGTGGGCAATTTTGAGGGATATATAGAATCAAGAGAATCATTTAATGAAATCTCTAATTACCAATTACATTCCCATCAAATTCAAGGTAACTAATTCAGCTTGAGTATTTCAAATCAAATAGCAGCAACTAACACATGGTGGATGAGGTGGCGTGCGATGGTTGTTTATGGCAAAACTTCTAAATCTAGTTGCTTTGAAGGCAATGAGTCTAGTGGTAGTGTCGGCTTCTCAAAATGACATGCGAAAGGTTGAGAATTAAAGGGAAGTAGCAAACGGTCGATGCAACTCACTTGCGAAATATTAAGTGCGTGATGGCCTATTCAGTTGGTGTCATAGCATCAAATAGCCTATACGGTTGGCAAAGGAAATTAATTACTAAGTGATGTGGCTTGTATAGTTGGCATAAAAGAAAAGCCACCTCGATGAAAAACCTAGACTGAATTACATGGCTGGTGTAGTTGGCATTGAAACACAGCCATCATGGAATGGACTCGACTGAGTGCTTTCTCATATAAGACTTGTGTGCACAGAGTGAACGCTGTTGAGTAGCAAGGATGAGTTTATTTTGCTATGGGGTGCATGAGATGCACTAGATGTGAAGTGCACTCAATGCACAAGGACTGCCTTAGGAAAAGAAAGCTTTGATAGCAAATTGAGACGAACAGGGCATGAGATAAGAGTTGAGGAATTTCTATGCATCTCGACGTTTGCAATGAAGAGTACATTACACTATGTATAGCTTTTATGAAATTACTATTGAATGTAAGACTAGAGTTGATGAATTTCTATGTATTGCGATGTTTGTAACGAAGAGTACATTTTGCAATGTATAGCTTTTATGAAATAACTATTGAACGTAACATATATCGATCATGGTATATACATTCAAAGTGAAATATATAAGCATAATCTTGAGGGATAAATAAAATCAATAGAATTATCTAATGAAATTCCTAATTTTCTCTTGCAGTAAAGAAGACATAATAGACTTAATTTGTAGGTAATCTGTATCCCACAATATCACATTTTACTTCAACTCAATATCAACTCCTTTACGCAACTTCCAGACAACTAGTGTAATTTTAAATTTCGAATCCCAAGAGCAAAATGTCAAAATATATATATTTCCACAACTAGTGAAATATTCGATCACCTAATTAACTGAAGTCACCTACTACATGTGTGTTATCTGGAACAATGACTTCTTATTGTTCTTCATCGACCTAGGTAGGAATATTTGTAAAAGGAATTGGATCCAAATCATCAATAACCTGTGGTGCAGAAATCGTCTCTGCTTTCTCAATATCCTCTATTGTTTGATCTCCTATAAACATAACATCTCTGCTTCTTACAATTTTCTTTTCAACCGGATCATAAAATTTGTAGCCAAGCATATCCTGTCCATAATTAATGAATATGCACTGTCGTGTTTTCACATCAAGTTTAGACCTCTCATCTTTGGGAATATGCACAAATGCTTTGCACCCAAAGACACGTAAATAATTATAAGAAACATCTTTGCCTATCCAAACTCTATTAGGAACATCAAACTCTAAAGGAACGCATGGAGTAAGATTCAATACATATGCAACTGTACTTAAAGTCTCACTCCAAAAGGATCCAAGTAGCTTTGATTGTGAAAATAAGTATCTTACCTTTTCAACCAGTGTTTTGTTCATTCTTTTAGCTAAGACATTTAACTGAGGCGTCTTGGGAGGTGTATTTTGATGTCAAATACCCTGCTGTCTGCAATATTCATAAAAAAGTCCAATATATTCTCCTCCATTATCAGTTCTGATGCATTTCAATTTCTTTCCAGTCTGTCTCTCAATTGAAGCCTGAAACTGCTTAAAAGCATCTAATACTTGATTTTTAGCTTTCAAGGTATAAATCCAAATTTTCCTTGAAAAATCATCTATGAAGGTAACAAAATAAAGAGAGCCACAAAGTGATTTTGTTTTCATAGGATCACAAACATCAGAATGCACTAAATCCAATATACTTGACTTTCTTGAAGGAGGGGAGCTTTTAAACGTAACTCTGTTCTGTTTTCCTGCTAGACAATGAGCACACTCCTTTAGCGCCGAACTTTTCAATCCTGAAATGAGCTTCTTATTAGCCAATATTGACAAACTCTTCTCACTGATGTAACTGAACCTCTTATGACATAACTCAGCTGCATCTTCGTTGTCTACTACATTAATTTTTTCTGTGGACAACTTTACCCGCATAAGGTACAACAAAGAATATTTTTCACCTCTAGCCATAATAAGAGAACCTTTGGTGAGCTTCCATTGACCATTATTGAAGGTGCTGCAATACCCCTCATCATCCAACTTGCTTGTAGAAATTAAATTCAAGCGGATATCAGGTATATGTTTAACATTATTCAATACTAACCTCGTGCCATTGCTGGTTTCTAGGCACACATCACCGATACCTACAACTTGAGCCAGCCCATTATTTCCCATCTTCACATATCCGAAGTCGTCTGACCTATATGATATAAAGAAATTCCTACGAGATATGACATGAATAGATGCACCACTATCAATTGCTCAACTGGTCTCATGAGATACAAAATTCACATCATCATCAAAAATAATGAGAAAGTTTTCTTTAAGTGCAACAACACGATTGTCATCACTGTCATTATCACTTTTCTTCTCTTTACCTTTCTCCTTTTGTTTCTCCCTTTTTAACTGGCGACAAAACCTCTGAATATGTCCATTTTAATGACAATAATGGCACTCAATATTAGCAAATTTATTATATTTACCTCTGTTTTTATCTCTACTCTTGTCTCTGTTTCTCGAACCTCAAGACTCACTTCTTCCCATTTTCTCAACAACTAAGGCATCGGAATGTGAAGAGGACGATCCTTGTGTCTTCCTTCTCATTTCTTCATTCAAAATACTACTCTTGGCTAAATCCATGGTAATCGTACCATCCTTGGCGGAATTAGACAAAGACGTTCAAAACGTCTCCCATGAGTTCGGCAAAGTACCAAGCAACCATAATGCTTGTATCTCATCATCAAACTTGATTCCTATCGCAGCCAACAGATTAATAATTCCTTGAAAATAATTTAAATGATCAGTCAAATGAGTATCATCTTGATATCTCAGAGTTATCATCTGTTTTATCAGAAATAACTTATTATTCACAGTCTTTCGAATATATAACTATTCGAGCTTATTTCATAAACTGCGTGCATGTGTTTCCTCAATAATATGGTTCAAAACATTATCATCTACCCACTGCCTAATATAACCACACACTTGACGATGAAATATAGACCATTCAGCATCAGTTTTATTCTCCGGTTTCTCTTCGGCAAATATGAGCAAATAAAAATCTTTCACATATAAAAGATCTTCCATCTTCCTTTTCCAATTATAATAATTCGAACCATTCAGTGTAACTATTCTACTTATATTCGTTTCCATTGTTTAACACAAGGCAGAAAAATCAAGCAACAACCGGAAGCTCTGATACCACTCTGATGGGAGAACGATAACAATTCGAACAATATTGAATTAACGTAGAGGAATAAAATAATCTCCCCTCTTATATAAACCTCATAGGAACCGATATAGTAGAGCAAAATCAATACCAAGTACGCAAACACAAGACGATGTTTTTTACGTGGAAAACCCCTCGGTGTGAGGAGATCAAAAACCACGGGACCGGAGTCCACCTAAAAATCTTCACTATTAGCAAAAGTGAATGAACAATGTTCTTCTGTAGCAAATACTAGAGGTACATAGCAGCAAAGATCTCAAGAACATAATTCTTGGCAATACACATAAACTTCACAAGAAATCAAGGATAAATCTGACAAAAAACATAGGTTTTGATCAATCCATGAAAAACCTGATATAGGGAGCTTCAAACGAAAATCAAACCGTTCAGATTCGAGGAGATTGCACCACGAACACGCTGACAAAATTTCAGCTCAATCGGACCTCGAATCGACCTCCGATGCCAATTTGATATAAATCAGACTTTGCCCCAAGCCCTAGATTTTATGCTCTCTCTTTTTTTTCTCTTGTTACTACGTCTTTTGCGGCTACAACTTCAACGATAGTGAAAAATCTTATTTCTCTATATAACTTATTATATGAGTTCAAGCCCTTTTGGGCTTGCAATTTATTGGGTTTCCTCCACATAGGAGTGAACCCAACTAACACTATGTATAACTTTTATGAAATAATTATTGAAGGTAACATATATCATTCAAGATACACATATTTAAAGTGAAGATATACATGTAATCTTGAGAGATATATAAATTCAATAGAATTATCTAATGAAATTCCTAATTATCCCTAGCGGTAAGGAAGAGATAATAGAGTTAATCTGACTCGGAAGATCATGGTTTACTGCAACTTAATATCAACTTCTTTACGCAACCTTCAGACAACTAATTTAATTTCAAATTTCAAATCACAATAGCAAAATGCCAAAGAAAAAAGAAATTACTTCCACAACCAGTGAAATCTTCAGTCAATTAACAAAAGTCACTTGCTACGATGTACAACCATCTCTTAATAATATTATTTTATGTTTGTCTTTTTCAAATCGAGACATGGTAAAAAGGTATCCTTTGTGTCGGAGGCCGGTTTATATTGAGCTTTAAATATAGCAATCGTGCATTGGAATTGTCCCAATTTTTTACAGTGTTAACATAGTACTTAGTTATTAGATACGACGACATCACTGGTAAATTGTTTCATTCCCAGTTGGATTCACGAGTTCTTTAAAGGTTCGAGGATATCGAGGTCGAGAAAGTTGGTCGAATTTAAGGTTGCACGGTGGTCTAGGTTTTAGAGGGAGGAAGCTAGGGGTTTTCCTAAAGAAAATAGTTTTCTGCTTCCGGACAAATGCACCTGCTAATATTCCTTAGATTCTTATATGATGTAAACCAAAGGTTTTGACTGATCTTCCCATAGACGCTGGCTCACTTATTAATCAATACTTTATCGAGACTTCATTTTTGTAAATCGACCTGGAAAGTGACGGCCTTCATCTATTTCATTTCGACCAAGATACTTATTTACATGTTGGCTCTAGTATCAATAGCCTTAAATAATCAAGTGGGACTAAAGTACATTACAAGTGCTAAAATTTGATATGGATGGACACTTAAGTGTCAAAATTCATAAAAAATTAAACTTTTAAGTGCCAATGATGATAAATTTCAGCCGAACTAATGACATGGCATTTTTAAATTACCTTTTTTTACTTATGTGGCATTTCTTTTGAAAAATATATCCACATTGCGATTTTTTTTTAAAATTATCTGCATGAAAATTAAAAAAATAAATTGCCCACGTGGCACTATAAGCCCCCAAAATTAATTTGTAACATAAATATTAATAAAAAAATAAATTGAAAGCTAGATTAAAAAGGGGAGGCCTTCGCCCAAGCTATCTTCCCCCCTTTTTTAATCTAGTTTTCAATTTATTTTTTTAGTAATATTTATATTTAATTAATTATTCTCCCTTTTATTTAAGTTTTTAATTTTTTAAATTCAATTAACATTAAATTAATAAATTTAGGGCAAAACGACATTGTTTTTGCATCTTTATTGCTAAGTAAGATTTTTGGCATTGCCACATAGATTACTTATATTATTAAAATAAGCTATGTTGGAATTTTGATTACCCTTGCTAGAGTTGACACTTAAATATCCCCATTTTCAAATAAAAAAAAGTGACGATTAAGCATATATTTTGGAAGTTTTTGACACTTAAATGTACACCCATGCTACATTTTGACACTTGTAGTGTACTTTAGCCGATCAAATGGACATGTTAAGGCAAACCCAATTGCTTAATCTACTGATGGATTCCTTGATAGTTAAATTCATATTTCTAAGACTCTACCTACCTCTAATTCATCTTTAAAATCTTAATTCATTAGTTTAATAATGGCAGTCAATCTACCATTAAAAATTATAATTAATAACCAACACCAATGTAACATACTATCGATATGTTTACATACAGATTAGATAACTTTAGTCTTTACCATATGTTACTAATTTTTTGATAGGCTGCTACCAATAGTTTCGACCACATTTTGTCCACATTTGGGGTTACCAACTCATTATTACAATAATCACTAAGCCTTTATAGTTTGAAAGATATATGCAATCCGGTGAAAACAGGGAATGAGAGCTTCATACCATGACGGACATGATGATTCAAATTATCGTTGTTATGGTCAACTTTCTAATTTTATCTGAGAAATTACTGGCGATAGCTTGAAATAACCTACCGGTCCATAAACAAGAATTACAAACTCATTGCAACACATACAGATGCCTGCATGGATTTAAACTTATTATCGGTGTCGATAGTTATTTAGATCATAGTCAGAGTATTGTTAATTTACCAATCTTTTGACTCTTGCTAGCGATGGTTCAATCACATGTACAGGTTCACGGATAGAGTTACTAAATCCATGCAAACTTTACTGCCGACACCCTCTAGAATGACTTTCCATCAACAATTATTAACTTATCTGAAAATTATATCACGCAGGTTATTTTAAACAGCATATATTTGGCTTTTGTGGAGTAGCCACTAGTTCATAGAAGATTTACCGATTTATTTTCATTTGGAAGGTATAGTTTAGCAGGATTGGATAAAATTTGAATATTGATCATTGAAATCAATTTGGTGTAGCTAATATAAAGTGAAATCAATGATGCCATGGCGAGGTCGCTTAAATTAAAAGAGAACAATATCCTGACCGACCGGTGATGATGGTGAGGGTCAACTTCTACCCGCCCTAGTCCAAGACCGAAGTTTTTGGTGTTGAACCTCATTCAGATAGATAGCATCAAGGCCTAGTTTTTATAAGTTGACCCAGAACGTGACGGTCTTCGTCTTTTGCATTTCAACGAAGATACTAAGCTTTATATAGCAAGTGTGCATCGAAATCGTGTAATTTATAATGGTCGGTATATACTTAGTTGTTGGAGACGATGGCATCACTGGTAAGCACAACGTCTCTCTAAATAGTGTTTCGTAAGAAGCTAAAAAATGAGATATTCTCTCACATTGGTTGAGCACGTGATAGCATGTCACAAGCTATGTTCATGCAAATTGCAACTGTTTTCCCATTTTCATTTTCTCATCGTTTTTTGACTAGTCATAGTAAGGAAGATGTACTAGACTTAATTTGAATGCAATTTATATTTCGGATGAAATTTTGCTTCATCTCAATATCAACTCCTTTATACCACCCACTTGGGTGGCGCTGTTAGTTCGCGCTCTCTTCTTCTCGCAAAAGATCGAGAGTTCGAATCTCAGCTTCGTCATAGAGTGACTTAACTGGTTTCACGTGTGTGGTGGCTAGCGCGTGTGGCCCCCAGGGTTTACTTCCCCGGCTGTTGGTGGGGTGCGAGGTTCCCTGGGTCATTAAAAAAAAAAAAAAAACTCCTTTATGTGACCTTTAGACAACTAATGTAATCTCAAATTTTAAATCCCAAGAGAGAAATATACAAAAAACAAAATCACTTCAACGACTAGTAAAATTATCAATCACCTAATTAACATAATTCACCTATTAAGATGGAATATGACCTCTAAATAGTATAATTATCATAGATTTGTTTTTAACAAATCGAGATATGATAAAACATGGATTGAGCATTGAAATCGTCCCAATCTTTTACAGTGGTAACGTAGTGTATAATCACTTGTCGGATGCGACAGCATCACTGGTGCGCGATTTCATTGGTCCATATGTCTACATCATCCCCAATCGAAGTCATGGGAAAGTTCGAGGATTTCGAGGTCGAGGAAGTTGGTGGACTTTAAGACTGCACGGTGCTCTAGCATTTAGATGGAGGAAGCCAAGGCTTTCTTTAAAGGAAATAGTTTTCTGCTTCCTGACAAATGCATCTGTTCACGTTGCCTAGATTCTTATACGATGTAAACCAAGGGTTTTGGCTGATCTTCCCAAACACACACCGGCTAACTCATTAATCAATACTTTACCAAGACTTTGTTTTTTTGTAAGTCGACCCGGAAAGTGATGGTCTTCATCTGTTGCATTTCAACGAAGACACGTAGCTTTAAAAGCGTGCGTCAAAATCGTCTCAATCTTTTGTAGCGGTTGGTATATACTCAATTGTTGGAGACGACGTCACTTATAAGCATAATGCCCCTCTTAACAACGTTTGCTGAAAAACTGAAAAAGGAGATATTCTCTCACGGTGGTCACACATTGTAGCATATTACAAGCTATGTTAATGCAAATTGCAATTGTTTTCACTTTCTCATCTTGTTTTTGATTAGTCAAAGTGAGAGTTGAGAAGAACAAAGCCCGAGATAAGAATTGAGGAATTTCTACTTATTTTGATGTTGTAATGAAGAGTGTATATAAGCCTATTCATTGTTTTGTGAGATGACTATTAAATGTAACATATATCAATCATGATATGCAAAATCAAAAAGAGTTATATTCACAATCTTAAAAGAGATATTAACCAATAGAATCATCTAATACAATTTCGAATTATCTATGACATCCATCAAACTCAAGGTAACTAAATCCGCTTAAATATCTCCAATCAAATAGCCGCAACTAAGACGTGGCAGATGAGGCGGCAGGTGACGGACAAATGCATATGATAATGTTCCCTATATTCTTTTATGATCTAAATGAAGGGTTTTGGCTGATCTTCCGGACACTAGCTCTTATTAATCAATACTCTATCGAGAATTAATTTTTATAAGTTGACCTGGAAAGTGACGATATCCGTCTATTGCATTTCAACGAAGATACCTATTTACACGTCGGCTCTAGTGTCAATGGCCTTAAATGATCAAGTGGCCATGTTAAGGCAAACCCAATTGCTTAACCTACCGACGGATTCCTTTATAGTTCCACCCATATTTCTAAGATTCTACCTGCCTCTAATTCATCTGTAAAATATTAATTTATTGATTTAATAAAGGCAGTCAATCTACCGTTAATAATTATAATTAATAGCCAATACCAATGTAAACATACTGTCAATATATTTACATACAGATCAGGTAAATTTAGCCTTTACCATATATTACAAATTTTTCGATAGGCTGTTACCAATAGTTTCGACCACATTTTGTCTACATTTGGGGTTACCAACTCATTATTACAATAATCACCAAGCCTTTATAATTGGAAAGATATACGCAATCTGATGAAAACTGGGAATGACTTACCTTGACGCACGTTATTATTCAAATTATCACTGTGATGGTCAACTTTCTAATTTTTTCTGAGAAATTACTGGTTATAGCTTGAAATAACCTACCGATCCATAAACAGGAGTTACAAACTCATTGCAATACATACCGGTGCCTGCATTGATTTAAACTTATTATCGGTGTCAATAGGTATTTATATCATTGTCAGACTATTGTTAATTTACCAATGTTTTGACTCTTGCTAGCGATGGTTCGATTCTATGCGCAGATTCGCAGATAGAGTTACTAAATCCATGCAACATTTACTGCTAAAATAACTGTCCATCAACAATTTTTAACTTATCTGAAAATTATATCACGAATGGTCTTTCGAACAACATGTATTTGGCTTTTGTAGAGTGCCACAAGTTCATAGAAGATCTACTGAGTTATTTTCATTTGGATGGTCTAGTTTAGCATCATTGGATAAAAATTTATTATTGATCATTGAAATCAATATGGTGTAGCTGATTTAAGGTGAAATCAATGATGCTTGATCTCTCTAAGGCCATGGCGACGTCCCTTAAGTGAAAAGAGAACAACTTCTTGACCGGTTGGTGATGATAGTGAGTTCAACCTCTACACGCAGTACTCCAAGACCGAAGGTTTTGGTGTTGAACCTCAGTCAGATAGATAGCATGCAAAGCTGGAAAATATCCGCTTGGAGTTAAAATTTTGAAGGAGGTAGTAAATTTCTAATGATGTTGGTAACTTATTACGAATTCAGCTATTAAGCAGTTAATTATCAACTCATCTTGAACTGGAAGCGAATTCCCTGCGTACCTGCATTCCAATGGAGTAGTAAATTACTCACTCTTTTCGGATTATATTGGTAGGGTAAGTAAATTACTAACACCGTCAGAAATCTACCAACATCCAAATAAGGTTGTAATTTATCTTTTCCTCCGAACTTTCAGCTGTGTTTTAAGTAAATTAGAATCACTATGAGGAATTTACCGACATTCTTCTGTTCATATCCTCTGTCTATCCGTAACATGATAGACTTGTCAAATCCAGACGAGATATTAGTTAATCATGTCACATCTGATTCCAAAATGGCATATTCACTGAGCATATTACACAACATGACATGTGTGACATGTTACTTAACTCCTAAAGAATTCCTCGGCAATCTATAGAAAGTCGATGCAAATAACGAAAAATAAACAAGGATACACTTAATGATCGAGGAAATTACACCTGGCAAATAGGAATCACAAACGGGAGATGTGCTTGAGGATGGGATGTGTTTGGGAATTGTTCAACAACCTCAGAACCTGCTCGACGACCATTTTTACAAGTGTTCCTTCACGCCTGTCAGTTACCAAATGAAATTGAGGTAAGGTCTGAGTAGTATAAGAAGTTTCTAATAATAGGATGGTTTTGATGGGGGGAATGATAAAAGTAAGTACCCATTGTCAATGTTCTTGGATATTAGTAAATGGGAGGATAGAATCCCCTTGAAAGCTTGCTCCCACCCCTCATAAGTATTTTTATCGACCAACTTCTTATGTTGAAGCATGTCTTCTCGAAAACGATCTTGCATCTGTGATTTTGACAATTTATAGATGATGGGCAATATCTCTTGCCCCTTTCTTCTCTTGCATTCAACCATTTGAGTTAATTCGTTGAGGCACCATTTAGAGGAGGCATAATTTTCAGAAAGAATCGAAATGGATATCTTGCTGCAATCGATAGCATTGCGAATCTCATGATCAATATCTTTACCTATGAGGCATGGATCATTACTGTTAAACACTCTGATTCCTACAGCCTTAAGGCTGATGTAGAGGTAAGCAGCTAAGCCAAATTGAGTATCGGGACCACGAAAGGCCAAGAACACTTGCCATTTACTTTCTCTTCTTTTCTTCTGCAAAAAGCAATGATGCACTGCAATCCAACAAGAAAGACCAAAGTGATGATGATAAGATGAAGCCAATGTGAATCATAAGAACTTCTCAAGAAACCAACGTAACTTTTAAAAGCCACAAAATCGGACTAGGTCATGAACCACGCGAACTTTACATGCATTCTCTATAAGGGTATTGAAGGAAGGCCAAAACTCTCACATGATGAACGCGGAGAATGTTCACTAGTGGCAGGCACTTGGTTCAAATTTGAATTGGGCTATACCTGATCTTACATAAGAATTAGACATCAATATAGGAAACAAGGGAAGCCGTTCGATCCATGTCTTCTTCAATTCACTCAAAACCTTTGCGACTACCATTTTCACCAGCTTTCCATCGTGCCTACCCACATATATATATGTAAAACCAAAGTTAGTCTCTGCGACTGATGATCGGTCATTCCCATCAAGTGCTCAGGGATTTGAATTCATAGTTGCACAGAAATAGATTTGTAAATATATACATAGATACTGGCATACATACAAACATAAAAACATACCCATTAGCAGCGGTGTTTGATATCCATCCTTTAATCCTTGCTACAGCAGTCAACGCTTCCCGCCATTTTAGCACTTCTGTTGAGCTGTAGCGCTCCTTATGTTCACGTAGATACTTTTCAAAGTTACCGCGTTGGTGTCTGACATCATCAACATCCACCTTGTAGAATATAGGGTAGACTGAGTTGCCATAATTTGCGTGGCAATCGATAATCTCAGCAAGCTCAAGAAGGCACCATTTACTCTGTGCATATTGTTCAGAGAGGATTGGGATTGCGATCCCACAACTCCTGATGGCCCAGAAAAGCTCTGGGCGAAGTTGCTTGCCGACCGGGAGCGCATCATCATCCCTGAATGCGTGGATCCCAGCAGCTACAAGGCTGTTGTAGAGGAAATCAGCAAAGCCAGTGCGAGTGTCTCCGCCTCTGAAACTCAAGAACACATCATAGTTCCAACGGACTACCCTTGCTGAGGCATCCATCTTCTTCTTTGTTCGAAACTTCCCTTTTCTTTCAATGTGTTCTTTGAATGCTCTCTCATTCAAGACTTGATGCTTTCAAGACTCGAGTAATTGTTTTTATTAGCTGTATATGCCAAGGACCTTACGATGAAAAGGTGGAGTATTTTTTTTAATATGTCTTCTTGACTATTCAAAGTGTGAATAGTATAATATTCTGCCCCTTTAATTTGAGGCCCGTTATAATTTGACTTGTCGTTTTAATTTTCCTTGATCCTTATCTTAATAAGAAAACGACACCGATAATTTTTCACGGGTACAAGGCCAACTTGTGCTTCTGACCTGAGCTGGCTGGGCATGTAATTATCCGAAAGGGATATCAAACTGAGCTGGTTTTGAGTGATCGGATCCTTCTTCTTTTGGTGAAAAGATACTAAAATATGATATAAGAAACAGATATTTGCATCAATTCTAAAAATCATCCTTCCCACATTTACTTTGTTTTACGGAAAATTTTAAAAAAGTCCTGAAAGTGGATCATTTTCTCAAAATAGAGTTCAGCGTGGACTTTTTTAAAATAAGAATCTGAAATAATTAAGTCAATTTCAACTAAGGATCCAAATCTCTGGCTGGTCAAATGTTCACCAGTTGATGAGTATGTGAATTTTTCAGCTATTGAAAACGGGCATTTTTGTCAAAAGCAAATTTGTTTGAAAAAGATAACTAATCTCTAAAACAAATTTCTCTGAAGTGGTCCTTCCCTTCTTCAACCCAGTATCTGGACGAAGGGCGAGGGATTCTGAACGAAGTGCTGCCTGAGCGAGGAATCATGAGCGCTGACCCTCCGACTCAACACGGCGGTGTGCGACCGGGTGGTGGCGGAGGCGGCATCCAAGAGCTGCTGCTGGGAGCAAAGGGAGGTGCAGAGGGAATGGGGATTTGGAGGAGGCTAATCTGGGGATCGAGGCGCTGATTTCGAGCGTGAAGCCAAACAAGCCATTTTGAGTTTGGGTTCTAATAATAGTTTATTAATGGCTCAACATTGATGGACCACTGTTCATTTCACGTGTCTCTTCAATTCACGTGCTGCAGCTTTAATGGATGCATTAATAGATGCGTCTCTTATGTTCTCGTGCAGCAGCTTGAAATATCGCATTCGTTCACATAAATAAAGAGTTTATTGTCTATATATAGATGAGTCTCTTTAGTCCTAGAAAGAGGAAATTCTTATTTAGGAAGAGTTCTTCAAGTGTGTGTGGAGACCGAGCCTAGGCGTGTAAAGTGTTACGACAAACAAGTTCGAGGTATCGTGGGCAAGAAGCTATAAAACTGAAAATGTTTCCACCCAAATCAGCTATATTCAATTTTGTTTTCCAGAGTGTAAGGGCGATTAATTTCTCTTTCGGTACAAGGGGCTTGGGCATTAGCTATCACATCTTTTCATATGCTGATAGCAAGGCTTCGTTATATATGGAAATATAATTTTTATTTACGTCTATATATGTCCTACCCAGTAATGATGTTCATGTCCACACAAAGTGTTGGTGAATTATGTGCATTGAAGAAAATGTTGGTTATTCTTCATTCTGATCTGCTTCTTCTCACATAGCAGTGCCTTCACGATGTGTTAGTTTTTTGGATTTGATTGATCGAACTTGTAACATCCTCAATTTCAGTCCCTAGAAAATGGATATGGATTGATTTCCCAAGGGATCAAGGATCAGTTTTGGACGTGACACATGCCTTATTCACACCTATAAGTGAGGATGTTGCGTGCCTATAGTCAAGGGCGTTGCCCCTTATCTTGTGCCCGCATTGTGATGTAAGTTGACCGCTTGACCATAAGGATTGGTTGTAGAACGATAATGCACCATCATGGGTCAAAAGATGGCTATGGACTAATTTTGCCCAATCACATTCCAATTGTGGGTGATTCCACTCAGTCATGCGTTGGTCATGAATGGTCATGTACGCTGGTTGCGAATGGTCATGACACGATTCCATACCATCATGTGTCAGTTGCGAAGTGATCAATCCCCTGCAATTACATGACAACTGAAGGTCAACCAAAGAATGCTTGAGATAGATTGACAACAAGTCAAGGGTTAGCTGTGCCAAGATAGGGCAGGTGCCGTACAAGCTGGCGAAATCGGCCACACCCGATGCCACACACGCCAAGCTAGTGAGGCCAACCATGCTTGGCGTTGTGCTTGGCGGTGACCTCGCCGGGCCAACCTAGGCCAATTGACCAGAGTCGGCCATGCTCCATGCCAACCATTGAGGACGTGAATGGGAGTCGCTAACTGAGCCACAATGAATGAATTTAGTCCTGAACCTCAGACGAAAATTTAAATAACGGATTGAGGATATTTTGTTAGAACTCCCTATCCGGTTAGACAAATTTTAATAATTCCTTCCTATAATTTAATTGATTTCCTTTGAAACATAGTTCTTGAATTCCGAAACAAGTAGTCAAGTCAAGTTTTGCTTCTAAAACAAGTGGTCAAGACCAAGTCTGCTTCATTAATTAACATAGTCCAAGAAGCATTAATGCATTAGATGACTCATGGGTTTAGGTGTCCCTCAAAATATTAGACTATTATTTCACTACTTAGAGGCTTGGAAACCGAGTAAGGCTCATTAATGTACATAATCCAAAGTGACATTAGTGAAAGGAATGATTCATGGCTTAGTTGTCACTAATATATTCTGCTATGCCTAACCTTTTTGCAGGAATAGAGAAATATCTGCATGAAAGTTTTGTCATCATAAAAAATGGGGAGATTGTTGAGAAAACTCCTAATTTTGATGCTAACAAAACTTTCCGTTGTCTTAGTCAAGTGATACTTCTGGTATGTACTGAGGAAGAAGACTTATGTGCTCAAACATTTAGCAAAGTCTATATATTACAAAAGAAGTCTTAAACAAATGCAACATCTCACTTTATCAAGAATCTAGAACGAACCTTAAGGACCAGAATGAGGACGAGAACCATAACGGCTACGAATTTCACTTACCTTACTTATATTGGTTTTGCTAATCAATCAATTGACAAAATCAATTATTGAAACAATTTCCAAATAAGGAAGGAATACTTATGGAAACCTAGATTCTGCTTGTATAGGCAACTAGAATCTAAATGAATTCAATAATGTCTTCAATGGCTAGAAAATCTTTCCTTATGAAGTATGTCCAAGAAAGGAAATGGAAGATAATCCTTCATGGTGATGGCCAATGGCTAGTTTTGGCTTGAAGGGTATGTAAGGAGGATATATGGTCAGTAGAAGATAGGAGTGAATACGCAATTCCAAAGTCTGATTCTGTCTCCATTGAATCGTCTCACAAAGTGCAAAAACAAGGCGGTCTAAAGTGAATTGCAAAGAAAAGTGACTTAGTGAGAGATCATACCACTAAGTGTTTGCACTCAAGAACGTGTAATCATTTGTTGATCACATAGTGGAATTCAGTATATTAGCTGACAAAGTGGGAAAGTGGACGTAGGCTTGACAAAAGCCGAACCACTATAATACTGTTTGCAATCTTATCTTCCCTTACTCTTTTTATTTTGATTGCATATAATAGAAGTCTATCTCGTCCAAAAAAACCCCAACTTTAAATTATGTATCTATTACATCCAGACTTTGTGTTGATCGATTTGGCATGAAAATTTATTTACACCTATTCACCCCCCTCTAGGTGTCTATACTAGCAACCTCACATACCTCATGTTTATAGGGATTGGAGCAATTTTAAGATGATTTCATTTGATTTCAAGAGACATTCCATGGTGCTTCAACAACTTGAAGCCATAAAATTCTCCTTTGGTATTCAAACAAGTGCAAATGTTGATGACAATAGTTGGACTCCAATGGTGGCATCAAACCATACTCATCGATCAGTAGCAAAGCTTAGTCCGTAAAAAAGACGGAGGTCAGAGGGCATCTCCTTACAAATTGAGGACATATTCACTCATTTCTGCCTTGATAAACAAATTTTTTTTTGTTAATCTCGTGATCCGAGTATGTTATACTATATTTCAAGCTAGGTTAATGCAAATCACAACTATTTTCCTATTTTCATTGTCGCATCTTGCTTATGCCCGAATGAGCTGAGTTTTTAGTTAGTCATGGTAAGGAATAGGGCTGTGCATGGTCCGAGTAGGCAGTTCCCACCCTAGAATCAGGAATTGCCCACTAAGGACAAGTTCCAAAAAATTGAATCTGGGAACTGCCCATTGGTTCCAAAGATCCACCCAGGAACCAGCCCGCCGGTCTAGTCTGGTTCCTGGATAGATTCATGGAACTAATCTCACGAGCGATCACGCCTAATAGTGAAAAAATTGTGCCGAGCCGCACTTTTTAAGCGCGCTTGTTTATTCTAAGCGTGTGGTGATAGAGTCTTAGAAGATGCAAATTTAGGTATAAAAGAATAATTCAAATGCAATTATATTTCAGAAATTTAAGCGTCGACAAAAAGACTGCATTGGTCGAAATGTCTTCGTGATGGTGATGGTCTTCTTCTATCTCCCCTACTGAGACTTTATTGCCTCTCAAATTTTCTTCGCCTCTCGATCTCTTGTAATGTGAGGCAATTGGCTCCGCTCATATTCACTATGATAAGATTTTGATGGATGCAATATGCTATATGATCAGATAAATGAGTTTAAATAAAGTAGGAAGCAAGTAATTTGAATTTTCAAGTCAATTTTGCTCACAAACTACAAGCATGTCGATCATCTTTACTTGAGTAACATCTGCACATCAAGAAAACTCCCCTTCTCTCTATTCTTTATGATTTCATCTTTCGAACCCACCTCTCCAACTTGTTCAATTTTCCTTTCTAGACAACCTCCTCAAATCAACATAGTGACAAAAGTAAAAATGAACTCAAAAGTAAAGAGAAAGAAAAATTTCATGCACACAAGAACGGACAAAGAAATACAGAACTAAACTATGATTAGTATTAGTAAGTTTCTAGTAACTGAGTTTTGGTGGGAATGATGAAAGTAAATACCCGTCAGCGATCTTTTCGGATTCCCATCCTTTGGAGGACCCAACCTCCCTAAGAGCTTACTTCCACCGCTCGTACTTCTTTTGAATAGTTTCTTTTGCTGATGCATGTCATCTCCGAAAGAATGCATTAGGTCTTTCACATCCGATGGCTTCACCTAATATAGAAAATGGGCAACATTTCTTGCCTCTTTGTTTTGTTGCATTCAACCATTTGAGTTAGCTCATCAAGGCAGCAACGAGAGGAGGCAAAATTTTCAGAGAGAATCGGAATGGAAATCTTGCAATGGTCAATAGCATTCCAAATCTCACTACTAACATTTCTACCTATTAGTGATGGATCATCAATTCTAAACACATTGATTCCTACATCCACAAGGCTGTTGCAGAGGTAAACAATAAAGCCACATCCAGTATCAGAGCCATGGAAGGCCAAGAAAACTTCGCTTCTTTTCCTCTCTGAAAAGTAAAGATACACAATTCAATATGATGAACCAAAGTGACTATGAGAAGATGTAACCCTTATGAATTATATGAAAAATCAAAACGGTCCAAAGTGGCTTTTAGGCTTCTAAAAGCCATAGAATCAGTCTAGGTCATAAACCATGCAAACCGCACATTCCTTCTCTATGTGCGATTTGAAGGGAGGCCAAAACTCTCACATGTTGAACATAGAGAATACTTACGAACGGTAGGTGCTGGTCTCGAATGGAATGGGGGCGATACCTCATCTTATGTGGTAATAAGACATCAACATAGAAAAAATGGGGAGCCATTCGATCCACGTTGTCTTCAAAACACTCGAAACCTTTGTGACCATCATTTTCACCAATCTGTCCTTCATGCCAGCCCACATATATGTGTAAAAACAAGAAATAAGCGTAAAGTTTAATTCCTTTACTCCCCTAACTCCTTCAATCCGGACCAGTCATTCCCCTCCAAGTGCATTGAGGTTCAGATTCTGATTTGTAGATTCGTAAATACAAATATATGTATACATACCCATTCACAATGGCCGATGTCCATCCTCTAATACCTACGAGAGAGTCAGCACAAACTCCCAATTTTGCACTTCTTTTGAGTGGCAACGCCCTTTATGTTTCCCTAGAGCCTTTCCAAATTTATCGCGATGCTCTTGTACAATAACAACATCTACCTTATAAAACACAGGGAAGACTGATTTGCAATCCTTTGTGTGGCAATCCATAATCTTAGTGAGCTTGCGGAGGCACGACTTACTCTATGCATATTGTTTGGAGATGATGGGATCGCAATCCTACAATTCTTGATTGCCTAGAGAAGCTCAGAGCCTATCTCCTCACTGATAGGGAGTGCATTGTTGTCCCTGAATATGTGGAACCCAACATCTACCAGGCTTATGTAGAGAGGAAATGGGTGAAGCCAGTGCGAGTATCTTTGCTTCTGAAGCTCAAGAACATGTCGTAGCTTTGAGGGACCACCCTTATTTTCTTCAGCATGATTTTGCAAGCATAGATGGGCAGAAGGGCTAGTAGAACATTTGCAAAGGCATACATTTTCTTCTCTTGCTCAAGACTTGATGATCTCAAGACTCAACTCATTATTTATGTTTAGCGTGAAAACATCGAATTATTCTCGGCTTGTGCTTTGCCTCCATGCTTCCAACAACCGCACCGGAAGATAGAGTAGAATAAGCTAATGTTCTCTCTCTCTCTGTCTCCATTATTGACGGGTCTGTCAATTTCTGCTTGTAATGCCCTCATTTTTGCAAACGGGGATGATCTTCACGGAATAATCAAAGCAAATCATTAATCAATCTTTGTTGACGTTGAATTTGTGAGATCGGATTCTTCTTCTTTAGTAGAGAGACACCGAAATATGACGTAAGAAATAGATGTTTGCTTCCGTTTCTAAAAATATCCTAAGTTAGACTAAAATCATCCTTTTCATATTTTCATATTTTATGTTGACTAGAATCCAAGCATGTTCTAGCATTATACTGATGGAGTTGTGGAGTCTGATGGAGAAAAATATTATTGTGGAAGGCACTTCCTAGTAAATCACCCATCTTGAGATATTAAAGTAGATGATAAAGTTTTTATTACTGATAATAGCATATATGTAATTTCCATCTCAATTATATATGCCCTAGACTCTTGCTATAAATAGGTAATTTCTTTAATAGTTGTAATGCTAAAGCTTGTAATCTTAAGCTTGTAACGCTGATATTGATAATAAAGAGATTGCTTAGGGCGGTACCGTGATTTTCCCTTCTTGAAAATTCTTGCTATTTTTCTTCTCTACTATTTTTTCTCTACATATATTTGCATCCCTAACAACTATTATCAAAGCCTGGTTTTGGCGAAATAGTAGGAACGAATATGGACAAAGGAAATGTGAAGATTAATCGGTTTGATGGCAAGGACTTTGGTTTCTAGAAGATGTAGATCAAGGATATGCTATATAAAGGCTCTCAACCTTTGCTCTAATCATTCCTGAGATCTACTAGTGCTTAAATAAGTAGATTAGATGATTTGCAAGCTCATGAATCCCAAGATTGGACAATAAACTCAAATGGGGACAAACATTGTTACAATGCAAAGTTCTTCGATTAGAACAAGGTTATAGCACTCAACCTTTGCTCTAATCTTTCTTGAGGAATAAGGACATCTAAATGAAGACAATTATTAGTAGATTAGATTACTTGCAAGCTCTTGAATCCCCTAGATTGAACAATAAAGCCAAATGGCAATAAACATTCTTACAATGGGAAGTTATTTGATTAGGACCATTAGATCCTTTGTCCATTAGACCTTGCATTTACACCTTTAATTCCTTTGCTTTCACCAATGTCATTCGATGAGACACCTTGAAATTCGACTCTGTTCTATGGGCTAATTCAATCACAATTTCCATTTCTCGCTTTGGGTAATCCAAGCAATTCCTCTTGAAAAACATTAGAATAATCCCATATAACAGTGATGTTTTCCCATCCTTGGTTCCTCCACCAATGTATTAACTACAATCACCTAATTAATTTTGGCAACCCACATCCAATAATCCAATCGCATGAGGTGGCGAGATCAATTGAATCAAGGATCCTCCTTGATTCCATTACTAATCTTTCCTAACGGGTCAAACTGGATTACTTTCTAAAAGCAATCCATTACAGCTCACTACTTGATGAGCCATTCCTTCCCAACAATGACATCAAGTCATGCATTGCTAGGATAGTCAAATCCATCAATTCCTCTTGATTACCAAAGACTATCTTATAACCTAAACATCTTACCACAGACAACACATCGACTGTTATCAGGGCAGAAATGCTAATAGTCGTTTCCGATAGTTTTGGTCTTAACCCAACTAGCTTAATTAGCGACTCAACTGTAAACAAGTGTGTTGTTCTCGAATCAACTAATGCATAAGTAACCTCATCTTATAAGAAGATCGTCCTCATAATTACGACCCATGAGTCCTCTGCTTCCTTTCTTGTGCCATGTATGCCTATCCTTTTGCCAAAGGGCAATTGAGGTTTTTCTCCCAAGCGTTTCCTGCAGGTTATCCTCCCTGCGACTGTGATACTTGTGCTTTCATAGGCCTACGTAGGCAGTTCCTAACTTGGTGGCCATGCCGACCACATCCAGAGCAAGTTCCAAGCTTAGGAGGACGCAAGGCACATCCGATCAATTGTCGTGCTTGTGACTGTGGAGGTTGCTTCCTCGATAGTCAAGGAGAGCACTTCCTCATGGCGTGGCCTTGTTGGCTGCATCCAAAACACGTTCCTCTCTTAATAGGATACATAACTATCTTCTGTCGTCATTCACGGCAACGACACCTGGCATTTGAGTTGTACGCCGCTTTCCCAACGCTATTCCTCCCGTTGGGTGGGATGGGATGGTTTCTTCCAGATGAGGATGCCTGTTCCATCATATTCTTTAACTCGTTAGGTCCTTTCGCGCCATTCATCAAAATCATTCGAATTCAGGGGCACCGACTGACCTTCGCTTTTTGATCTCAGGCCATACTTAAACCTCTCGACTCGGATTATCGGATTCTCAATCATTCTCGACACCTACTTTGAGAGCTCTGTCGACTTAGCCTCATTTACTCAGCTAACAAAAGATCTTGATGAAGTTGCAAGAATTCAACCATATTTTGCTCTCATGCACACTTGGAAAAGTATTTTCCATGAAACACTTCGGCCAAGGCACCCTACTATAGTGTTTTACCTTGGGACAAATCCCTTCCTTGAGTTGCTTCCTGCCAACCATTGGCATTACTTGCTATTGGCACACAACTAGGATTATCTTTTCTTCCTCCGCGCACTCCAACAGCGAAGACTTTCGCCAGCTCCTTGATCTGAAGAGTTGTTGTCTCAGGATCACCCATCCCAACGAACTTAGATGGTCCCAGCTCCAGGATCTGCTCAACAAACTTAAACAATGATCATTTGCTATTCTCATTTCCAACCAATGGAACTTCACTTAGCGCAACAGCAACAAGTTGAGCTAGCTATGCCTTGTCAAATTCTTAAGGCCTAAAACACCTACAGGATCCTATCTAGCGTAGGATCCCCTAGTGCATTGCCTCTAGCACCTGCCTAACCTCGAACTACCTCTTTCCCTAAGGCTATCGAATCAAGATTATTCATCTCATGGGACTCTCATGGAAACCGCTTTCCAATTCCCTCAAGGAATTCAGAACCATGAACAACCTGCCTACAGCAAAAGATCCTATAAGCAGCCATAGGCATATGAAATAAATGTTTTTCCTATCTTGCTATTCTATAACCCATCGCACCATATCACTCCGAATATTGACTGGGCTCTGATGTCAAAACCAATGGGTATGTCACGCCTCGTACCTTGAGTATGCAATAACCCTTTCACTCTGGTCAAATGAATGGGCTTGAAAATGCCGTTGGGCTCAAGGGCTTGAAGTTGGGCTTGGTGGGCCCACTTGGGCTAGCTTGGGGCCCACATGGCCAACCCCTGGTAGGCACAAGGCCCATTGGGCCTTTAGTTGGTCCATCTCCTCTTGGTTGTAATTTTCGCTCTGTTGAATCCTTTTCCAATAGTTTTCGGGCTTATCGATAAATTTGAGAATCAATGAAGCACTGTCCAACATTTTAGTCTCGACGTCCTTGAAAGTTTAATACCCAAAATCATACTAAAATTTATATCAAAATCGATCAATCGTTGACTTTAGTACAGCCTAACTATCGGGCGGGGTTTAAGAGTTCTCGCACGTTTAACCCTTGGTTGATAGCTTTTCACTCCATAATCATGCTTATTCAAATCAAGGCGATCCTCAATTGTCGCGTAATCATGAGAGGTTAATTGCTCACCATGAATAAGAGGCCTAAAGGAAATCGGTTTAACGTTATTTATAGTTAATATCGAAGTCATGCAGAATCACCTGCAATTTGATCTCGTACTTTTACTGAATCGATTTATTTTCATTCGCTAATTGGCCTACAATAGCGTGGTATCATTCTTCTCTGATCTTTGTGGTGAGCGGCCTATTCATGATTGAATTTATTGGTCGTACGCATATCGATTCTTAATTGCCTTTCCAAATAGTTAGTTAACTCATGAAAAACTAGTTCAGAGTAAACGTAACTAACAACGCATCGATAAAATAACCATTTCATATACCCTAAGATGAGTCGAAATCCAAGACATCACATTAATCATTCCCGAGAGGAGGTAACATCTAAATGAAGATAATTATGTGTAGATTTTAAAGCGCGTGAATCTCCGAGAACGGACAATAAACCCAAATGGGCACAACAAAAGATCTTGATGAAGTTGTAGGAATTCAACCATCTTTTGTTCTTGTGCACACTCGAAAAAGTATTTTCCATTAAGCACTTCGATCAAGGCACCCTACTCTAGTGTTGTACCTTTGGGACAACTGTCTTCCTTAAGTTGCTTCCTGCCAACCATTGGCATTACTTGCTATTGGTACACAGTCAGGATTATCTTTTCTTCCTCCGTGCACTTCAACAGTGCGATAAGTATGTAAATAACTAAGAAATGCCTTGAATAAATGAATGGTTGTTATATTTTGTACTGTAGAATTTCTCTAAATGATATGTGATATTACTTATTGATTGTCATTGTGATGTTGTGCTTTGGGGTTAAGAGGTGAGTAGATCTCCTACTTTAGATCGAGAGATTGTATTTACGAAGTTTAGGCTCGTCCCAAAATACCTTTTAGATTGATTGAGTTTGGAGTTTAGGGATTTTTCGATCAGTGCTTCCGGAGATCTTTTGAGGACTAGATTAGAGTACACAGTAAAAGTAGGAATTTATATTTTGTACGAGGAGTTTTGATTATGTACATTGAAAAAGAAAATGTGTACATCATTGAGTTGCAATTATTTATTCTATCAAGGTTCAAATTGTGTGGAAATTTTAGTTCATGACAATTTGGTACCTAATTTTTGTGTCATTACACACCATAAGTGTAATGTACATGTAAAATGACACATCGATTCTCTAAAATTATCAAATGACGCATGTAAACTTGGTGGGAGCCAAATTTGGGTACTAGCTGAAAGTTGGTATTTTATTATAAAAGAAGAAAGTTGGCACCAAAATTGGGACTTGAGCTAAAGTTGATGCATGTTAAAGGTATAAGGCCCACTTAGTTGGTGGACCATTTTTTACAATTAAAATTTGCATTCATCATAGCTAATTTTATTTATATAATAATAACATCAATTGTCTTTATTCTGACTTAATCTCATATTATAATTTTTTTATTCTAGTGTGAATAAAATTGTTAATCAATAAAATATAAGGTGACAGGTAAATAATTGTTTTAACAATAATTATGTTCTCTTGATAATGCATAATTACTTATTACAATACAAATTATTCACATTATATTAATTAACAATTTTTAGTGGCTCACTATCTAATACAATTATTTACAATGTTATGGTTTAATATTAGCAAATACTTTGATTGTTACATTATTATTAATCTTGTCATACTATTAAATATGTGGTAAATATTATCTATTTTAACATAATTACATAATGTATGATATAATGTAAATAATAATTTTAAAAATAAATACTAGATAGTACAAAAAAAATTATATGTACACCGAGTGAAGATCACTATGAGTACCACAACTTTCGTAAGATACTCACTTTGGTGCAAAAACTCTTTTTTTGCTCACTTAAGTGCCACAAGTTTGAAAAAATATTCACTTGAGTGCTACTTCCAATTTGCCCACCGAAAAAGCTAACATGGCACCAGAAAGTTGACATGGCCGCCAGTAAACAATATTTTGATATTTTTATTAATTTTTTTGAATTTTTTTTTTGCTTTTTTTTTTTTAAGACCAACAAAGGCTATCGTTGACCCTTGCCGACCGTGGAACCCTCGCTGTCGATCGTGAAGGCCTTGGGTGAGGCCGTCGCGGCCTCTCCCGCGACTAGCGAGGGCCGTTGCAACCTTGCTCAGGGCCTTTGTGGGCCAAATATGGGCAAGGGCCGCCTGGCTCTCACCATTGCCCTCACAAGTGAGGCCATCGAGTCCTCGCTAGCTTCAGGTCCTCGCCGACCACTCACGAGGCCACAATGGCCCTCGCCAGCTCTGGGCGGCCTTCACGACCCACTACCTAGAGTTGGCAAGGGCCGCCATGGCTTCGCCAACGATTGGTAAAGAACCGACAGCCTCATCCGTGGTGGCTACAGTGAGGGCCAGGCGGCCCTCACTCAAATCTAACTGCAAAGGCCCTAGGCAAGGCCACGACAACCTCGCTAGCCTCACCTAGGGCCTTCGTGGCCGACGGCGAGAGTTTAACGGCTGGTGAGGATCAATGGTGGCCATTGTCGACCCTATAAAATAAATAAATAAATAAATAAAAATATTAAAATATTGTTAATCGACAGCCATGTCAACTTTTCCGACGCCACATCAACTTTTCCAGTGGACAAATCGGAAGTGGCACTCAAGTAAACGTTTTTTTAAACTTATGACACTTAAGTGAGCGAAAAAAAGTTTTGGCACCAAAGTAAACGCCATATGAAAATTATGGCATTCCTAGTGTTCTTCTCCCATGTTACACTCATAATTGGTTATCAAAGTAATAATTATTATAGAGTATATTGATATAATTGAATGTCATGTGTTTAACTTCTCATTATAAGTTAAATAAATCATCAAAATATTGCTAAATATTTGCAAATTACATATCTAATTGGTTAGTAAACTATTAATCATAAAATACTAGATAGTACATAAAATTTAATATGTTACACTCATAATTGATTATCAAAGTGATAATTACAATAAAGTATATTGATATAATTGAATGTCATGTGTTTAACTTGTCATTATAACTTACATAAATCATCAAGATATCGATAAGTATTTGACAAATTACATATCCAAATGGTTATTAAACTCATGAATCATGATTGACTATTAAAATTCCCTCTGATGCTGATTTTAGGGTATTTTGAGGCTTTTGATGCTTTCCTCCCCTTATTACATATGTTATAAAGGAAACCAAATAGCATGGCAGGTAGTACTTTTCTTAAACCAAGCAGCGTGATACTTATTACATTACAATTTTATTCTATTGTTGCAATGAAACGAGCTGCTTTTTGTTAGGAGGAATTAGGTGGAAAGGTGCTCTAAAAATATAATCGTGTTTGGATAAAGTGAAAGAGACAAAAGAGAAAGAATTATGCGAGATTATGAGAGATCAGGAAGAATAAGCCTGGTCAATTTTATAATCATTTTTATTTCACTTTAAAACTCTCTAAACGCAAAGTAATTTGAAAAGATTTGTGTATTGATTCATTCTTCTTACTCCCTTGTATCCTTCTTCTACGTGTATTTAAAAATATACAAATGAACATTAACGTCATTGTATATTATTTTTCTTTCTTTTTTCCTCGCAAGCACCCAAATAACAGTATAATTAAATCTCTTCAGACCACTCTTTGTTTTTCTAATACTTATATAAATTCCTTTTTTCTTTCTTAATCACTTCTTCCGAACTAAAATAGAAATGATATAATCTCCGATCGAAGATATGGGTAAGGAAGTATGACTGAGTTGGCTTTTGGACGTGTGCGGTGCGGGAGAAGTGTCCGCATTTGTTTTCTCAAGCTACTAACCGTAAACGGCTTCAGTCAGTTATTTGAAAATGAGAATCATAGAAAATAATCACATATAATTTGTTCAATTTTGATATAATAGACCAATTGAGCTGTTATGTGATATATTAATACAAATCGCAGCTATCTTTTTCTAATAATCTAAAGACACGAGTGAATTGTAATTATTTTATTTTTAAATGGAAACTAAAAATCAAACTAGTACGTCATCATCTGCATAGATTCATTTGCATATGATAAACGAAATTAACGAAATTATTCTCCTTTCCCGTGTTTTTCCCACTTGTTTCCGGAGGTACAGATTAATGAATAGAGAATCGGCACAAACCTTATGTTTATACTATCATTTTTTGAGAAATACTTTAATTTGATTCCTTTTTTCCTCTCTTTTTTCTTTACTTTTTGCTAGATCTTTTTATTTTACTATATAAACTTAGACCTGATTCACCCTCAGTTACTTTAGCGCTTTAGCAAAGTCTCTCTCTCTCTTTCTCTCTCAATTTCGTAAACATCTTCGCAACCTTCGCTCTTTCTTTCTTCTTGGGTTTCGTTCTTTATCGGCTTAAAGAAGCGAGGGAGAGGGAAAAGAAGAGCCACGGAAATGACGGGGAATGGTGCAATGGTGATCTCGTCTGGAGAAGATCAAAAGAACGTTGTTCCACCGTGGTTGAGGCCGATTGCGAGCATCAAGCTCTATGACTCGTGCGAGACTCATTCCTCCAAAGAATGCAATTTCTACTGTAAATTTTGCATGGTCGTTCTGTGCAAAGATTGCAAGAAGCAACACAATCTTTCCGATCACGAGATCATAAAGGTACTAGCTTCCATTTTGAACCGTCTTCGCATATGTTATCGTAGCTGCATTTGTTTTATCAGTGTGGTGTGAAAATGCGCAGCGTACTACTATTTTTATCTTTTCATGATCAAGAAAACGGGAAACCCAGGGTTTCTTTTCCTATTTTGAATCCTTTGCCCATTTTCAGTGTTTCTTTTTGGGTTTTAATCTTTTCAGGCATATAAAGTTGCCAAAGTAGCGTCGTTTAGAATAGAGGACTTGGAACCGCTGTGGGACACTTCCGATATATATCCATACAGTCAAAACGGGTGGCTCGTTGCGTTTATACACAAAAGAGGAAATGGGATCGCTCGCTCCCGCGGTGAGAGCAACCTAGCGGAGTGCGAATCTTGCCCATACCGGTTCAAGTCCCTGAGCACCAAGTACTGCTCCGTGGAATGCAAGGTAATGATCGAGCATACCTTTCCAAATGAAGCAGGTCTCAATCTGCCTACGTCGTGCACCGATTTGAATGTTCCGTGGTTTCGAAGGACGTTTTCTCACATGTGGGTAGCTCATTCTTGCTTATCCTTTATAGGTCAAAGCCGTGATGAAGATGAATGGAAGTGGAAGTACCAAGAACGAAGCAAAGAGGAAAGTAGAGATCATATCAGAGAGGAGTTTTAGCAATGTGCAGTCGTTCAGGAAACGAACAAGAAAGCAGAAAAACCCGCTGAGAGCTCCATTTTATTAGGCAAAGATTGGAAATTTGGTGAACTTGGTGAAAATCGGGGCGGGGCTACTTGGTTTTGATGCAAATCGGTTGATTTTTCTTTTAAGTTTTCTGGTACATTCTTGATAGGGTTCGTTGCAACTACCATGAGCTTCGTTATTTTTCTGTTTTCGGCATTTTTTCTTTACTCTGATGTGAAGAGTATATTCATGCAATAATGGTCTCTTTTTTCAGTTCTACCTGTGAAAATGGCCGAAAGGTGTTATTATTTTTAAAATTTTTATTGTAATTATTATTAGTAGTAGCAGCAGCAACAGCATTTTTGGGATCATATAAACTCATCATAATTTTCCCGATGCTAATTGAATAGAGATACGTATGTTGCGAAGGACAAGAATATGACATGAAATTACTTTTTCCCTTACAGAACGATGGATCGGTAATGCATCCTTCTCTGCACTCGCTCCATTAGTCGAGTCTAACAGCACCAAGGCATCGCAAGCCTGCGAAGATTTATCCCATTGACATGACTATGACTAATTAGTTAGTTCTTTTTCACCGGAGCAATGCGCTTTCAGTTAATTTTCTGCCCATTTCGTTAGTTGATAACAGTGTCGCTCTCCCTTGGGTGGACTACCAAACGACCGTTTATGATGGTGAATAACGTATGCGCACGAGTTAGGGTTACGTAAGTTTAGCCAGGAAGACCTGTCAGGAGTTTCACTGATCCTATCTTAACACTTCTTATGCGAATACTACGAGGCATTGGATTACAGCATGCATGATGATTTTTGTAAATGTGATTGATTTAGCAAAAGGAATGCAGTGGATTCTGTCTTGACGCGCATGCCCTAATGAAGCTGCCATGGAAATGCAACCTCAGAAGCCTAGCTGGAAATGCAGGGTTAGCCGCAAGCTTTGCTCCATGCGATGCTTCCTCACGATCGTCTCAGCCCGCGGGCAACCACTTCCGATGAAACATCTTCTCGAGCTCGCCTCCATCGCAAACCCTACGATGAAGTGCGAGAAATGCAAGATTTTATAACGGAGCGAAACCGCTGGTCCTCATATTCTCTCTCTCTCTCTCTCTCTCTTTTTCTGAGACAAATAGAGAGATACCAAGATATAGTATGAGGCTGCGAGTTTTGTATTTGGAGTTTTGAAGTAAGTATCGATGCAGGCCCCTTTTATTATAGGTTGATTAGCGCTTATGGCCTTATTGCATCCACCTAAAGTCTCGAAAGATGTATTTCGTTTTCGTGTCATGTACATTCTTTGAAAAGAGATTTTCTATTAACTACTCTTCCTCAGGGGTGTCAATGGATTGGATAAGGTCAAATATCCTAGATACCCCAATCGAAATAGAGAAAACAGTGCTCTACCCGACCCAACACCCGAAACCCATATATCCCTAGTCAAATATCCTAGATACCCGAATTGAAACAGAGGAAATAGTGCTCTACCCAAGTCATCAAGTCGGGTTTCTTCTTCTTCTTTAATTTCATCCACTTCTCATATGTCCTCTATTTATATTAGTTGATTTGATTTTCGAAGTCAATACTTTACTATAGTTTTTATTTTAACTTTTTATTTTCATCTAAAAAAATTTTAATTCCACAAAAAATCTCAAACTAATATACTTGTGACAAATTTATTTCCAAACTAATTTTTTAACTACCAAAAACCTCAAAACAATACATTTGTGACAAATATGACAGCTGCTATATTAGATTAATACCACAAAAAATCACAAAACTAGTATACCAGTTAACTATCACATTTCATCCAACTTATTAATTTAACTATAAAAATTAACAAAAACTATTAAAGGGTAGATTTGTCACAAATGTACTAGTTAGGGGTAAATTTGTCAAAGGTATACTAGTTTTGGGATTTTTTGTTGTCAAAAAAATGTTTGGGGTAAATTTGTTATAAGTGTGCCAGTTTAGGATTTTTCTAAGAAAAATAATAGCTTAAGTGCCGAAACTTAGCACGGGGATACTTAAATGCCAAAAGTTACAAAAGATGTACTTATGTGCCATTTGTTTAAAAAAAGTTGGATAACTTAAGTACCAATTCCAGCAAAGATCGCCGGAAATCCGACGTGCTAATTTTTTTAATAATTTCTATCGCTTACGTGACTTGTTGGAGATCCACCTCAGCTTCCCCTCACCCAAAATGATATGACCCTAAGTTTTAATTTTAATATAAATATTAATTAAATAATATTAAAAACAAAATTAAAAAAATCAATGCCCAAAATGGCGTCGTTTTGGGCTGATCTAGCCACATCAACACCCAAAACGATGTTGTTTTAGACTTAGCTAGCCACATTAGCACCAAAACGACACCGTTTCTATCTTAACTTGCTGAAAAAGTGCCATGTTAGCATTTTAGTTGGATTTTCTCGTCATTAGCATTTAACTGATCCATTTTACTATGATATTAGCATTTAAGCATACATTTCATAACTTTTGACACTTAAATATCTCTTTATGTCAAGTTTTAGTACTTTAGAAATCCGCACCTCGTTTTTCATGATATTAACCCATAAAAATGATTTCATATTTTATATTTTTTAAGAGATCTCTCGTCGATAAATACATATGGAAGAAGAGTTCTAGGAAGAGTCTTCGTTGGTTCGTGTAGCGTTGATTTGAACGAATTAAAGGTACCAAACAATAAGTTGGCCGCATGCGACCCGATCCGAAAGCTTAAGTTTTCAGTCGATTCGATGCACACAGAAAAAAATAATGGATGCGCAACCATGATAATGGTCCTATCCATCCCAGCTTGCCGGTTCAAATTATCCATCTTTTGGGACTTTTCGTTTGACCAATTACGGAATAAATGACAGTGAAATGATTTTAAAATAAATTAGGGGACCGTAAGGAGTTGTTACATGAGGATCCATATCAACTCAATTCGATGAGCAAGTAAGTTCAATTTTAAATGGTTTAATATCATGAAATTTCCTAAATCATACACTTGTCCAATTAACCTTAAGCTAATTTTTCAACCATCAAAAACCCCAAACAGGTTTTTTTGTGATAAATTTATCCTCAATTAGTTTTCTTTAAATTTTATAATTAAATTATTAAGTTAAATGACATGTGGCAATTGATGTATATGTTAATTTGGGTTTTTACATTTCGTTTATCACAAGTATAGCAGTTTGCTGTTTTTCATAATATTAACTCAATTTAACGGAAATTGATAAATGGTAAATTTGTTGTGACATACTGGTTTGGGGGTTTTGATGGTCTAAAAGTTTGTTTAGCATAAAATTATCACAATTTTATTAGTTTGGATTTTTTCATCATATTAACCCATTTTAAAACTAACATCTCTAAAACATATTTCGAGAAGATTCTCACTCAAATGTCAATCAAGAGTAGGTCATTAGGGCGTGTACAATAATCATTCTATTTCTGTTCCAAAACTATTTTATTATTCCAAACTTATTTTAAGAACAAAAATCTATTTAGTAAATTAATTTCATTATTACATTTCTAGAACAAATTTTCAGTTTAGAAATAGGTTTAAAACAGAAATGGAAAGTAAATATTTTATACTTTTATATTTCTAGAATAGAAATGAAATATAAAAACTTTTTTCATCGCTCATCTTTGTCACTAACTGGCTGCCCACCCGCCACCACCCACCCTTGTGCAAGATATCTGTTCTCACGAGCAACTTCACTGCCAAACGAGTGGAAAAAGTCGAAACGAAAAATTGCAAGAACAGGCGAAAAGGAAACAAAAAAGAAGAAGAAATGGAGGGTCCTCACACAGAAGCCGGTCTTGATCGTGAACAAACTCCATGGAGTATCAGATGAGAGCTGAGAAGACCGCGATCTTCACGTACCAATCCAGAAACTTCGCCGCCATTTTGAAGCTGCTCAAAAAATTGGCAGCGGCTGAAAGATGAAGCGCCCAAAAGAAAAAGAAAAGATCTATAATGCTTAACTAAATCCATTCCGAGATGACATCCATTAGAGACCGATCACGCCGTACTTTGTGCTGGACCAACACAGCCTGACCATCTTGTGAAGCTGTTGCTTGTCAGGACAGTTAGATTTGAGGTATGGGTTCGGAATCTGACGAGGGCTGATGCTTATTCCAGAGTCTTCTACAATGAGCATAAGAACCTCATCCTGTGCGGTTCTACTATACGTCATGCTGCGGATGACTAGGAAACCAAACCTTCTAAGAGAGAAACCCACATCGTGGAAGGTTGTCCAGGGATGCATAAGCTCTTCTAGGAGTATCTTCACTCGGGAATGATATCAATCTAATCCATATTTTAGGACAGAGATTCGAGCTTGGCAATCCTGGAACTGCTCGAGTTCCAGCAAAATCTGATGGACACTACTTAGCAACCAGCAAGCAGAGTCCATGTCTATCTTAAAGATGTAGGTTATCTATTGATGAGCCTCTGATCAGTCTGGAAGCACCTCCTGCTTGGAAGTGGAGATTATTGAAGTCAGTCAAATCGAGAAGCTCTTGGCAAGATCAAATGCCTGGGGCTCAATGCATCTCCATGATCAGCTAATCTTATCTTGCAAAATCTTGCCCACCTACTATCAACCAGTCACTTAACCTTTTCGTTTGCTACTTTTTGCACTGAAATAGAGTGACTGCATTCAAGGAAGTGTAATTAAAGCACTAAAGAAGTAACACTTTTGACAACAAATCCACGGAATGTTGAGCAAGCACCCTAAGCATCACAACGCCAGGGACTAGCCAATTTGAAAGCGTCTAATCTGTCCTGCATAGCATCTACTGAGCACAAAAGAGGACTTCAACATCGGTGCAGTTCCAGGGACTGGCATCTACTTTCTTGTCTCCATCAATAAGCTGCATCATAGATTCAGATCTCCTTTCAAGATTAGTGGGATTATCCACCAACACAACCTAGGAAGGACGGAGCAATGGTTCAACGGCTGCTATCTGCAATATCATTGAATATACTTCCATTTAACTGTTCACTTAGCATATTGAATATTAAGTGTTTCTGGCTCTCAATCTTGATCATGTATAATGGACGTTCATGAGAATTCACAACAAAAGAAGCCCAGCCAGAGGCCCTCTTCCCATTGCAGTCCTTGAACCTCTTGTCCCGATTCTTCTTCCTCTCTGAACTCGAATCTGAAAAGTGAACAGAAACTGAGGTCAGCCAACAGAACCATAAGTGAACACGAAACTTATCAGAAAGCATCACAAAAGTAAGTTATGCATATCGATGGCCAGAGCAAATGCAAATACAGATGACAATGTTTCTGCTTCAACATGTTTGGGTTTCCATCTAATTTGAAAAGCTTTCCACCTTATTGTGGGAGACCACAAGTCACTGTGTGTTCCTTTAGGGAAACTTATCGCATCGAAATTACAATATGTGATTTGAAAATGTAGGCTTAGACAAGTCAGGATTTTTAACTTATTTTTCAGTTCAATGACCTCGGACAGAGGCTGTCCAAGTGAATACAGGGGATTCAGCCAACTCCGAGGGTACTGTCATAGTAATTTACCCAAATAATTTGGACTTTCACCTTGCACATTGCATATAACTTTGAGATATTACATAAAAGTATACAATAGTATACTTACGTAGTCTCTATGCTGTGCATACGGCATAACCAGAGGAGTCTATATAAAGATTCATCGAGGCCATATTATTAAATGAATATAATGAAATTGGATACAGCATCATACTATTGAGCTTCAAGGACTATTTCTTAAGGGTGTGGTGAGGAGATCGTTAACCAGCTCATTGTCGTAATGTTCATAACATTTGCATAACTACCTACAAATAAATCCAGCCTCAACATTGAATTGATCTGTTGTTGAATGAACTTCTCAAGTAGGAGGCAAGCAAGAATTGTAGAAGAGCTATACATGGATTACATGCATCTCCTTTTGTCTTTTAAGCGTAATGCTGCATGTTTACAGCTCTGCCATATTCGTTGGCTTTTGATTTACTTCTTCCTCTAGGCTCGCGACTTTTAGGGGTGAGCAATTCTAGATTCCTTACAGGTTCCGCCTAAAACCTAGAACCTATTCTCGAGTACAGGTTTCTCATTTTTTGGAACTTGGAACCTATCAATCGGAACATGGAATTTTATTATCAATTGCCTGAGAACGAGTGTCTATATGCACCCATCGAATATTATTAAAGAAATTTTGTGATTTTAATGCACTGGTTACTCTTGTATTATATAGAATCATTATCTTAAAAGAAGCAATTGGAGTTTCCACTAATATGATAATTTATGAAAATAAAATTTCCAATCATAAAATGGAAGTTTAGACTAGTAGTTTCGGATTATACACTTATCATCAAACACCATGGAATACCTCAAAATCGCGTGAAGACATAGATTAAGAAAAACATAAAAACTTGTACTAAGTTCTAGGTTCCGGGTTATAAGCTATAAGTTTCAAGTTTCACTAATTGAGAACCTAGAATCTACCATCGAGTACAGGTTCTCCAAATTTTGGAACCTAGAACCTACCATGCATATCTTAAAACCCGGAACTTACAGGTTCCCACCGGTGTGGTTTTTAGGTTACTTTTTACTCGTCTTTTCGATTTGGTTAGCTAAATTTTTGAATTGATCACTTTCAGTAAGTAATTAATGGATGTCGACATCAGAAACCATTTACAAGACCGTGTCAAGAACTTCCATTTGGTCAGATTATACCAAAATATAAGATAAACTCCAACAATCTCCGAACGTAAATACTCGTTCCAGCACTTAGATCATCAAACCATGGGTTGTCGTAAAAAATCATTAATTCGACTTGGATAAGCATGCGTATTCGGTCTAGTAATTGGATACGCTCGGAGGACATGATTCATTCATATATAAAAATCCAAAGTGGAGCATTATTGAGACATACAAATTACCTGGTAACGTCCGAGGATGGTGATGCGTGGGAAGGGAGACACCATCATGGAGGAAGGGGCGAAAAGTTTTCATAATATGTGTAATTGGTGTTTTGTCCGGTGGATTCCTTTTACCGTTGACAACGACGTTGACGACTATTTAAATTAGATAAGTACAGACATCGCTTAAAACTATAAAATTTAATTTTTAAATTAGATAAACAAAGACATCGCTTTAATAAAATTCAATTTAACGTAAGACAAGCGGAAAAAAAAGAAGACAAATTTTACATTGAAAATTTTCAAAAACATGTTTGTCCGTTTGTTAACATTTACTCTATGAATTTTTTTTCTTTTTAGTATCTTGAATACTTGAAAACAGAAAAAACATTTGAATGAAAAATAAGACTAGTTATATTGTAAGTAATTTCTTAAGTGCGTAGTGTTTCATGTAAAATGGTTATGATAGTTGCAGCATTTAATTAAAGGAATAATTTTTTTTTGAAAAAAAAGGGACACTTATTAATAAAATTATATAATACCCGATTAGAGTATTTGCTCATATGCATAAAATATAACAATGTATAATACTATATCTTTCCTCTTCCCATGGATCAATGTGCTATGTTAGGCAACATCTAGAAAAACAACATGTAGACAAGATCACCTAAACCTCTGATATCATGTAAAAGTAAATTTATACTACGTATGTAAAAGGAGGTAATGACCTAATCTAATTGGAATCAAAAGGAATTAAATCATATATATATATATATATCACATATATATATATATATATATATATCACTTCAGTTATAATCCAACAAAATAATCAACACTGAATAGTCATGTGCATAGCTTAATGATGTGAAAGCATCCAACTTAACTCTATCGACAAATTCGACATTGGCATTATTGATGTTAACCTAAGCTAAGATAAACTTTGAGTATAACATGCTAAATTATATTTCAAATAGATTATTCACCTTCATGGAGTACCTAAAACCATTGTGTCAATTGTGATTCCAAGTTCTTGAACTACTTATGGAAAACATTATGAAGAATGCTTGATATGCGGCTCTTATTCAGCACCACTTATCATCCCCAAAACAATGGCCAAAAGGAGGTAACTAATTGCACTCTCACTACTCTTCTTCAAAACACGGTGAGTAAGTCTTTAAAAGATTGTGATTTGAAACTTGCACATGCTAAGTTTGCTTACAATCAATCTCTGAGCTATACTACGGGTCAATCACATTTTGAAGTTGTATATGGACTTAACCTCCTCACATCGATTGATATGATTCCAATTCCATCCAACTCACAAGCAAACGTCAATGGCAAAGCAAAAGCTAAATCAATGAAGAAACATCATGAGCAGATTAGAACCAAGATTGAGAAAGTTAACGAGTCTTACAAAAAGAAAGCAAATCGGAAGAAGGCCTAATTTCAATCGGGAGATCTTGTATGGCTCCATATGAGGAATGAGAGATTTCCATCTCATCAAAAGAGTAAGCTCATGCCGAAAGTTGATGGCCCTTTTTAAGTTATTGAATGAATTAGTGACAATGCTTACAGGATTGATCTTCTTATAGAGTTTGGAGTTTCGGCAACTTTTGCTATGGGAGAAGCATCCGACTTAGCTCCATCGAGAAATTTGGCATCGACATTATCGATGTTGACCCAAGTCAAGATAAACTTTGGATATAACGTGCTTCAATGGATCAAAGCTGGAGTTTCCAAATAAAATGGTTTATTTGGAATAAGTTCTCTCGTGTTTTTAGATGGAATGATTGTTTTTTGAGATTTGTTGAAATATTGTGAAATATGATATGATATGATTAGACATAGTGAGATATTATGAGACATTGCTTGTCAAAATTTGCTGAGATATTGTGAGATACGATGAGATATGACTATATATAATAATATTTGGTGATTATTTTGTTAGACTATAGAGATTTACTTTCTTGATATACTAATTGTATTTTTGGAAAGAGCGTAGGTAAATTTCTCTTATAAATAAAGAAAGTCTCCCAATTATAGCTTAGACAATTTGATGAATGAAAATTTGTGAGATTTCTTTGTGAGAATGAATACCTTTTGCATAATGGATTACTTCTTTATCGATCTCATCCATGTAGTGTGGATCACTCCTCCTTGGTGGTGAGCCAAGAAATCCTTTATCCTCAACTAGTGGAATTTCGCTTTAGGCCCTGGTGGTGAGCTTCTCCTATCTCAAAGTCCTTTATCTTTGACAGGCAGTTGGTCCTTTAAGCCTTGGTGGTGAATTTCGTCAATCCCGATTTTCATCCTCAATTGGTGGTGCAGCCTTTATACCTTGGTGGTGAACATTTCTATTATTTATTTAGTATTTCTTCCTTTGACATCTATCCCTATACATATTCTTCTGATACAATCAGCCCAAAATCCTCTATTGCAGAATCACTTGTCTCCATGCACGCATCCCTTAAATGCTATGTTTTCCTCCAACCATAACTAGTTAGTAGTTATGAATATTATTAACATGCAAAATTAATATAATATAAATGTGAATGATGTCTATAGTTGTAACCTATAAATATGAAAAGTGATAGAGGAAACTTCCGAAAATGTAGTCCGATAATAATTCCTATTTAGCAAAACATTTTCAAGGATTATTCTGTATGCATGATTTACTAGCATTTAACTTTTTCAATACAATACGAAAAAACAAGGATAGTAGTAAGGCCAGTTACAAAATCCGAATTATACGTTTTAAACTCAATAGGAATTTGGCACAAATATGAATAGTAAAAATTTTAGATATATCTATAAGTCTGACAAATTTCAATTGCTGAATCCTTGGACCCCACAGGAAATTGATACAATCCAGAAGATGAGTTCCATCGAGGAAGAGAACGCAATCTAGGCAACTATGAACTCCACTCGACATGCGGGCAATCGATGAGTAACTTAATCTCTTCCTCCTCTCCTTCTATCTTCAAAAGGTAGAAGGTAGGACCAAGAAAGCATGCCGGCATGTCGAGGTTGAAGTTGCTTTGTGCTCAATCGGTAACACAGTAAATTGATCGGTAATGCATCCAATTAAGCATTAATTAGATTTGGAGCTAGAGAGATTTGATTAGAAATATTATGCAAGATCAAATACTTGATTAGACAAGTTCAAAATGAAAGAACCTAATAGATAAACATACATAAGTATAGGTACAAACATGGACTTTGGAAAATAAGATTTAAGGAAAGAATTGACCCATTTAGTATGTGCCGACACAAACTATCCTAGGAGCCATGACAAGGGTGTTTGCTCATTTTCTTGTGTTTGGATCCAGGCCTTATTGAAAAATATGGCGATAGTGAAAACCAGAATGCACTAGATCGATTGGCGAAAGTTTGCCTTCCGAAAAATCTATAGAAAGACCAAATTGGATAAATTAATTAGAGGATGATGCCTCCAAATGTAGTCCCTCTTCTTTATTTTGATTCTATTGTTTAAACGCATTTTTTTCTATACCAAATCAAAACCATCGGCACCTTTCACGATTAATCGCCATCTCTACTTTTACCTTTAAAGTAAGTCTCCCATTTTTTTTCTATACCAAATCAAAACCACTGGTACCAATAGGAACATTGCTTCCCTCATTCAACTGTATGGGCACAGATCTATACTATATATTAAACAAATTTGAAGGAGAATTTCAATCTCGAATTTCTTTCTTAGAAAATTCAATAAAACCCATGCACTTTGCTCAGATGAATTTTAGTGTTCATCCATGAATAATAAATAAAACCATTTATACTGTGATACGAAACAAAGACCACCTTTATTTTAAGAATTACATTTCTTCTTTTCTTAAACCAAATATCCTCAATTATTTACTCTTCTAATTGTATTTGAAAAGATTTTTTTATCTAAATCCATCGATTCAAAATTAAAAGTGACAAAAGTTGGTGAATGAATGATCAATAAGCTAAAAGATATATTTTGATGTTGTATCATAAATGAGTCATTTTGTCGTTTACTAAATCTGATTTTTTTTTGGTAAGGAAATTTACTAAATCTGATATAGGTTGCTATCATCAACAATTTCATGATTACTTCAAATTTCAATCAAATGGATAATGTCATCTTATAAAAGCACATATCAAGGTATTTTATTTGAGAAACTTACCCAATCAGTCACCAACCTATTCTAAAATTGCCAATTTAATTATGAACTTTCATTTTTGCCAATTTAATCCTTAATCTTTGGACAAAATTTTAATATAGTTATTTTGGTTAATTTTTGCTGGACATAGTTAACATAACAGTCTAGTTATTGTCAGACGTCTTATATGTTACATTTTCACATCAATGATTCCCAGTGAAAACTAGCCATAAGGACTAATGAGGATTTTTCATAAAGGTTTATGACGAATTTGACAAAATCGAAAAGTTTATATCCACATCAATATTCGTACAATAAGTTTAGGATTAATTGGACAATTTCCCCTATTTTATCATTACGTTTTAGTGTCTCAAATTTCTAATCAAAAGCGAAAATTTAACAAATCAAATTGACAAATTTACTTCCTATTCTTAATTATTTAGTTCGCTTTCCCATGTAAATTTTAATTCCTTTTACAATAAAGTTCACAAAACCTTGAGAAACGGGTGGATTTGGATGAACATGCTGCCTCCTCCTCCTCCTAATATATGCGAAGTAATTCTACATAGATGGAGAAAGTGAATACAACTCTAGATAATATGTGTAATACATTGATTTTCAGCATTGTCCAAATTTTGGAGTTTTGAGCACATCCTACCATTTTACCTCTTTTCCATTTGTTATGTTCTGAAACTCAAATTTAGTACTCTTCTTCTGAGACCATTTGAATGAAATGAGCTTTTTCCGATCCCAAAAAAAAGTGACACATTCTACCATTAATTATAGATATTTAAAAGTAATCTTGCAATTTCAAAGAGACATTTTCCTCAAATTCGCAGCACTTTTGGTTAATAATTGATTGTATGTTGACAATTTTTCGGAAAAAACAATTAGGGAAAATTATGAAAGTGAAAATAACCATATGCACATGCTCAAGCCCTTAAACATGAAAGGCTAACAAAAGCAAAAGAAGACCTACTAACCTATGTAAAAATTGTATTTAGATAGCAATTAATGTAGTTTGTACTATCTATTTATAACAAAATCTAAGTTCAGATAAATATTAAATTCAAGTGATTCTAGCTAGGTTAAAATCAAGATATTTTTTTTTTATGAATTTGTTTGAACCGTCACTCTATATATTTTCCGAAGCAATATATACAAATGTAAGTTGGCATATGGAAATTCAGTAAAATTGTCAAGCCATATGGCAAAAATAATGCAAGGCGTGTACATATTTATAAAGAGAAGGAAATATTCGCATAATTCCGACTTCAACTATATATATGTATATATTATATATAAAACAAAAGAGAATAATTCGGAGTCTAATTATATTTCTAGGGAAAAACCTTAATTTTATTTATTGAATATCTTTTTAATGTTCCTTTCTTTATTTTTATTTTATTTTTCCTGAATCAAAGGGATTGTAATTGTTCGCGTCCATCTCAAACCTCGACACTTGCTGACTAGCCCCGATCTGCCTCTTTCGCGGAAACACCTCGCCATTCTTGTCTCTGTAGAACCCTAAACCCTAACCCCTCACCTCCCTCCTCCCACCATTTCTCTGTGCAACTTTCTCTCTCCCTAGATATCACATTGGCTTTGAGCTCCTTCTCGGCTTTGGCTGAACATGCCGACCCTCCAAGAAGAAAAATGGGGCCAAGGTACACAAAAGGGGCAGCAAAAAGCACTCCATAAACAAGCACCCCTTCTTCAGACACCAGAAGCGGCACCGGGTCCAGGACAACGGCATGGATGATGACGGCGGTGACGACGACGATATAATTAGCCAGCGAGGCCTCCGATGATGAGAAGGGCATGGGCGTCATGGGAGAGGCGGAGGAGTCCAAGTTCGACAGGGAGATTGCAGACAAGAAGTGGCAGCAAGTGGCCAACTACTTGGACAAAAGGTAGAGCAATTTTGAATGGCCCCATCAAGTGTGTAGATTGGGCATAGTTAGTTTGCTCTAAGTTATGTCACTTCTCGAAGTGCAGGAATGATGAAATGACTTGTGGAAAGACGGAAACAGCTTGAAGGGAACTGAGGAAATTCATTGTTATAAACTTTTTATGCTATTCAATCTTACTCCAATTTTATTAGGAGAAATTATAGGAATGAGGGTCGTCAAGGAGGTCTGGAGTTTGTTGAACGATCCTAGACATCTAGAACATTTGCTCATGTAACATGAATGTTTTTGTTAAGCATTTCTTGGAATTGTTGCTGAAGTAAATTATTATATGATTTTGTTACGTTCTGGATGTGCAAGGGATATTCTTTTAAGGAATAATTTTTTTAATAAATAATTTTGACCTTTGAGGATATGCTTTATTGGGGTCAAGGGATATGCTTGTTAAATATGTTTCGGGATGAACTCTTGCAATTAGAGGTGAAATGAGCCACAAATACATATCTGAAATAAGCCGTTAGTAACTCTTTGAGTATTGTCAATATTGCAAGTAGAAAGTTCCAGTATTGCAAGTAGAAAGTTTAAAAGAGAGAAGCTAAGGAACTTTGTATTTTTAAAATGTCTTGGATGATCAAAATGAGGAGGAGGACACCTCTACTTATAATAGTAGCCCTCTTGTTACAATCATTGATCAATGTTTGATCTAACAGACGAGATCACATCTCCCGACCTAAACTATTGGCATTTATATTGAGAGAACTTTACAACCCAGTGTAATTACCATTTTGCCTGTCCCTAAGAATATTCTGGAAACCCTAGATGAATTTAGGCGGTCTTAGGTGTTCAAAACACACAGCAGTGTTTTTTCTTCTTTTGTTTGCTTGCTGATCAATACATGGTATTGATATAAGCTTTCAGCTTTTGCTTTATTGGGGTCAGGGGATATGCTTGTTAAATATGTTTCGGGATGCACTCTTGCAATTAGAGATGAAATGAGCCACAAATACATATCTAAAATGAGCCGTTAGTAACTTTATGAGTATTGCCAATATTGCAAGTAGAAAGTTCTAGTATTGCAAGTAGAAAGTTTAAAAGAGAGAAGCTTTGAAAGAGAGAGGAACTTTATAATTCTAAAATGTCTTCGATGATCAAAATGAGGAGGAGGACACCTCTACTTATAGTAGTAGCCCTCTTGTTACAACCATTGATCAATGTTTGATCTAACAGACGAGATCGCATCTCCCAACCTAAACTATTGGCATTTATGTTGAGAGAACTCTACAACCCAGTGTAATTACCGTTTTGCCTGTCCCTAGGAATATTCTGGAAACCCTAGATGAACTTAGGCGGTCTTAGGTGTTCAAAACACACAGCAGTGTTTTTTCTTCTTTTGTTTGCTTGCTGATCAATACATGGTATTGATATAAGCTTTCAGCTTTTGACTATTAAAATCAGCACTCTAACAAATAAGTGATCACCAAAGCTAGGGTCACTATAAACTCTTCTTGTTCCGTTGCATTATGTTGGAGCTAGGAATATTGCCTAAAAGGAGGGTAAATAGGTGATTTTACTAACACTTGATAATTTGATGCATAAGTAAAATAGTCAAGTTGAGTATTATCAAAATCAATTAAAGTCAGAATCTAAATATTGATAGTAATATGATGATATTCACCAACACGCAATATTCTATCAAAAATAATGAACAAGAGTTGAGAGAGAGAGAAATTGTAATACGGAATTTATAATTGTTTGGCTTTGATCGCATAGGGTTGTCCTTGTTTGTTGCTTCTGTTTCATCGGCTTCTATCTCGTGCAATATGTTGCGATGGACTAGCCTTGCGTGGGAAAGAAGCCTCCTTATTTGACCAAAATAAGGAGTAGCATGCACTTGGCTTTAATAGAGTAGCCATGAGTTGATAGAGGATTTACCCCTTTATTTTCATTTGGAAGGCATAATTTACCATGAATAAAAATTTTATTACTAAGTATTGATAACTGATTTATGTTATAGCTAATTTAAGGTGACATCGATGATGAGCAATCTTTCTAAGGCCATGGTGAGGTCGCTTCAGTTGGAAGAGAACGCCTTCTTGAACCAGAACGGAGACCTGCCAATGATGCTTTTGAGGTTCAACTACTACCCGCCATGTTCTAGGACCGAAGTCTTCGGTATCATACCTCATTCGGATAGAACTCATGAAAAGCTGGAAATTTTTTCCGGTCGTTGGTAAAATTTATGAAGCGGATAGTAGATTTCTAATGATGTGGGTGACTTCTTAAGAATTCATTTTCAAAGTAGAAGACACCTAGTCAACGTTGGGTGTAATTAGAGATTAGCATTGAAAAGCATTTATGGGTCTCAATTGATTTCTCTAAGTGTTTTCACCACCATCTCTTTCTTCATGATATATAAGATCACACCAACTAAATCTTATAAGCTGGAGGTATTGAGTCCTCTTTGCTTGTTAGTAGGCAAACCCGTCCCCTTGTTTTCTTCTTTTTCGTTAAAAAACAAATAGCGAATGGATAGGAATATGCCTCGAATTATCCATGACGGCTTATAAGGACAAACGCGAGAAATTTGGGGAGCAGAAGAATAAACAAAGACTCATCGGGCCTTACCCTGTGAAATTTCCTTCGATGGACAAGTAGGGACATCCCTTAGGGAGCAACAATAGTCAAAAGTGGTGGGCGGTGGGGATAATTCCTCTTTCATACTCGATCGGTGTTAGAAATGTCCCGTCTTCGTCAGATTCATAAGTAAAAGTAGAAAGTTGCAACGGAAGCCATCTACTTGAATGAGGCCAACAGAGGATTAAGATTCATTAAGACAAAAAGGAGCAATCGCTAATCTTGACCAAGCAACTCCATGTCATCATCAATCTACGAAATTGAGTGAGGAGGTTTGACAACTTTTCAGCATGCCTTTGGTGGACTTACCTACCGATGCTTTCAATTTGAAAGATTGGAGAAGTAGCATTTAGTTAGGATGAAAGGGAGAGTATCATAATTTCAAGTCGATTCATTCGACTGATCCATTTTAGTGGATTGTTTGCTCACAACTGATTGAGACAAACTGAATTGCCTTCCCAGATGACAGCGACAATTAAATCTGTTGGTACTTTATATGACACCTTGCAATCAACTCTAAGATGCTGACTCTTTTCTCCTTTATTTTTCAGGGAAATAGAGACCTGTATATGCCCAGGTTGTTGTTGGCTTTACGGTTCAATGATTAGTTGCCTAATAATAATAATAATAATAGAATTTCTAATGAGTTGCGATGGAAAATGAATGTATTCTTGACTTGTGAGTAGATTTGTATTGTCAGTCAATTTGGATTTGCACGATGAGTCATGGATAGATTTTGAAGAAATGGTGCAGGTTGGACTTTAAAAAAAACAAAAGAGAGAGAGATTTGTAAACTTACTCGAATGGATCATGTCCTAAAAACTTCAAAATAATAGAAAAAGTATATCTGTAAACTCCCTCGAATGGATCATGTCCTAAAAACTTCAAAATAATAGAAAAAGTATATCTGTAAACTCCCTCGAATGGATCATGTCCGGAAAACTTGAAAATAATAAAAAAGGATATTTGTAAATTACCTCGAAGGGATCATGTTCGGCTTGAAGGGATCACATTTGAAAACTTCAGATTAATTAAAAAAGAGAATTGTAAATTTCCTTGAAGGGATTATTTCCCAAAAACTTCAAATCAATAAAAAAGAGATTTTTATATTTGGAAAATTTCAAATTAATAAAAAAGAGATTTGTAAACTTCCTCGAAGAAATGATGTCCGGAAAACTTCAAATTAATAAGAAAGAGATTTGCAAACTTCCTTGAAGGGATCATGTTTGGAAAATTTCAAATCAAAATACAGAGCAGAGGCACCTGAGGAAGTACTGAAAGGGGCAAAAGATCCTCACCTGGAATAATGCTGAACATTTTATTTAGAGTTTGGTCAAAATTTAAAATACTATAGAAATTTTGAAAAATGTGAAAAAAAATTATATTCGAATTCATGAGAGAAAAGTGTCATAAAAGTCATAAACTTATTACATTGGTGCTAATTTAGTTTCAAGCCTTTTAATGGTGCCAATTTAGTGCTACATTTGCACTAAACCTTTTGATTTGGTGCCAACTCAGTCCTAAACATTTTAATGGTACTAATGTAACCGAACTTTCTGGTGTTTCAAATAAAAAAAAATTTCAAAGTAAACTTTTCATAAGATTTAAATCAAGTACAAAGGTTTAAAATTTAAAGTCTATTTGGACAAACAATGCACCTTTACTTGAGCTGATCGAGCTTTGAATTTTAGATGCTTTCGCTAAACTATCCAATTTTGTCTTTATACCCATTGCTTGGAATGGTCATGTTGCTTCCACATCCAAGATTAATTGTACATCGGATCAGAGATGCACTCATTTTGTAGAAAATGAGTGATTTGGAAAACATTTTCCAAAAAATGATCGCTTATGTCGTTTAGAGAAATAAATTC
>CM026413.1:14471985-14513875 GCA_014858505.1 Corymbia citriodora subsp. variegata | reverse complement strand
GGCCCGGCCTCTTTCACTCTTTCTTCCTCCCTCTCACGCCTCTCGCGCTCTCTGCATGTCAAAGGCAACAAAGCGGGAACGAAAGGACGACAGAGGCAGAGAGAGAGAGCAGAGCAGGGAGTTGGTGGTCGTAGGGCAGGCCGGCACGGCCAGGCTCGCATTGGCAGAGGCCATGCGCGCCTGCTAGGCAGGGTTAAAATGGAGAGAGAGGGGAAGCCGCGAGCGGGGGGAACCGTCCTGTCCACTTTTCGATCGCCGGCTCCTCCGTCTCCGCCTCGAGATCTCCGGCGTCGTTGTCATTGGTTTGTCGAGCGGCGAGTCGTCTACACCGTCGCTCAAGTTCCCATTCGCACCGTTACTGAAAACTTGGGCTTGCGCGACAGCCTTCTCTCGCGGTTTTGGGGGGAGAGCTCTCTCCTCGCGCCCCGCTGGTGATTTCTCGCTGTTCCTGAGCCTGCAAGGTTTACTAGGAGCTGCTTTAGCAAGACGACCAACCTCCATTCGTGTTATTTCCTGAACATCAACGATCCGTTTTTCTCGGTTACTGGAGTCGGAAGCCTCGTCTGTGCAAAGGTGACAACTTTACTCGGCGACGGCACAGAATCCTGCTCTGCTTGAAGTTGAACCTATGGTTTAAAGCCCCCCCGCAAGTGGCAGTCCTTTGCATCTTCTTTATTTTATTTCAAAAGCTTACATGTCGCAAGTGGCAGTCCTCTGCATCTTCTTAAGATGTGGTCAAAAGCACCTTTAAAGTGGGAGACACTCTAAAAGAAGATCGCCATAGGTATTGTAATATTCAGCTCCTTTGGAAGTGGTGGGACCCACTTGGATTTTAAAAAGAAAAAAAATAGAGAAGAAGAAAGAGAGTTGAAAAGTCAAAGGAGAGGAGAGAGAATAAGTGGGGTTCTCTCCCACTTTCGGAAGCCAGAACTAGTCGGGGAGGGGGAAGAAAAAGAGAGAAAAGAGAAGAGAGGGAGAGAAGAAGAAAGGGAAAGAAGGAGAGGGTTTTGCACGTGCGCGCTGTGGGAGCCTCGCAAAGCCGACTCGACTATTTTATGCAAGACCCGCTGAGTACACGTGTCTCTTATTCCTCCAATCGAAGCATTTTTTCGGTTTAGGGCTCAAATTCGGGATATTAGGAATATTGAGCGGCGAAGTCCGATTTTTGAGTTTTTGAGCCATGAAAATTTATAAGAATGGTAATTTAGGACGTCATGGACCCGTGGGATTTTACGGAATTGGATTTGAGCTTGTGGTTTGTCCGAAATGGAATTTTGAAATTCTGCCCGCTGGATGTACATTACGCGCGCGGTTGCTGTGAGGTCTGATTTTGTCGGTTCTGGCTCGAAATTGGATTTTCCTACTAATGGGTCTTCTAGTGCTCGGAATGATCTTCGTTTTGACTACAAGATTGCTTGAATCGGAGTTCGGATGAGAAAGTTATGGCATAATCAAGTTTTGCACCCTAGTCTCGCTTCTTGAACGGCTTTGAATAAATTGCTTTTGTTAGGCATTTTGTTAGCTCTTAGGGGTCATTTTATTAGTGTTAAGACATGATTTAGTTGTCTCAATAATTGAGGTAGAGTTTTATCGGGTTTTAACTCATTCCTCAATTATTTGTTAGGACCGCGAGTTTGACGATTCAAATGTCGTTTTATTGGATCGTAGGCGACGAGGTGAGTGGTACTATATCTTCTTTGAATTTGTAAAATTCATGTTGAGAAAATTATATAGATTATATATAGTATGTGGTTATGAAATGACATTGTTATTGCATAAAAATCGGATCGGGCATGGACTACTTTTTGATTATTTATAAAGGTTTGGAAAACGTATTATGCAAAGTAGTAGAAGGCAAAATATATTTTTAAGTGCTTTGCAAATGGTTTATGGAAAAGTATGTGGATGACTTGAGAAATTGTGGATGATGATGTTGCAAAAATGTATTTATTTGGTTTATTATATTGATTCTTGGATTGACTTTCTGGTATTGGATGATGGTTATTTTGCTCATTATTGCTGTGAGCCCATTGAGGGGCATGTTGGTATGCATATCGAGTAGGATATCCTTCTGGGCCGAGCCACCGGCATTATAGGCGGAGACCTTGCCAAGGGGGGAATCTTGGTCACCTTATCACAAGGCGTTGTGTCGTGACCATGGTAAGAGATTGAGCAATAGATTAGTCAATGGATGGACCATTGGCGCGTGCTTTTGAATGGAGATTATTCAATGAACTTGACCATTGATTCTTGCATTGTGGTGGTTATTTAAATGAGGTTTTCATATGAGTATAAAAGTAACTCTTATATGATTTATTATGTATTTTATATATTGGATTGAGTTATAAAGTTTTGATTGCTTTGAACTCACGCATAGTGCTTGCTCAATCTGCTTAGAAGATGTATACTACTCACTGAGCTTGTGGTTGCTCACTCCTCTTTCCCAATCTTTTCAGGTTCTTTGATTAGCAGCTAGTAGAATGAGAGCGCTTTTGTGGGGACTTTTGGAAGCTGGATCTTTTGTGGTTAGAGGCTGCGCTCTTCGAGTGAAAAGGGCGGCCGTGTCACCTCCATCCTTGCAGGATTCGGGGTGTGATAGGTATCATTCATCTGCCGGTAAAATAGAGAGCGAGAATCATTCTCGGAAAGGAGAAGATGTCATATTGTGCCTCTACATCTAGGCTCCTTACTCGAGTCATGATGAGCACGCTCAAACAAGTTTCAACTCCGGAGGAAGTTGAACACATCTGGAACCTGCATCATCCAAGACGAGAGAAAAGTTTTTTTTCTTTTTCTTTTTCTGGACAAAGCAACATTGTTGAGCGACAATTCGAAGTCCTTGGTTGTTAACCCCTGGTCAAATCCCACATCGTTGCATTTGCTTCCATGAGCACTGCCTCTGTGTTGCTGGCCAACTCTCAGGATCTCAAATGCTCGATTCATACAGAGTATTTGAGGACTAGATGAGTCTTCCCTATTCCTTGTGCCCTGTGCACAAATCTGTTAGTTCTCTATAAGCAACGGCACCAGTCGGTGGGCTCTTTGATGCCTAGCAATGCGTTTTTCTTCTCAAATAAGGCATTGGATGATGGTTGTGTTGGATATATTGTTAATATAATCCAAATAATATGTTCACATATAAGCCCAATAGATAAAAGCATGGTTATTTGGGCCCATATGGGCTGGAGCCCAATAACTTGCATATATATACTCTAGGGTTTCCCTACACTGGAGGTAACACTGTTGAGCGTTCTAAACTTGACGTCTCTTGGTGTAATACTTCAAGTAACCAAAAGGCTTTCTTTTCTTTCAAGCCTATAATCTCCAACATTCTTGAAATATTAACTTCATGTGTCAGATTTGAGCGAGTAAGGTGTCTTTTTGAAGATTTCATCAAGACGAATTCACAGGTATAATCTACTTTCGATTTCAATGGTGGTATTGGGCAAGATCTGAGTTCGAAGATTCAGGTAACTGAAATCTTTGATTCAGAAAACCCAAAAATTATAGCCAATTTTAGAGGGTGAAACCACTTGGGCTTTGTTCTACTCGTCGATATGAACGTTTTGAGTGGTCACTCATGTCGATCGGAGGTCGGATGAAGAAGTTACGGCACCCAGAAGTTTCCATTGGAATTTTTCGGCGAATTTTCAGTGAATTTATGTGAATTTTGGTGACGAATTTCCAGCGAATTTCGGCGAAAGGGGCTGTCCATCTTAAGGTTTTTGGGCGCTCCAGATTTGTTTTTTGGGGTTTGTTTTAGCAAGCGGTTTGATTAAGGTTAAGAGAGTTATTCGACTTTGTGGTTCCAAAAACTTCAAGGTGTATTCTTTCTAACACTTTGTTCTTATTATAATGGTAAAGCGTAGTTCCTATGATATTCTAAAGTTGCAATCTTTTGATGTTACTGAGTTTCATGGATGAAAATTACATGTTCAATTTGGCATGAAATAACGTGAGATATTCTATACTGTGTTAAGTGACTTTGCATCTACCATTAAAGATGTGGATGAATATCAATGGAACAAAGATAAAGATTTTTGTAGAGATTACTTGTTGAACTCTCTAAATCCTAATCTGGCTATGACTTATAGTGAATATGAGACAGCGAAAGAGATATGGGATCACTTGAATGCTCAGTTCCAAAAACAAGAGGGGCTTTCTAAAAATTTATTAGCGGAGAAATTCTTTGACTTTAAATTCACTATGAATTCAAGCATTACCTCTTAATTAGTTGAATTTGAGAACATGAGGAACAAGTTGAAGATGATAACTCTGATATGTCCAATAATCTCTTTATCGGTCTTGTATTGAGCAAGCTACTAACTGAATGGAGTTCTTTCAAGACTGAAATGCATAGACTGAAGGTACAGATGGGACTGGACGAATTAAAGAGGTATATTCACATCGAGAATCAAAACATTACTAGAAAGAGTTTGGAACAAGTGGGATAACAACAATCAATTGCCAACTTAGTTTCACACTCCAATAAACTTCAGAAAAGGTTCAAGTCACCAAAAGATGAATCCTTCAAGTCACCAAAAGGTGAATCATTTTTACAGTTAGAGGCCAAAAAGACTATCTCCAAAAGGAAGAAGAAGGGCAAGTGCCATAACTGTGGAAAGTGGGGTTACTAGGCAGCAGAGTGTAAGTTACCAAAGAAGCCAAAGGATGACACACCACAAAATAAGGCTAATATGCTAATTAATGAATTTGAGCCTCGGGCTTTCGTTGGAATGATGAATAATAGAAAGGCCTGTGTCTCTTCTGAGTGGTGGTTGGACAGTAGCGCTACTTGTCATGCTACAAATGACAAGAACTTACTCACTGAGGTTACAGAAGTGAAAGATACTGTGGAAAATTGCAATGGTGGTGAAACAAATGTAACTCATGCTGGAATTGCAAACTTGATGCTTTCTTCAAGTAAATTACTAACTCTGAAACATGTTAGAGTAGTACCTTTACTTAAAAAGAATTTAATATCTATAAATTTACTTGATAAAGCTGGTATGTCTTTTTCAACTATGAATGGTAGAGTAACTATATTTGTTAACTCATGTTATTTCGGTTGTGCATTCATGGTTAATGGTATGTATAGGTTGAGTTTAAATACTGATAGCATGAACCATGTGAATTTTACTTTGATTGATTCAAAGTTGCCATACAATAGACTTGGATATGTGAATTACAGGAAAATGCAACATCTAGCTATAACTCACAACATTCCATTAGATATTTCTATTTGATTTGACAAATGTGAAGTGTGTGCACAGGCTAAGATCACAAAAAAACCCTTTAAATTGATTTCTAAAAGCACACGACTTCTTGAGCTAATACATTCTGACATTTGTGACTTTAGAAATTATATTACTAGAGGTGGTCGGGAGTATCTAATAACATTCATAGACGATTTTTCTAGATATTGTCATGTATATTTGTTGAAATCGAAAGATGAGACTTTTGAAAAATTTAAGATTTTCAAGTGTAGAGTAGAAAATCAACTCAACTTGAAAATTAAGAGATTTAGAAGTGATAGAGGAGGAGAATATACAATGACAAGGTTTAAGGAATTTTGTGCTTCAGAAGGTATAATACTTGAAACCACTGCTCTTTACTCACTTCAATCAAATGGTGTTGCCGAGCGTAAGAATAGAACGTTAACTGAAATGTTAAATTCTATGTTATTTACAGTTGGCATGCCTTCTTCCTACTGGAGAGAAGCAGTTTTAACTATTAATCATATTTTGAACAGGTTGCTGCACTCTAAGTTATCTATAACACCTTATGAGATATGGCATAAGCGCCCTTGTAGATATGATACTCTTAAGACTTGGGGCTATATTGCTTTTGTAAGCATACAAGATCCCAAGAGACCTAAGGTGGGACCTAGAACCATTACTTGTGTATATCTAGGTAATGCAAAAGATAGTGCTGCAAATAGGTTTTTAGATTTATCAACTAACACAGTGATAGAATCTAGAGATGCAGTGTTATTCGAAAACAAGTTTCTCAGAGATCAATGCTTGAATGTTTCTGGATCTACAGATATGATTTCGGAATCTCCTGTAGAATATGAAGTAGGCCCTTCTGACACTAATTCCACACAGTTGGCTGTTGAACAATTTCCAGTTAGAGTATCTACAAGAGAGAGAGAGTTTCCAAAAGTTTTGGTGATGACTTTGTTACTTACCATCTTGAGGATGATCCATTCTCCTATCAGGAAGTAATGAGATCTAAGGAATCCTTATTGTGGGCAGAAACCATAGATGATGAAATGAGCTCTCTGTTGCAGAACCACAATTGGCAGTTAGTAAATTTGCCAAAAGGGGCTAAGACTATAGGCTGTAAATGGGTATTGAAAAAGAAACTGAATAGTGATGGATCAATAGCCAGATACAAAGCATGTTTAGTAGCTAAATACTATAAACAATAGAGTGGAATAGATTATTTTGATATCTATTCACCTGTGTGTCATCTATCAACTATAAGAATTATTTTTGCTTTGGCATCTATTGAACACTTTGTAGTGCATCAAATGGATGTAAAAACAACTTTCTTAAATGGGGAGTTAAATGAGGAAATTTACATGGAACGACCGGAAGGATATATTATGAAAGGTCTTGAGGACAAAGTTTGTAAATTAAACAAATCCTTATATGGTCTTAAGCAAACACCTAAAATATGGCATCTTAAATTTGATAAAGTGGTAAAGAGTTATGATTTTCAGTTTAGTTATTTAGATAAATGCCTTTACCATCGTTTTATGTCAAATAAGATAGTCATCATTTGCTTGTATGTTGATGACATGTTAATTCTTGGTTCTGATGATTCTGTAGCGAGTGACGTGAAAGCTATTTTAACTAGAGAATTTGACATGAAAGATCTTGGTATTGCTAATACCATTATTGGCATGAAAGTAAGCTTTAAACAGCAAGTTATCTCCTTTAGCTAGATTTATTATATTGAGCAGCTACTTTTTACTTGGGGATACGATAAGTGTAAACCGAGTGAGACACCATATGATTATAATAACAGACTGAGTCCTAATGAAGGAACCAGTGTGGATCGGTTAAAGTACTCGAAACTGATTGGTAGTCTCATGTATGCTATGAGTTGTACTAGACCCGACATAGCCTTTACAGTTGGCATGCTGAGTCGTTTCACTAGTAATCCTAGTAAAGAGCATTGGGATACCCTCAATAGGCTAATGAGATACCTTAAAGGTACTAAAGATTATGCTCTCTATTATTCTGGTTATCCTCCAACTATGGATGGATATTCTGATGCCTCATAGTGTTCAGATATTGGAAATAGTAAGTCCACTAGTGGATATATATTCACTTTGGGTGGAGCTGCTATTACTTGGAAATCCAAACAACAGACTTGTATTGCATTGTCGTCTATGGAATTAGAAATTTTTGCATTAGCCTCAGCCGGCGAAGAGGCCGAGTGGATAAAGAATCTAATTATGGATATTCATTTGACTTGGCTAAAGATTAATTCTTTAAGTCTATTCTGTGATAATCAAGCAGCTGTCCAAGTCGTCAATAATGCTCTCTTTAATTCAAAACGAAGACATGTGAGACTGAGACATGTGTTGTTGAATTATCTGAGAGAACAAGGGGTTATCACCTTGATTGATGTGCAATCGAAGGATAACATAGCCGATACTCTCACTAAAGGTATGCCTAAAGATCGATTATTCAAAGCAGTAGGGGAAATGGGGTTAAAGACTATATAGGCAAGTCTTAATTACCATTTACTTATCTTTTAATTGTGTGTTTTGAATTATCAAATCTTCCTTTATTGGACACAATGATAAGCACAGTTTATATATATTTCATCGATGTTCACAGTTGCTTACTAATTTGAAAACGGTAAGTTGTCTCATTTCAAACTTGATGAAGATGACTTTAACCTAATTCAAATGTTCTATTAGAGGAGCTTGTGTCATTCCAAACTTGATGATACAATTCAACTAAGTTGGACTATTCTTTTGGTTAAATGATCTCATTCCAGATTTGATGCTAGATTATTTGACTTTAAGGAATCAGTAACTGTGACATTCCAAATTGAAACATAGCAACGGTTATTTACATAAGAAGCCTATTGGTCTTGTTCTTAATTGAAACTTGATATTATATGACTAGGTTATTGTAAGTGACTTGACTATTGGTCTTGTTCTTTGAAACTAGACAATAGTTGTTCTCCTACAAATAAACTTAAGTTAATGGCTCTTTGTAAATCACATTATTTAGGTCTTGTTCATAATTTATGAAACTGGCTTGATGCTTATGAACATGATATTATAATGCTTTATGACATCAATATATGTTCTTCTCTGCCTGATGGAATGGTGCTAAGTTTTTATTCAAATGATTGAATTCGTGGTAATTTGAAATTCATATTTGACATTCTACAGGGGATGGTGGAGATGGAGGAGAGCTTCATGAGTGGAATCTTGACCAGGATGATCTACTTGATGAATGGAGATATATTATTTAGAGCGTGTAGAGACTTGACAGTTTACTTGTTATTACTTATTTTGATGGAGTCCATTTATTTGAGACTTGCATTTTGCTATCTCTATTTTATGAATATTATTATGCTTGTTTCTTATATCTGTAAGACCTTGGACTATTTTGACTAGCCTACTTATACTTGATTATTGTGCGTATGTTGGTTGTGAACTGAGTCTGAGATTTATTTTTGGTGTTAGAATTTGGATGAGTTTAGACTGAATCTAAAACTCCTAATACTAATTTTGATTTGTTGATCTCAAAATAGATTAATGATAATAATGATTCACGTATTTTGATTACTACTGAAAAAAAAAAAACTTGTTGACTGATCCAAGTTGATTGTCTTAGACTGAATGTGGATGATTCCTGTTTATTTGAACATTACACTGACCATCGTATTGGATTGTGCTGTATGGTGAACATAGGAGGAGATTGTTGGATATATTGTTAATATAATCCAAATAATATGTTCACATACAAGCCCAATAAGTAAAAGCATGGTTATTTGGGCCCATATGGGCTAGAGCCCAATAACTTGCATATATATACTCTAGGGTTTCTTATGCTGGAGGTAACACTGTTGAGCGTTCCAAATTTGATGTCTCTTGGTGTAATACTTCAAGTAACCAAAAGGCTTTCTTTTCTCTCAAACCTATAACCTTTAGCAGGTTGATGGTCGGTTGAGCTGTATGGGGCATGGCTGCTGGTTAATCCATTAGAAATCCGTGTAGGAGCAAGCCCAAGATTAGCCATGTATTCTTTCTACTTTGTTCGTGGTTCGACCGTAAAAGTTGGGTTAGTGTAGAGACAGCTTAAGGAGTTAGCCCCTCGATTCACGTCGCCACAAGTTGTCCTCTTCAAATTCCTAGAGAAACTTCTGTATTATTTTGATGCTCGGTTTGGGCTGCTCATCAATGACCTCCTTCGAGTAGGGTTCATCGAGGAGGAGAAGCCCAATGTCCCCGTTAAATGCCTTTGAGGACGTCAAATTCCTCATGAGCATTTGCAGCGGATACCAATTCATTTTGCAACCTAGAGTATCTTAGAATACACAAGAAAACCCTAAACTCATTAGTTTTGAAGGTTTGTCCTCTTTATGGATTAATCACAGTGCTTCGTATAAAAAACCTCTTTGTCGTGTTATTTCTGTGGGCCATGACATGTGTCTGTTGACACATTTATTTTTGCTAGTAAATAATAATAATAATAATAATAATAATAATAATCCAAAATTCGACTTATCTATTACGTCCGCCAACGAGAGAGCAAAGGTATGCCTCACTGGCAAGGGACCAAAACGAAACCAAATGTCCTGGGATGGCTTATAGAGTTGGTCACAGATAACCAAAACTGAATCGGCTAACCAAAGAAAAAACTCAGCTTCTCTTTAAGCTCGAACAGGGAGACAACATAAATGATTGAGGGACTTCAAATACATTGACACCATCTTCATTCCATCCAACCTCGCCATTACCATCACCGAACAGCATTGGACTGCCATCCACACAAGCTTTTCCTCGCTTAGCAGAGGACGAAGCTGGAACTCCCTCACGATCGATCATCGCTTATTGCTTCTCATAGCATTTGAGCCACAGCTGTTCATTGCCATTTGCCTCTCTTGATGTTTGAACCACCACTAGTCGCTGTTCATAGCTCCATTTTCATTTGTTGGCTAGGAACTTTTCTTCCGCATGCTCTGGCTTCCCCTCCTTGCTGAAGTTAGAATATTGAGTTCGGTTGTTGAATAGCTGAACAAATTTTGCGAAATTGAGATGTATTTGCAATGTACAATGTTGATTTAGAGCGTCATACTTCATGTTTAGGCTGAAACGTTGAATTAAACTCAAATCCGAAGTTCATACTCCAAGCGCATATTATCTGTTTGATGATTTGCCCAAAAGTCGTCAAATTTGAGTCAGCATAATCAGTTGGCGAATAATGCTTAAACCTCGGATTGATCAACATCTGCTTCATGATTTGTTGAATTTGAGTCTGACTCTGCGATTTTCCTATGATTTTATGGCATATCCTGGTGATTCCTGGTAGCCTCTGCCTGTTTTCCCTAAAAAGAGGGGTGCATTTCCACCCTTCGATGGCCTAAAGTACAGTGAAATTGTCGATTGAGATTAGATGGCTGACAATTAGCATGTGATGGTCCAACGATTGGCGGTGATTGTCAACAGTAATTGTCAATCAAGGAGTCAAAAATTTTACCATTATTCGCCTGCGTTAATGTAGAAAGGCCCATAAAAGGGATCAATATGGCCATTCGCCTATGACAACCATCCGGTTTGTGTTCAGATAAGCAAGGTTGGTCATTGTTTTGCCCATTAATTCCGTATTGACAAGCTAAAATAAATCAAGCATCAAGATATTTTCAAGAACTCGATTGAATTTGAATTCTTAAAAATTACCATTAGATAGTCGACATACATTGAAAATGGGATAAATGAGTAGATTTTGATTACCAATTCTCTTCTTGGACTGCTAAAGCCCGATCCATCTCACATTAAACAATTAGTAATTTGTTTTCACATATGATAGGGCCACCCATGGATCGATCTAGTATTAAACCAGGAAAGGTGCAATTGTCACGGGCCGATTGATCTAGCGTTCCCTTCGAACCCGTGCGGCCTTAGGATTTCTCCCAAGCAACCTTTCCCCTCAAACTCACAAGATATTTAGAGAGAAAACTCTAGAGAGAGAAGCTCTGTATTCTATTACTTGTATAGAATGTGATGATTACAATGAGGGGAGGAGACCCCTATTTATACAAATATAGGCAAAATTGTATCCGTAGATCTCTCCTTGATCTAATGGTGGAGATCGTATCTCCCCAACTACCTTAATTACCGTATCTTCCACCCCTAGGAATATTCTAGGAATATTCTGGAAATATTCTAGGAATGTTCTAGAAGATTCAAGTAAATTCCACCCTTAGGAATATTCTGGGAATATTCTGGGAATATTCTAGGTATATTCTGGAATGTTCTAGAAGACTCAAGAAAGCCCTAGAACTTGGGGTCAACGGTTGAGGATTTCTCGTAACAAGGATCAGTCACGGCATCGATCAAAACCCTCTCGAACCGTTCGTGTTTCCGAGCCGTGACACAATGCTCATAATTAGCACTGATGCTCCCTCGATTATGCTAGGTCCACCCCTCCAAAAGATTTTGTCATGATTTCAAGTTCCTTTAGATTGTCAACACGTATTTTGTCATGTTGTACTCAACCCATATTCCGTGGTGTGGTGATTAAAGTCATGGGACACCCTTGGTGCAAATTGAATTTCGTGATACTATCAAATATTTAATAGGCCTTGCATTAAATCCCAATTTTGGTAGATATCTTCTTTGATGCATATAACTAGATTAACGGGTTATTTCATGAGATTAAAATTGGCACTCTAAAGATAAAGGTCCATCTTGTTTGGCCCATTTCAAGTCCAATTTTCCATCCAAACATCAAAATTTCAAATACTAGGTAGAAAAAGTTATTTTATTCGGAGTTCTATCTACCCCGCCAAATATAACCTTAAAGAACCCACCATCTCGTTAACCCTAGCTGAAGCAGCCCAAAACTGACGATGGCAGAGCAAAAGGAAAAACGGCCGACGACGGCAGAGCAACCGCCGTGGGAAGACCTGCCCGCATTGTGCTGGGAGGCCGTCTTCCGCCGCTTGGTCTCCGACACAAACCTCGAGTCCGTCTCCTCCGTCTGCAAGCAATTCCTAAACATCTCCGACACCATCCGGACCCGCCTCTCCATCACCAACCCAATGACCCCGCGCCTCAGCTCCCTCCTCCGGCGCTTCACGTCCCTCAAGTCCATCGACCTCAGCTCGTTCCGCGGTGATCCGTCCGCCGTCCTCCTCCATATCGCCCAGTTCCCGTTGCCCCTCGAACGCCTCGACCTCTCCAACCAGAAGTCCCTCCGCTTCGATGGGTTGCGCGAGAAGGGTCCAAGTTCGGGGCTTTGAGAGTCTTGGTGCTGTACAATGTTGGGTTGCGGGGGGATGCTGACTTGGTTACGATCGCGGAGTGCTTTCCCGCGCTGCAAGAGCTCCAAATTAACTATCCGATGCAGGACCGTTCGGCTCGGGTCACGGATGACGGTATCTGTGTCCTGTCACGGAAGCTGCAGAGGCTGTCGCGAATCAACGTTTCGGGTAATCCGTTTCTCTCTGATCAGTCTCTTGTGGTTCTGTCGGTGAATTGCCCGTCTCTGAGGGAAGTTGAGTTTAGGGGATGTGGGCTAATTACTGGTAGAGGTGTTGCTTCGCTGATTGTGAACAGGCCTCATTTGGTCTCTTTGGCCCTGAGTGACATGGAAGAGCAGGCGATTTTCTGTGAGGAGTTGGTGGATTCATTTCGTCACGCGAGGGGTTTGAGTTGTCTGGATTTCTCAAGGTCGTTTATCTGGGATGGGTTGCTGATGGCTGTCGCGGAGGCAAATATTCCGCTGAAGAGGCTCGTTTTTTGGCACTCCTTGGGATTTTCGTTCGACGGGATTCGGTAGATCGTGCTAAAGCATCGGGGCATCGATGACTTAGATTTGGTGGCGGTACATTTCCTCACGGATCGCGACATGAGCGTGATATGTAAAGATCTTCGCAGTCTGACGTACATTGACGTCAGTCAGTGCTCCAATCTCACGATGAGGACATTGTGTGACCTCATGAGACAATGTCCCTTCTTGGAGGGAATCGAAATGAAGATGACGGGCCTAAGAAGGATGATGCTAATGAAACTGACAATGTGGTGGAGATTGCTTCAACCAAGAGGTTTTATGAAATTTTTTTTGGAAGTGATTTTTGTAAGCTCGTCTAGGAGCTCGCTATCTAAGTCTCTCATCGACATTTGGAAAATCTATCAAAGACTCATTTTCTTTTATATAGCCAAGTCCATACTTATTATAATAAGGAATTTGAATAGAAAAAAATATGTTTTAAAGTTTTCGATCCATTTGAAAATTTTGTTGTGATAATAGAATATTCCTTTTTCAAGGATTCATTTTCCTAAGAAAGAAAATCACGATTTTCCTTTATTTCTAAAAATTCTTTTTGTAAACATTCAAACTTTTCTTTTTGAGAAAGATTATGTTGTCTTAGTTGGAAATTTTCCCTTTTTAGCTCGTAAATCCTTTTAAGAGTGGACTTAAGATTTAAACAAAGCTCATTAATATATTTAATTTTTGAATGGGTCACCTCGATTTCCTTGTTGGATTCTAAGTCTGTATCTAAGTTTGCTTCAGAATTTGAGTTTGAGTGTGCCATCAAATAGATATTGGCATATTCATCATCACTCTCTATCACTCCATGTCTTAACTTTCAAGGCTTTCTTATACTTTTCATATTTTCCTTTCTTCTTTTATAGCAAGGGACAATTCAATTTGATGTGGCCCTTTTTCCTACATTCAAAACAAATTACGTCTTTACTTGAATTTTCTTCTTCCATTGTTCTCCTTTGTCCAGATTGTCTAGATTGTTTCTTCCCATTGAATTTCCTTCCCTTCTTATTTAGTTTTCTGAACTTCTTAATCAAGGGAGCAAGTTCTTCATCATTGTTGACACTTGAAATTTTATTTATTTTGTCTTAAATGCCCATTTACTTTGCTAATATAAATACATATTAATTCACAAAAAAATTTGAAAAAAAATTTGAAAAAAAAATTCGAAAAAAAAATAAAAAGAGAAAAAGAGAGAAATTCGGGTGGGTTGTCTTAGCCCAGCCCATTTTTTCCTTTCCCCTTTATTTTCTTTTTCTTCAGCCCGCCTTCCTCTCATTTTGGCCCGGCCCGTCTCCCTCTTTCTTTCTTCCTCGGCCCGGCCCGCTCGGTCTTTTTCTTCCTCCCCTCCTCTCCCGCGCACGGCAACAGCAGCCTGCAAGGGAAATTAAAATCGAAGCAAGTTGCAGCATGGCCGCCGACAGAAGAGGAGAAAAAAAAACGGAAGTGCAGGTCAGTTACGGGGATCACACGGCAGCAGAAAATCAGGGAGGGTTAGGTCGGCAAAACCAGGACAAAAGAAAAAGAAAGAACAGAGAGACGAGGGAGGACCAGAGAGGAAAAGGGGGAAAAAAATCAAAACCAGAGAGAAAAAGGCAACCGAGAGAGAGTTGGAGAGGGAGACCGACGGTCCGAAGAACAACGAAGAAACGAGCTCGAGGGGGAGAGGGAGTTAGAAGGGGAGACGGACGGAGAGGCAGAGGGAAAGAGAGCAAGAGAAAGTCTCTGAACAAAAACCAGATCTGAGGGTGAGAGGACTCCGGGGGAGACGGACGAAGAGGGAACCGAGAGGCTGTTCGGAGAAAACTAGATCTGAGAGGAATAAAAAAAGACGCAGAACTGAGCGAGAGAAAAGAGAGAGCTCGGAGGACCCAGCGACTGATTTCGGGGATCCGGGGGAGAGACCGGAGACAAGAGAGAGACTGAACCGAAGGGAGAAGGCGAGCTCGAGTGGTTAGCCGTCGCCGGAGGACCGCCCGCCGCCGTTGTCGGCCGCAGCCCTTCCCTGAACCAGGTAAGTTCGGCTTCGTTCTTGCTCAGTTTTAGGCGCACCGGGCCGGAGCTCGTGGCCGTCCGGCTCGCGCAAGCTCCGGCCTTCGTCGCCCTTGCATTTCGTTCCCACGTCCCTCGTATGCCATGTTCGAAGACCCCCAAGGCGTGTTCGAGGCTCGGTTGAGCCGGAAATCTTTGAACTCGGTAGCGCCCGTTAACCGTTCGGTGAAATGCCCCAAAGAGAGCCGGCGCACAATTTTTGTTTTTAACTCAAAATCGACTAGTGCCAGCTGTTATTCTTGTTAAATCATGTTAGTCTCCTCTGTTTATGCTGTGTTTATGTATGGTTTATGTTAAATATTCGTGTGTTTTGGAATCGACGAAGTTTTTTTCGTGACGAAAACGTTCGCCGGATTTCATGGTCGGAGGTGGTTAACGCCGGCTGGAGTGGACGACCGGTGGGTGGCGGTCGTCAGTCGGAGTGTGGGCTGCGTCGGGGGTCGCTGGTTTAATAAAAATAAAAAAAAGAAAAAAAAGAAAGAAGAAGTTGCAGTCATCGGGCGGGTGTGCTGCTGTTGCGGGGAGAGAAGTACCGGGCGTGCATGGGGGGTGCATGGGGGAAAGAAATCTGCAGGGAAGGAGACCAAAAAGAATAAAAAATAAGGAAAGAGAGAAAAAAAAAAAAAGAATAAAAAGGAAGATTGGGGAGTGTCGGTCGTGCATGGGGGGAAGTAATATGCATGCAGAAACGGACAAAAAAAAAATTAAAAAAAGAGAGAAAATAAAAGAAAATAAAAAAAAGGAAAAGGGGAAAAAGAAATAAAAAAATAGAAAATAGAAAAATCAGAAAAAACAAAGAAAAGGCCGAAAGAAAATCAAGCAAGGAGATGGGCTGCGCCTTGGGCCCGCGAGCGTTGGGCTGGGTTCGCCGCGGGCCTACGCTAGGCATGGGCCGAATTTGATTGGGCTGAGACTAAAATTCGAGTGGGCTGTTTTCTTAAAAAATAATAATAATAGTAATTCCGTGGGCCGATTAGGATTAATTCAAGATGGGCTTTAATATAGTTTTCTTTTTAGCCCAATTCGGACCATTAGCGTCCGGATCAGTTTAGTAGGGCCGGGTCTCCCGACCCGGTTCGAATCACTTTTTAATTAATTAAAAAATCCAAAAATTCGAAAAAAAAATATTAAAAAAATATTAAGAAAAAAATTTCGAAAAATCATCAAAAATAAAAAATGTTCTGTTTTAATTTCAGAAGGTTTTAAAGGTTTATTTTTTTTTTCGAATATTCAAAAATTCCAAAAAAAATATTAAAAAAGGATTAGAAAATTCCAAAAAAAAACAGTAATAAATGTTTTTCTTAGAAAAGTCAGAAAAATATTAAAAAAAAAATCTTGAAATCTTGTTTTCTTTAATTTCGGGAAATTTGAAAATTGGAAAATATTAAAAAAATATTAAAAAGCATAAAAATTCAGAAAAATCAGAAAAAATTGCAAAAATTCAAAAAACTCTTAGAAAAAAAGATCAAAATTGAATAAGCCTTTAGGGCTCTACAATAGGGCCCTCCTATGCCTTGTTTTATCATGATTTTTGGATGTTATTTTCTTACCGTAGAACGGTTAGGACAAATCTTAGATTTCTCGAATAGATTGCTATGGCCTCGTTAATACACAATCGAGTCAGGTACCGGAAGGGCGTTAGTCGCATGACTAACGTAATCAAGTCCCCGACCCTAGATTCTCTGGTTGTGTAGAAAGCAAGGCACGCTCCCATGCTTCGCTTGGTTTCTAGCCGACCCCAATAGGCTAGTGGCGACTCCTTATTAGAAGACTTTCGCGATATCCCACGTCGTGCGGGGTATGGGCTTGGGAGAGCCCGAGTTAATGAAGGCCCGTCGGCCCGAAATTAACAATACCCCTAAACCTATTATTTTCGGAAATTTTAGGTCGCGACAATCATCCAAGTCATCTTTTGAATTTGTGTCATCAGAATCAATGTTAGTTCTTAATGCAATATACTTCTTACTTCTTAACTCATCTTCATCATTGAATTGTTCTGCCTCATAGGATTGCAGTGTTCCAACAAGCTTTTCAACTGATAAAGGTGAGATTCTTAGATTTTCACGGATACAAGTCTTGACATTGTTCTACTACTTTGATAATCCTCTCATAATTTTGTTAACTTTCATAGGTCTTGAGATTGGCTACCCTTGATATACAAGCCCATTCATTATTTTAGTGAATCTGCTAAACATATTATCAATAGACTCTCCTGGCTTGATATTAAAAGATTCGTATTGTCTGAGTAGAATGTTAACTTTTGTTTCCTTCACACGGTTCCTTCATAAGTAATATGTAACCTATCCTAGACTTCTTTTGCTCTTTCACAAGAAGAAATTCAGGTATATTCATTTGGTGATAAAGCACAATAAAGTGAGTAAATAGCTTTTGTGTCTAATGCTTCTCTTTTTTATAACTCTTCTTTCGATAAAGTAGCAAAAGGTTCTAGAGATTTTCAATCTTCCTTCTTCACCATCTTTCCAGACTCATCATTACGATCAATTCCTCTCTCGACAACATCCCATTCTAGTGGGTCCTTTGATCTAAGGAAAGCCTTCACTTTGTTTTTATATATGTTGTACTCTTTCCCATCAAAGTAGAGTGGTCGAGTGTTGCTTTGCCCTCCAATCAAACTTGGTGCCAAAATACTAGCCATATAAGATATTTAGCTTAGAAGTAAAAACACTTCAAAATATGAGCACAAGGCTTTGATACTAATCGAGGAAGCTAGTATAGACACCTAAAGGGGGTGAATATGTGTAAATATAAATTTTTATAAAAATAGATCAAAGTAAAGTCTGAATGATATATAGACATAGAGTTTAAATTCAAATTTTGATTAAGACGAAGTAGACTTTTGAAAATGCAATCAAAATGAAAAAGGTAAGGGAAGAGAACATTTCAAATAGAATTATAGTGGTTCAACTTTGGTTAAACTTATGTCCACTCTCCCATGTTATCAGCCAATATGCTAGATTCCACTATGAAATCAACAAGTGATTATAAGGCTTCGAGTGTAAATACTCAGTAGTATACTTCCTCACTAATTCATTCTTTTGTTAATTTACTCTTGACCACTCATATTTTGCATTTAAGAGACAATTGAATGAGAGAACATATTCAAACTTTGGAATTTCAATTTGCATCCTTCTCTTTTTCAAGCTACATATCCTCCTTCAGTACTCCCTTGAGCCAAATTAGCAGTTAGACATGAATGAAGAATTATCTTCCAAATTTCCTTCTTGGACAGATTGATTTCAGAAGATTTTCTAGCCGTTAAAGATAGAGATTGAATTCCTATAGATTATGGTCACCCATAAAAGCAAAATCTTGATTTCCATAAGTATTCCATTCTCTATTGTAAGTGAAATCCATAGCCATCGTAGATCCATTCTTCGTTTTGGTCCTGCTATTATTTTGGATGAAATTTGTTCTGGACCCTTGACGGAATGAGATACTGCGTTTGTTTTTAAATTGATACGAAATCTTTTGGAAAGAATAGACTTTGTTGAGAATCTTGAACAATATCTAGACTTAAGTCTTTCTTTATTCAAGAGTCTGTTCCACAATAAAACTTAAAAATCTTTGTTAATATCAAAATTAAGAGTTTTCTCAACAACCATCAGATGTTGTTTTGTTTTATTCTTTAAATTCCACTATAATCATGAATAAATCTGCATGTTCTTATCCTATCCCATTTGGTCTTTGTCTTGGTTCAAATTCACTATATCCCTTAAAATTCTTGGCCCAAATCCATATTTGACCGAGTTATGAATTTGACAAAAAGATGAAATTATCTAGAGAAATGATTGGATGACAATCTTTGATATATTTTAAGAATAACAGTCTATTTTAGACTACAAAAAATCAAAGAACAAATGATTATAAATTGGTATGGAGTTCACTCTTTCAAAAATTTATAGTTCATAAAAAGTTATTATTTTCACAGTAGCCCAAATATTATTATGCTAGTAAAGCCTATTTATCTATGTTTCGAGCATCAAATGTGAGATAAGAATGGGGTTGGAATATGATCAAATGAGAGATCGCTGAAATCCCAATTCCTTTTTGTAATCCTAATTAAAATAAGAGATGAGCTTCGGCAATATATGATAATCATGATGAGATTTGATTTAAATCAGAGAGAGACATTGGTGTGAGATGGAGTGTGGTTATGAACGTGAGATGGCCCCAACATTAGGTTTCAATCCGGCGTGCGCTCGTCAAGAAGGTGATGGAAAGCCATGTGATTGACACATAATCAAGCACGTGTATAGCATGTGAGGCGCAAAATGAGGGGCTAGACGGGCACAATCTTGATGGTTGATGGATGGCCACGATCGGGCCAAGTGGCCACATCATCCTACCTTATCCACTTTGTCCAGATTTGAGCAATTTCCCTCAAGTTTGAAATTACTACCTAAGCTACCTTCGGGGATCCTAGAATTCCCACAATCTTGGAAAGCACTTTTCATAGTTCATCGAACTACTTTCGGGCTCCCAATATGTTGAGGAATTGATTTTAGGCCCACCCTACCTATCGGGATTGGGTTTGAGCTAAAGGAAGTTGGAAAGTCAGGTTTGAAGCTTATCCCCAATCTCAAGCTCCAAGACCGTTGGAATGTCTCATTTTGAGCTTGTCTCATGAATTCTCCACCAAGTCACTTATCCAGTGTTGGTCCTAAAATGCAGAGAAATTGCAACATGTAATGCAAATGCGAACTATACAGTTGAAATTTTTGCTTAGGGTTGGGTTTGATCTCTAATTATGTCACGTGATAAATGATAAATAATGTAATCAAAATTTAGGTGTTGACAAATGAATTCTAGAATGAACCTAACAAATTGAAATATACATATATCCAATTTCATGGCTTGATTTGGAAATTTCCTATAAGGATGAACAAATGATTCAAAGCCTTATCAGGCGGCATGAATAAAAGTTATTTCGGCTTGTTAGGACGTTTCAGGCGCCTCCGCGTGAAATCCCCATTGAAATCCCCATTTTCTCTTTCCTTTCATTGCTTTGTTTTTCTTCCTTTTCGCTGACTTCTATTCTCTCTTTTTCTTCTCTACATTTTGTTTTCTTTTATCTCCACAGGCAGTTGAAGCAATGAGGCTTTACAAATAACTGGGTCTTGGGTTGGCCCCATTATTACGGTAGCTGTGGGACTACTGGTGCTGGGTTGGGTAATGGACAATTGAACAGAAGGAATAAATTTGAATTCCTGCGGCATCTCCTGTTGACGAAGTGGGATGATAATCCCATTTCTTTGTGAAAAAGTCAACTTGGGTTCCTTTCCCACGATCTGAAGCAGTAATACGTGGTGGGGGGACACACCTTAAAGAAAAGAAAAAGGAGATTAAAAAATTCAAAGAAAACGAAGTGGACATTGAGCCTTACAAAAGGAAAAGCAATGTAGAGAGAGAAAGGGAATGGCCGAGAGCTCGCACGGGAAAGGAGAGAGAGAAGGAGGAGGAGGAAGAAGAGAAAGGGGAAAGAGAGGCTTTGCATGTACGTGCCATGGATGTCTCACCAAGTCAATTCAACTATGTATTGCAATGCCTAGTAAGTGGTTGCATGCTCCATTTATCTAATTAGGATGGTTTTCGAAATTAGGACTGAAGAAATTCGAGCTGTGAGGTCTAATTTTTAAGTTGTTGAGCTATGAGATTTCATGGAAATTATGAATTAGATCATAGTAGAGCCACGGGTTTAATGGGAACCGTTTTAAAAATGGTTTGGTCAGAGTGAGAATTTTAGAGTTTCGCGTGTGAGCTTCGCATTGCGAACAGCTTGAATAATTATTATGGGTAAGCAATTTGTTAACACATAGAAGTCGTTTTGTTAGCATTTAAATTTAGTTTAGCCCAGTGGTTATTGATGTAGCGTTTTATTCAATTTTAATGTTATTTCTCGCTTATTTGATGAGATTGCGAGTTTCATGATTCGAGTAACATTTGTTATTTGGTTGTAAGCTTTCTATGGTGAATGATACTATCTCTTCTTAGAGTTTGTAAAATTCATATTTGAAAGCAATATGGATTATGTATAGTATGGATTAGGAAATGACATTGTTATTGCATATAAAGTCAAATCGAGCATTTATTACTTCTTGGTTGTTTATGAATGCTCTAGAAAACACGTTGTGCGAAGTAGTATAGAAGTTAATATATATGCATTACTTTACAAACTAGTTTAAGTTAGGATTTTTGAATGATATGAGAAATGCTTTGAAAAATGTTAGTTTTGGTGGATGAGCTGTATTACAAATAATGTTATTTGTTTGGTTTGTGAAATGTATACTAGATTGGATTTTTGATATTGGAGGGTAGTTGTTTCATACTCAATATGACTATGAACAAATGAAAGGTTCGTGTGTATACATACCGATTTATGATATCCTTATGAATCGAGCTACCAGCTTTGTAGGTAGAGAACTTGTCAAGGGAGAATTTTGATCGCCTTGTTACTAGGCACTGTGTTGTGACCATTGTAGTATTTTGAGCAATAAATTGGTTAATGTATGGACCATTAGTGTACGATTTGATATTAGTCAATATAGTAGATCAGTGACGTGGTTTTTTTTTTTATAAGAGATTAACCAATGAAATTGATCATTGATATTTGAATTGTGATGGTGAAGTTAAATGAGTATTTTTGACTTGTACAAAATTCTGTTGAAATGAAACTATTCATATATGATTCAATATGTATTTTATACCTTGCCTTTTGGATTATGAGTCTATAGTATTGTTTTGTATACATGCATAGTGGTTGCTTAATCCGCCCACAAGAGATATATTACTCAATGGGCAATGATTGCTTATTTCATTTGTTGTTCATGTTTTTTAGGGTCCTTGATTAGTGGCCACTAGTACAAGAGTACTATCGTCGGAACTTTTGGTAGTAGGATTTTGGGTATGATTTAGGTAAGCTGTATATATGGTTGTTGATAGTTTGTTGGTTGGTCACCATCGCTTGGGTTGCCATTGTTAAAATATTACACATTGATTTTGCATGCAAATAATCCATCCAAGCAGAATATAATAACAAAGAACAGAATTAGAAGAGCACACTAGAAAAATTTGTTATCAAAGTTCACCCAAACTCGGGCTACATCTCCCGCATAGGCACTCTGCAAATCTACTAGAATTTGAAGAAAGTTGTAATAAAGCGATGATCTTCTCTCAAGATTAGGGCACAAAGAGATAAAACCCTTACAAAGAAAAAACTCGCTTTTTCTTCTCTCTTTTTCTTTCCTCTTTGTTTTCCTTTTTCAAACCTTTGATGATTACGTCTATCTATTGCTCATATAAAGGGGTAGCTTTTAATCTAAAATCAAAATTAATGAAATAGACAAAAAAAAGCCCTTACAAAATATTTGGCATCACACGCCAACAATCTCTCATTTGCAGATAAATATACCCGAGGCACCAAGCAACTTTGCATCCATCTTCTTCAAAAGCTAGTAATTGAAATTTGTGCCTCTGCGATATTCCCCATCAATCAACATGGAACCAATGGCAGTATATAGAATATGTTTCTCTCTGTTTACTACCTTGGTAAACATTTCAGTTGGATTTTTCAAGCATCAATTTTCTATAGCTTTGACTCATTGTCTTTCAATACTAACCTGATAAAGTGATAACACTAGTCTAGTTCTTACATGATTGTTAAGGAAACCTCATATGATGTTTTGAAGATGACAAAATAAATCAAAGGCTACTAATGTATTTGATGATTAAGTAAATAGGTGAAAGATGCACAGGCTGCTATGCAAATGATAGAATGTATAAAGGATATTATCAAGGATCATAGTTGAAAGAACCAGAAGATAGACTCATTGTTGAGTCTACTTGTTACAGAAGGAGAAGGAATGTTTTTGAGTCTACTTGTTATAGAAGGAGAAGCTTTGAGTCTATGTGTTACAGAAAGAGAAGCAAAGAGACGCTTCTGAGTCTAGGTGTTATAGAAGGATAAATCTATTAGACACAGACTCTAAGGATGAATACATTCAGACTCAAGTACAGACTGAGAAGTCTACTTTAGACAAAACATGATAAGTCCAGAATGTGATAAATCCAGAACGTGATAGGTTCAGAACGAAGTAAATTCAGAATGAGACAATCTGATAGAACCAGACGTAGACCTAGAACATGTAGCCGTTAGTAATCTGGTTTGGATTCTACACCAAAATAGATTTGATTGGCTCAATCTAATTGATTGGCAATTGGTTCCCAAAGACAAGAACCTTCCTAACGGAGAAGCTCTACTTATAGAAACTTAGATTTTGCTTTTATGAGCGACCATAATCAAGATGGGGATTTTGTTTCTGTCACTTAACAGTTACCAAATCTTCTTGATACAGTTTTGTCCAACGGGTAGATTGGAAGACGATTCTCTAGATACTGTCCAACGGTTAGTTTGGAAGTGGAGGAGTATATAAGGAGATCAAAGGACCGAAAAGCAAGTAAGAGACGAAGCATGGAATCTATTATTCTAAAGTCTGGGCGTACTTCGACTATATACACTTGTCTTGTGTGAGCTTAAAAGTTTGTGATTGTAAGAGAAATACACAAGAGTGACTTAATGAGATAGTGTGATCTATCGCTGAGTGTTTGCACTCAAAGTTGTAATCTCTTGTTGATCATATAGTGGAATCCAGCCAGAAAGCTGTTAGCGTGGGAGAGTGGATGTGGGTTTGATCTAAGCCGAACCACTATAACTGTGTTTGTAATCTTCTCTTCCCTCACTCTTTTATTTTTGATTGCATACGACAAAGTCTACCACATCCAGACTATGTTCAAAATTGATATTCTGATTCTGTTACTATCAGACGTCTGCTCCATCCAGACTTCTATCTTGAACAGTTTCATTTTGCATTTTTTTTTTGTAAAAGATTTTATTGAATCACTTATTCACCCCCCCTCTAGGTGATTCTTGCTAGCCACCCTCAATTGATATCAGAGCCTCATGCTCATTATTTTGAAGTGTTTTTACTTCAGAGCTAAAGATCTTCTATGGCTACCTTTTTGGCACTAGGTCTTGTCGAAGGACAAAGTAGCACCAGACCACCTTACTTTGATGATAAAGAGTACAATGTCTGGAAAAACAAAATGAAGGCATTCCTAAGATCTAAGGATCCGTTAGAATGGGATGTTGTCGAGAAGGGAATCAATCCTAATGTTGCATCTGCATCTACTAGAAAAGAAGATGGTGAAACGCTTCAATCTTCTATCACTCTATCTCAGAAGGAGATATCAAAAAGAGAAGCACTAGATGCAAAAGCTATCTAATCACTTTATTGTGCTTTATCACTAAAAGAATATAACCAAATTTCTTCTTGTGAAACAACAAAAGAAGTTTGGGACAGGTTACATGTTACCTATGAAGGACCAGACCGAGTGAAGGAAACTAAAGTCAATATTCTACTCGGGCAATACGAATCATTCAAGATGAAGCCAGGAGAATCCATTGGAGACATGTTCAGCATATTCACTGAAATAGTGAATGGATTTGCATATCAAAGGCAACCAATCTTGGGACCCATAAAAGTGAATAAACTTCTAAGAGGATTATCGAAGGATTGGAATAACATCAAGATTTCTATCCGCAAAACATTGATGATTTCGCCTTTATCTGTTGATGAACTTATTGGAACTTTGCAATCATATGAAGCAGAACGTATAAATGAAGAAGATCCAGAAGGTAAGAAGTTAGTTGCCTTAAAATCTAACGTTGATTTTGATGAGGCAAATTTTGAGGAAGATGAAGAAGATGACGATGAGGAGATGAAGTTGCTGATCAAAAGATTTGAACACCTTGTGAGAAAAAGAAGCAATTCGAAAGGGAAGAAGTCCACAAAGAAACCCGATTGTCCTTTATTTAAGAAAAGGAAAGGGAAATTCAAGAAGAAGAATAAAGCTTTGAAAGCTGAGACGTGGAGTGACATCGAGTCTGAATCCAGCAATGATGAGAATTTATGCTTAATGGAAGACATTGAATTTGAAGAAGACGAGGTGATATGTTCAAATCCTATTCTTGATGATGATGATCTTTTCGAAAAATTATGCGCAGAACATAAGAAATCCTTGAAGAAGATCTCCGAATTGAAAAAGGAAATTTCTAAATTGAGAGAGCAAAATTCTACAAATGAGACAAGGATCGTTGAGCTGGAAAATGAGAATTCTTTTGTTAAGGAAGAGAAATATTTTTTGCAAAAGGAAAATGATTCCTATAAGGAAGAAATTCCGAAAATTTGCAAGAAATTTTCTATTGGCTCGAAGACATTAGAGCATGTCCTCTCCATACAAATGCCATACTACAATAAATCCAGCCTCGATTACGAGAAGAATAGTGAGATCATGAATGATTTTCTAAAAGTAAAGAAGAGACTATGGCGCAAACTTTCGATCCACCATTATCGAAATCATTTTGGCAAGCAATTTATTAAGCCTGTTGGATCTCAACATTTTAATTGCTCGAATTGTGGTGATCGTAATCACTTTAAGTAACAATGTCCACTTGATTGGAAGAAATCCTAGTCAATCAATTGGAAATTTAATGCTTCCCCTAACCGAAATGGACCCGAATTCATTTGGGTACCAAAGAAAAAATGAGGTGTTTTTCTTGCAGGCAATAAATGAAAGGAGAAAGAGAATTTGATTAGAAAAATATGTTTTTAAATTCTCAATTTGTTTTGTGTGCATATTTTAAATACTTATAGATTTTCATTATACTTGATATTCGATATATCCTTTTTATACCTCGGTTGATTCAGACTTTATAATGACTATATTCTATAATTGGTTATATTGAATGAAGAATCGTGTGATATATTTTTAGTAGTTTTGTGAGTTGGAATTTGATACGCGTGATTGATTTGATATCTTGTTTAGAGATAATAATGATTATTTGATCGGATTTTATGCTCTCTTATTCCGTTATATTTTGCAAAGTAAAAATTTGTTATACTAGATATTCTCCCTAAAATATTCTACTGAAATGAGTCAGCAAAACATCGTTAAGTTTTTATGAAAATTTCCTATTTATGCTCTAATGTGAAGGAAGGATCCAAATTCATAGATACCAAAAGCAAAAGAGCTTGCTGCAGGAAATTTTACAAAAGAAGAATGATTGCAAATCTACGCAAATTATTGGGCAATCATCTTTAATTCAATGGTATATTTTAAATATATACCTTGGGTAAGGAAAAAAAATATTACATCTTTATCATCCTACCTTCCAAATTTATACACAAATTTTTATGTTTTTGGATGATTTTTATGACTCATGTGTGATTTATATTGCAATATATATATATATATATATATATCTTGTCAGATATTGCATATTTGTATTACTTGACTTGGCACATGATAAAAATGTTTACTTTCTTTTTGCGTGTTGCATCAATAATATCCTTTTGAAATTTATGCTTAAAGAAATCCCTTTTATTTTGAAAGATATTATTGCATACACTTGCTATAATTTTAGAAGATATTTTATATTAGGCAAGTTTGATTCGCAAATTGAAGGAATGTATGTGCGTGATATTTTTTTGTGCAAAGATTATTATCTATTTTACAAGGATTTGCAGGTGGCAAAAAATCTTTCCATATGAGGTTGGGAAAGCTTGATCCGAAATTATAGAGATTTTATACTATTTTTGAAGGCTTAGAAATTCTACTTCTTGCGCAAAATTCTTGCAAATTATTGAGCTGTCCCTAACATGTCATATAATAGTGCATTTGTACAGAAAGTTTGTTAAATTTGTGCAAATTAAATTTGAGGCGAGTTTGATTGAAGAAAACAAACTTCTACCTCAAATTTCAAAAGCAAGAGAATAATGTAGTTGTTGTTGCTACAAAGGAAATAAAGGAATGACATTCTATTTAATGTGCACAAGTCGCAATAAGTATTATTGCAAATACTGTCATGAGGACAGGGGGAAAAAATGGATATAAAAAGAAAGGGGGAGAATCGTGATCATTTCGAAAATGCAACAAATTGAGGGGGAGCATTGATCAAGTATGGCAAATTTTTTGAATTAATCTTGACCTTGATTATTACGGAAAGAAAAGGTAAATTGTGTTCTACGTAATTTGATAAGTATATCATCCATTTGCATCACTTTTTATCATTAGTAGATCACTCGATTATATTATTCTTTTATTAAGACAAAAAGTTGGTGATATTTATAGTGCAATTCGTGATCCTTGGTAGATTTTTGTTGATCTATATGAGCTATATTGAATATTTTTTATATTTGTATCAACATGGCATCTTGAAAGTTTGTGTTTCATGCCTCATGCATTTTTAAAGATATTATGTGAATTTATTCTCCACATGACACCCTTTTTCATTGTTATTGCATTTTGATTATGACAAAAAGGGGGAGAGAATAAGTATATGCATATGTGCTAATTGGTTTATATTATTTGGTGCATAATATTGAGCTGCAATTTTATTTCTATCTCCTATTTTGAATGACATTCTTTGAATATATAAAATTTTGGAGATTTCATTATGTGCTTATCATGCTTTGATTTATCAATATATAAAAGCATAATTGCATATTTGCATATTCTGAGATTGTTTTGTCATCATAAAAAATGGGAAGATTGTTAGGGAAATTCTTTATGATGTTTTGAAGATGACAAAATAAATCAAAGCCTACTAATGTATTTTGATGATTGAGTAAATAGGTGAAAGACGCACAAGCCGTTATGCAGATGATGTAACATATAAATGATATTATCAAGGATCATAGTTGAAAGAACCAAAAGATAGACTCATTGTTGAGTCTACTTGTTAAAGAAGGAGAAGGAACGTTTCTGAGTCTACTTGTTATAGAAGGAGAAGCTTTGAGTTTATGTGTTACAGAAGGAGAAGCAAAGAGATGCTTCTGAGTCTAGGTGTTACAGAAGGATAAATCTATTAGACACAGACTCTAAAGATGAATACGTTCAAACTCAAGTATAGACTAAGAAGTCTACTTCAGACAAAATGTGATAAGTCTAGAAAATGATAGGTTTAGAACAACAGAAAAGCAGAATGAGCATATGTTTAGACTGAAGCAAGTTCAAAACTTAATGTTCAGAATGAAGCAAGTTTAGAATGAGACAATCTGATAGAACTAGACGCAAACCCAGAACATGTAACGGCTAGTAATCTGGTTTGAATTCTACACTAAAATAAATTTGATTGGCTCAATCTAATTGATTAGCAATTGGATCCCAAAGACAAGAACCTTCCTAATGGAGAAGCTCTACTTATGAAAACCTAGATTTTGCTTGTATGGGCGACTAGAATCAAGACACTCAAAGGTTACCAAATCTTTTTGATACAATTCTATCTAACAGGTAGATTTGAAGACGATCCTCTAGATATTATCCAACGGCTAGTTTGGAAGTGGAGGAGTATATAAGGAGATCAAGGGACTGAAGAGCAAGTACGAGACGAAGCGTAGAATCTATAATTCCAAAGTCTGGGCGTACTCCGACCATATACACTTGTCTTGTGTAAGCTTAAAAATTTGTAATCGTGAGAGAAGTACATAAAAGTGACTTAGTGAGATAGTGTGATTTATTGCTGAGTGTTTACACTCAAAGTTGTAATCTCTTGTTGATTATATAGTGGAATCCAACTAGAAGCCTGTTAGTGTGGGAGAGTGGACGTAGGCTTGATCTAAGCCGAACCACTATAACTGTGTTTGCAATAATCTCTTTCCTCACTCTTTTATATTTGATTGCATACTACAAAGTCTACCACATCCAGATTGTGTTCAAAACCGATATTCTGATTCTGTTATTATCATACGTCTGCTCCATCCAGACTTCTATTTTGAACAGTTTCATTCCGCATTTTTATTGAATCACCTATTCACTCCCCTCTAGGTAATTCTTGCTAGCCACCTTTAGTGATAAGCTGCATTCTTTGCCAAGTGCACTGCACTTTGATATTCATTGGTTTTTTTCGATGTAATTTTTCCATCTAATCTTGTAACCACATGATTTCCTCGGAGGCTTCCATGATTGCCATGTACTCCACTTTTGTCGTCAATAAAGCCACTATTTTCTATAGTTGATATATACAACTCACTGGTGAACCTGCAACTGTAAAGATACATGCAGTGGGTACTCTTACCGCTATCTGGATCACTCGAGTGATCTGCATCCACATAACTCTATAACTGTAGAGATGTACCACCATAACAAAGAAAATAATTTGATGTACCTACTAGATATCTCGATATTATAGCATTCCAATCTCTTTGCCTGGTTTCTTTATATATCAACTCACAACTCGCACTCCCTATACAATGTCTAGTCTCATGCTCATCATTATATACATCAAACTTCCCACCACTAATGCATATGGAATTGCTACCATCTCATCTTTCAAGGCCTGAGTGCTTGGATACATATCCTTGGAAAGTTTGAGGTGATTCGCTAGAGGAGTCGCAACCGGTTTTGCCTTGTCCATGTTAAATGTCTTTAATACTTTGTTCACATAGTCTTCCTACTACAACCATAATTTCTTATTTTTCTTGTCCTTGATGATTTTCATGTCTAAAATATTCTCGACCTCCCCCAAGTCTTTCATAGCAAATTGTGCTACTAACATCTCCTTCACTTAGGGATTTTCTTCATGTTGGAGCTAGCCACTAGTATGTCATCCACATATTAAGAAAGGTACACAACAATTGTTATACTTGTGAAAATTAACACAATGATCAGCCTCACAGTGCATACATACGTTCTCTTCCATGAAACCATCAAACTTTAGTTACCATTGCTATGGAGATTGTTTCAAGTCATACAAGCTTTTTTTCAAGCGACATACCATGTACTTCTTACCTTTGACTTCGAAACCTTTATGCCGTGTCATATATCATCTAGATCACCATGTAAAAATGCCATTTTCACATCTAACTGCTCGAGATGAAGATCTTCCACTACAACTATACCCAGCAGAACTCTAATTGATGTCATTTTCACTACCGATGAAAATATCTCGGAGTAGTCAATCCTTTCTTTTTGAGAAAAGCCTTTGACTACAAGTCTCATCTTGTATTTGATACTGCCATCAGCTTCATCCTTAATCTTGTACACCCACTTGTTTAGCAAAGCTTTTTTATGTATAAGCAACTTGGTCAGCTTCCAAAGTTTGTTTTGTAGTAACAAGCTCATCTTGTTTTTCATGGCATGTAGACGTGTCTTTCTTTGCCTCTTCATAAGTTTTCCATTCTACTGAGTTTGTATACAAGACATGACTCAGAATAGTATTTGCTGAATGGATCAAAAATTACCTTTGGTTTTCTCACACGTGTAGGCCTCCTCAAGATAGGTACTTCAAAGTCGTCAATTTAGTAACAATGGGTGACGGTATTCTGCCTAAATAGTAAACACAGGTAATAAATAAGACTATATTCCTCTTGAGTTGCCTCCTTATTGACAATAGGCTCATCTTGAACCTCTCCTTCAAGTTTATTTTGATTTGCAGGAATCATCTTCATTGGCATTGTGTCCAGCTCAACATATTTTGGTTCTACTGCTTTCTCATGCTTTGTTTGGCAATCCTTGTACATCTTTTCTTCATGGAATCCCACCTTCCAATTGCGGGACTTTGTTGTACTCAAAAATCCCAAAGCCGATAATTATACTTATCGCCACCATATCTAATAAATGATATTGCTAGTATTAACATCTAGAGGGGGGTAAATAGGTGTAGATGAATTTTATGCGCAAGTAATGTAAAGCTTTTGCAACCTGCAAACAGAAATTAAATAGAGAGAGAGAAGAAAAGATTGCAAACAAGTTATAGTGGTTCGGCTTTTGACAAGCCTACGTCCACTCTCCACGTGATAAGCTAACGGGCTAAATTCCATTATGTGATCAAAGGTGATTATACACTCTTGAGTGTTCGCACTTGGTGATGATATGTCTTACTACGTTACTCTTTTTGGTAATACATTAGGATCACTCGATTTCGCACTTTTTCAGACAACTAGTGAAGAATTGAATCAAACTTTGGAATATGTCTATCACTTCTCTTTTCTAGTTGCATCCTTCCATTATATACTCTCCTAGCCACAATTTACCGTTGGTTGTCACTTTGAGAGATTTGTCTTCCCTTTTCTTTCTCGGACAGACTTCATAAAGAGTTTTTTTGACCTTTGAAGATAGATTTGATTCCCTTAGATTTTGTTCACCCATACAATCAGAATCTAGGTTTCCATAAGTGTTTCATCCTTTTTTGAAAGTTGTCTTGATGATTGATCTTGCTAATAGATTTGATATAACAAAATCAATATCGATAAGGTAAGTGAAATTCATGACCGTTGGTGATCTTGCTTTCGGTCTGGTCTTGTAAGTTCATTCTAGGTCCACCAGACCGAGATTCTGCATCTCTTTGTGTTCTTCGTTTGGTACACGTAGACTTAGAAACTTCCTTTGCTTTTCCTTTCGCTACATGCAGACTCAGAAGAATACATCAACTTGTGACTTTTCTTCCTTAGAAAATATATGAATTTCTGTATGCATAAAATGGTTTGTTATCATTAAAACTAGGAGTTTTCTCAACAATCTCCTCCTTTTTGATGGTGACAAAACCTTTTATGCAGATGGTTTGTTATTCCTGCAAAATATGGTTAGGCATAGCATAGTATATGTATGACATAGTATTAATATGCATTAAGTTAAGTCACACATGATCAGTATATCACTCAGATCAAATCATCAAGTCATGCCACATGCCAAAGGATATCAATTATATCAAGTCACACACAATACCTAGTCCTATGTCCAAAAACAATCCAACAACAAAACCAAACAAAACCACTATCTGCTGCTTCTCCCCCTTTTTGTCATCATCAAGAAAATAGGGTTTAAGCATAATCCAACACACACAAAAATCCATCAGACAAAATATATAAGACCAGAAATGTTTGAAGAAAAAGATTAAGAGGATGGCCTTTTGGGGGTACGGGCTAAAGTGAAATCCTGCATATCTTTGGTAGACTCTTCAATCTTATTGATGCACTGATTAAGCACTGACTCCATCTATGCCATTTGCTACTGAGTTTGCATCTCAAGAGTCTCGAACTTGTTGTTCAAAGAGGTTTTCAAAGCCTGGATGTCAATATCCATTGCAATTTGCTGACTTCTCATTTGCATAAGGAGATCAAGTATCCTTTTAGAATTTGAATCTGAATCAAAATGATCAAATGATGATCCAAGTAGAAGTCCAGGAGATGCTGTTTCAAATTCAACTCTTTCAGATAGATGCTCCCCTTGAGTTGATGCTTCTGCTTGTTTGTCAGCATTTTGCTCTGGTGTTTGTTCTGCAGTCTCTTTAGGAGATTGACTTGTCTTGTCATCCACCCTTGTCCCACCTTCTACCTCTAGAATAGTCTGACTTGCATATGTTTCTTTTCCTCTTTCCTCTCTTGCTAGATCTACTTCTGGCTCTTCTTCTAGCTCATGCTCTTCCTCAGGTGCAGACATAACCACATTTGCTGCAGGTTGTGGAGTTGCAATTTGTAGATTTTCTTCTGCTGTTCTTGGTGGAGTCCCTACTGCTTTTGTTTTTGTTACTCTGGTTGCAATGATTGGAGTATGAACCATAGAAGCAAGTAATTAAAAAATGGTCTCCTTATCATCTTCATTCCTCACTAGAAGTTGTCTCCTTCTTTTCATGCTCTACCCTGCAGATACCACTTCCTTATCTTTTCTTTTCACAGTGGTTGCTGTCTTAGTGTATTCCCTCCGCTTTCTTCTCCATATTTCCACAATATCCTTCAGCCTCATTTTTGTTATCATCTTCTCTCCAATAGACATCAAGGGAAGAGTTCTAGTGTAGAGTTTTCCAGGCAAATTAATCTTGAAATGATGGAATATCCTTGTCATTAAAGCTCTATAGAGCATTTGTCCTTTATCCTTCAAAATAGTTCTATACATTTGTAAAAGCATTGTATGAGGAAGTGAGAACAGAACTCCCTTTTCAATGGCCCACATCATCTTTGCTTCAAATTTGGCCACGTCAGTCTTGGATGATGCCTTTGGAGGATGCAGTTTAAAACTATTTTGTGAAGTATTATTTTGGCTGAGTTTAGAGAGGAATAAGTAATGTTTTCCCTAAGGGCATTACCTATGGCAAATTGTCTGCAGGCATTTTCATATAATACCTCAATAGGCTTGAAATCTCCCTATTCAATTTTCAGAATATCAGCTAAAATATTTGCATCAAGTGCATAAAAATTGTCATTCAAACTAAACTGCAACTTACTTGGAGACAAGAAAGAGAGATTCGAGTAAAAGTAGGCTGTTAGTTCTGGATACACCTTGGATGTATCTGTGCAGAAATGATCCACTTGCAACCTCTCAAAATATCCTCTGAGGTTCACTCCAGTTACATCTAGAAAATCAAAGTCCACTATTTTATGATTCATTATGCCCCTTTGAAGTAGAGAGACATAACTTGCTTTATGTTCTTTAGATTTGAACAGATTCCCTTTAGGATTTTCTACAATCGTAGCAACCCCCATCTTTATCTAAAAATTTCTAAAGAGCCGTTCATCGTCGTTTTCTCTTTTTCCTTCCCACACACTCTCGACACCAGTCCTAGGGTCAGGTGTTTGATCAACCTGTTCAGCCACATTATCTTCTTTCGACAAGGCCTCAACTAGTCTAACCTCATTTGCATATCCCTGTTCCCTCAAATACTCAAGTTTGAAACTTTAGAAGCATTTACCTTTACTAAAATTTCATACATCTTGAAGACCTTTATAGGGTCCCTTACTTCAATAGGCATAATAAATCCAGATGTACCTTTTTCAGTAACATTCCTCTGTACCAATTCGCTAGGAGAATGCCTCAGGGATTCCTTTCCAGATGACCTTGTCAGGTCGAAGTGAGTTTCTGCTCCTTCGATGTTCCTCAGCCCTCTGCTTGCTATGCGATTTGATCGTCTTTGTGAAGAGGTCAACAATGATCTGGAGGATCTTGAAGCCATTGTTCAAGAGAGATGAAGAGTGGTTTGGTTCGGAAGAAAGAAGATGAGAGTTCTAGGGTTTCTAAGAGGATTCGGATTTGCGATGGAAGAAAGACTTGATTTTTGAAGGTTATAAACGCTTCTGAAGGGGGGCAACGAAAAGACACAATTTTTGGAAATAAAAATAACTGTAAAAGGCAGTTATTCGAAAATCAAAAAATTGATAAAAATAGATTCAAATAAATTAGGCATTCACAATAAAGCAATCATATCAAATATTTGCAAATATTAACTTACCATGTTCGATCATATATGGAAATAACTTACAAGCTAAAATTTAAATTTCCAAAAATACTAGTACAGTCTTCTAAGTTCGACCTAGAAGATTTGTCCTTCCAGATGATTGCTTCTGCTAGACAATTGCTCCTCCTATAAGATATCCTGTCTTCACAGACTTTATGCAAAAGGGTTAATAATATTTAATCTTCTGCAAATAGAATCAAATGTACCTTTGTCCAGCGGTTTGGTGAAAATATTTGCCAATTGATTCTTAGAATCAATAAATTGGACATATATTTCACCATTTTGCACATGATCTCTTATAAAATGATGCTTGATTTCTATATGCTTTGCTCTCAAATGTAAAATCGGACTCTTGGTGAGATTAATAGCACTTGTATTATCACATCTTATCTTAGTGCAGGTCTTTTCCTTTCCATAGTCTCTTAGCTACTGTCTCATCCATAGAACTTGTGAGCAACAGTTGCCAAGAGCAACGTATTCTGTTTCTGCCATAGATGGAGCCACAGTGTTCTGCTTTTTGGAGAACCATGAGACTAACATTTGTCCCAGAAGTTGGCATGTTCCAGATGTACTCTTTCTGTCCACTTTACATCCTGCTAAGTCAGCATTTGAGTATCCAAGAAGAGTAAAATCTATTCCTTTTGGATACCATAGACCTAACTTTGGATTAATAGCAACATATTTTATGATACGCTTTACAGCAGAAAGATGTGATTCTTTGGGGTCTACTTGGAATCTAGCACATAAGCATACACTGTAAAGAATGTCAGGTCTAGATGCAATAAGATAGAGAATGGAACCAATCATGCTTCTGTAGGTTTTTTGGTCAACTTTCTTCCCCATTTCATCCTTGTCCAGTTTGATAGAAGTTGACATTGGAGTTTTAGTCTTCTTGCAGTTTTCCATCCCAAACTTCTTAATCAAGTCTTTGGCATATTTTTCTTGAAAGATAAAAGTGTCATCTTTTGATTGTTTGACATGAAGGCCTAAGAAGAATGTCAGTTCTCCCATCATGCTCATCTCGAATTCTTCCTGCATAGACTTTGAAAAATCCTTGCACAGATGTTTATTAGATGAACCAAAGATTATGTCATCTACATATATTTGAACAAGCAAAATATCCTTACCTTCCTTCTTAATGAAAAGAGTTGTCTCTATCATACCTTTCTTGAAGCCGTTATCTAGCAAGAACTTACTCAGTCTTTCATATTAGGCTCAAGGTGCTTGCTTCAGACCATATCGTGCCTTTTTCAATCTGTATACATGATCTGATTTTCTTGGTTCCTTGAAGCTAGGAGGTTGTTCAACATAGACTTCTTCTTGTATGAATCCATTTAAGAAGGCGCTCTAAACATCCATATAGAATAGCTTGAAATTGTGGTAGCAAGCATAAGCAAATAATAGTCTGATTGCTTCCAATCTTGCTATGGGTACATAAGTTTCATCATAGTCTATTCATTCTGATTGTGAATAACTTTTTGCTACAAGCCTTGCTTTATTTCTGGTTACCTTTCCTTGATCATCCACTTTATTTCTAAATACCCATTTTGTTCCTATTATAGTTCTTCCCTTGGGTTTAGGTACTAATTCCCAAACATCATTTATTTTGAACTGCTGAAGTTCCTCTTGCATTACTTCTATCCAGCTTTCATTTCTAAGGGTTTCATCTACTCATTTAGGTTCAATTTCAGAAATGAGTGCAAGAATGCTTGTATCTTCCTTGTTTCTTGATCTGGTTCGAATTCCTTTATTGATGCTTCCAATCACAAGGTTTTGAGGATGACTAGATTTATGCTTCCAGTTTTTGTTATACACCTCGCTGTCATCAGGTTTTTCTGGTAATTAAGTAAAGTCTTTCTGGATGAGGCTTTGATCTTGAGGTTCTTCCGTGACTGCTTCCTAAGATGAGTCAGCTTCTCTATTGAATATTGATTTCTCAAGATCTGCAGTGGGTTTTGGATCTTCAAATGATGTTTTATTCTACTTAGACAGATCTTGCTCTAGAAACTTTACATTCATGGACTCTTCCATAGTTTGAGTATTCTTGTTAAACACTCTGTATGCTTTGCTTGTGGTTGAGTATCCCAGAAATATACCTTCATCTGACCTATCTTCAAACTTGCTTGGGTGATTGTTAGCATTTTTAAGAATGAAGCATTGACAACAAAAAACATGAAAGTAGGAGACAATTGGTTTTCTACCTTTGAAAATTTTATAGGAAGTTTTCTCAAAAATAGGTCTTAGAAAAACTCTATTAATAATATAGCAGGCTATAGAAACTGCTTTTGCCTAGAAGCGAGTTGCTAGTTTGCTTTCAATAAGTAGAATTCTTGCCATTTCTTGTAAGGACCTGTTCTTTCTTTCTACAACTCCATTTTGTTCTGGAGTGTAGGGTGAAGAGAACGTATGCTGAAGGCCATTCTTATCTCAAAAATCTACGAAGTCCTGATTTTCAAATTCTCTATCATGATTTGTTCTAATGCTTGAAATAGAGTAACATTTCTCATTTTGAACCCTTTTTGCAAATTTTGAAAAATGAGAGAAGGTTTCTCCTTTATTAGCGAGGAAAAATATTCAAGTAAAACGAGAATAATCATCTACAATAACTAGACACCTCTTACCTCCAATGCTTTGGGTTCTGGTTAGTCCAAACAGATCTATATGAAGAAGCTACAAAACACAATTTGAAGAAACATGATTCACAAATTTAAAGGAGTTTCTTACCTGTTTTCCTAGAGTGCATGTGGAGCAAAGTTCTGACTTTTTATAGCTTAATGAAGGCAGTCATGAAAAGCTTTTTGGTAAACAGTTTTGAGATCTGTTTCATACTGACATGTCCAAGTTTGTGATGCCAGAGGTTTGCTTCATCTTGAACTGAGATTAGACATTTGGCAGTGTCTTCATTTATGTCCAAAAGATAGATGTTTCCATGTCTCCGTCTAGTAAATGATTGAGATGAGTCTTGATTGGTTCTAGAACATAAGTTCTCCTTGAAATCAATTCTGAAACCAGTATCGCATAATTGACTAATACTCAGTAGACTGTAGTTCAGTCTTTAACCAAAGAAACATTGTTAATTATGAGACTCCCAATCTTGACTATTCCTAGTCCAATAATGTTTCCCTTACTATTGCCACCAAAGGAAACAGTTCCTCCTTTTATTCTTTCCAATCCAATGAACATTCTGAATCTCCAGTCACGTGTCTCGAACATCCACTGTCCAAATACTATTTCTTCTTGAAACTTACCTGCAATCAAAACACATATTCAAGCTTTCTTTGGTACCCAGATGTCCTGGGTCCATGGGAGTTAGTAGTGTATGCTTTGTTAATTCATTTTCTTTGAACAGGTCTCCAAACTTTAGGACACTTATTCTCAAAATGTTCATTTTCTCCGCAATTAGAACATTTGAGATTGTCTCATCCAACAGATTGTACAAAGTTCTTTTTAAAATGATTTTTGTAAACTTGTCAAGAGGTCTTTGTCTGAGTCTCTCCTTGACTTTTGGAAAATCTATTAAAGAATCACTTTCCTTATTACACCCAAGTCCTGACTTGTTGTAATAGGATATCTAAATGGAAAGTATGTGCTGTAAGGTTTTTCATCCTTTAGAAAATTTTGTAATAATATCCAAAATTCCTTTTTGAGAGATTCATTCTCATTCAGTAAAGAATCTCGACTTTCCCTTGTTTCCAAAAATTCCTTTTTTAGATCATCAAATTTTCCTTTAAGAGAAGAATTCTGTTGACACAACTTGTAATTTTCATTTTTTAGTCTATAGATCCTCTTCAGAGTGGATTTCAGATTAGAACAAAGCTCATTTATATAATCTGAAACTTCAATAGGAATATTAGAATGACTAACCTCAATTTCTCTGTCTGAGTCTAAGTCGGATTCTGAGTTTGCTCTAAAATCTAAGTCTGAGCATGCCATTAGACAAATATTGTCGTATTCGTCTTCATTGTCTTCACACTCAATGTCACTCCACGTTTCAGCTTTCAGGGCCTTCTTGTATTTCTCATACTTACCTTTGTTCTTCTTTAGTGTAGGACAAATTTTTTTTTATATGACCCTTCTTTTTGCATTCAAAATAGACAACATCTTTGATAGAGTCTTCTTCATCCACTGTTCTTCTTTGTCCAGACTGTCTATTTTGCTTTTTGCTGTTGAACTTTTTGTTTAACTTTCTTGCTTGTTGAACTTCTTGCCTTTCTTCGTCGTCCAATTCATCCTCAGAGTCTGTATCATCATAATCAACATTAGACTTAAGAGCAATAGATTTCTTACCTCTAGACTCCACTTCTTCATTCATTTGTTCTGTTTCGTAAGATTGCAAGGTTCCAACAAGCTCATCAACTATTAGAGGTGAGATCCATAAAGTTTCTCGTATGGAAGTCTTTACATTGTTCTAGTCCTTTGATAGACCTCTCAAGAGCTTGTTAACCTTCATTGGTCCTGAGATGGGCTGTCTTTGATATGCAAGCCCATTTACTATTTTAGTAAATCTGCTAAACGTATCTCCGATGGACTCCAACTATTTCATTTTGAAGGATTCATATTGACCAAGTAAAATATTAACTTTGGTCTCCTTCATTGGTAACATGCAGCCTATCCTATACTTCTTTTGTTGTTTCACAAGAAAAGATTCGATTATATTCATTTAGAGATAAAGCACAATATAGAGAATAGATAGCCTTAGCATTTAAAGCTTATCTTTTTGTCAACTCTTCTTTTGAGATGGTAGCTGATGAATCTATTGTTTTCCCATCATCTTTCCTTGTGGTTTTTCCAGCTTCAGCGTTTGGATCAATTCCTTTCTCGACTACATCCCATTCTTGTGGATCCTTTGATATGAGAAAAGCTTTCATTTTGTTCTTCCATATGTTGTACTCTTTTCCATCAAAGTATGGTGGTCGAGTGTTGCTTTGTCCCTCAATCAAACCTAGTGCAAGAATACTAATCATAGAAAATCTTTAGCTCTGAAGTAATAAACACTTCGAAATAATGAGCACGAGGCTTTGATACCAATTGATATTGCTAGTATTAACACCTAGAGGGAGGTGAATAGGTGTAGAGAAATTTTATGCGCAAGTAATATAAAGCTTTTGCAATCTGCAAACAGAAATTAAATAGAGAGAGAGAAGAGAAGATTGCAAACACAGTTATAGTGGTTCGGCTTTTGACAAATCTACGTCCACTCTCCACGCGATTAGCCAATAAGCTGAATTCCACTATGTGATCAAATGTGATTACACACTCTTGAGTGTTCGCACTTGGTGATGATGTGTCTCATTAAGTCACTTTTCTTGGTAATACACTAGGATCACTCGATTTCGCACTTTTTCAAACAACTAGTGAAGAATTGAATCAAACTTTGGAATATGTTTATCACTTCTCTCTTATGATTGCATCCTTCCCTTATATACTCTCCTAGCCACTATTTACCGTTGGCTATCACCTTGAGAGATTTGTCTTCCCTTTTCTTTCTCGGACAGACTTCATAAGGAAAGTTTTCTTGACCGTTGAAGATAGATTTGATCACCTTAGATTCTGTTCACCTATACAATTAGAATCTGGGTTTCCATAAGTGTTCCATCCTTCTTTAGAAGTTGTCTTGATGATTGATCTTGCTAATAGATTCGATATAACAAAATCAATATAAATAAGGTAAGTGAAATTCATGACCGTTGGTGATCTTGCTTTCAGTTTGGTCCTGTAAGTTCATTCTGGGTCTGCCAGACCGAGATTCTACATCTCCTTGTGTTCTCCGTCTGGTACACGTAGACTTAGAAACTTCTTCTGCTACACGCAGACTCAAAAGAATACGTCAACTTGTGACTTTTTTTCCTTAGAAAATATATAAATTTTTGTATGCATAAAATGGTTTGTTATCATCAAAACTAGGAGTTTTCTCAACAATAAATACGCACTTCTAGGACTTAGTATCATGCTTTTTTCTGTCCTCGCTATCAATCAAAGTATATACGATACAACCAAAAAATTTTAAATACGAATAATTAACCTCTTGACCTGACCACTATTCTCATGGGATTTCTCTATCCAACATAGGAGAAGGACTATTGTTTATAAGATAAATAGTTGCATCGTTTGTAGCAGCCCATAAGGATAATGGGAGACTTACGGGTAGCCTCATGAATCTCGCATGTTCTAGAATAGTCCTATTCATCCTCTCGGCTACACTATTTTCTTGAGGAGTTTTAGAAATAGTCTTCAACTTGTGTATGCCTTGTAGGCTTAAGTATTCTACAAATTCCTTACTCGTGCATTCACCACTATTATCAGACTTCATAGTTTTAATATGATAACTTGTTTCTTTTTCTACCATGGTCTTCCATAGTTTGAACATCCCCAACACTTCTGATTTTTCTTTGAGAGCATAGACTCAAGTCTTCCTTGTCGCACCATCAATGAAGGTGACAAAATATCTCTTACAACCATGAGAGAGTTCTTGAGCTGGTCTCTACACATCACTATAGACTATCTCTAGCTTCTGATTTTTATTCTATCACCCATTCAATTGAAAACTAACTGCCATTTGTTTTCCATAAATGCAACTCTTACAAAAATCTAACTCCAACTTTTTGCAAACCCAGAAGTAACTTTCTTGAGTGTAATTGCTTTGCACCCTTTTCATCAAGATGTTCGAAACGATAATGCCAAAGAGTAGACAAATTACCTCTAGCCACTGTAGTTACAACCATATCACCGATATTGTCTCCTTGGAGAAGATAAAGTGTACCTGTACGTTTTCCCTTTGCTACTACTTTTGCCCCTGAGGTTATCTTCCACTCTCTGCACCCAAAGGTTATTATCAAAACTTCTTGGTCAAGTTTACTAGTTGTGATAAGATTTTTCTTCAATTCAAGAATATGTCTAGTTTCACGCAAAACTAGATGCCCTCCACCCTAATATATTAACAGTCACAATTCCTTTTCCAATAATTGGACACGTAGCCATTTCCCACAAGCACTTGCTCGGAATCTCCACTGGCATAATAAGCAAATATGTCTCTTTGCGAGGTGCAATGTAAAGAAGCACAAAATCAATAAACCACTTACCTATTGTCAAGTTAAACCATGTAGATAATCACAAGTTATCTAGCAAAGTTTCATCACAAACCACGTTAACTCCTTGATTCTCATTTTGCTACTTCTTTTTGCAGGTTTCACATTGAAACTCTGGTGACTAGGTTGGTGACAAAACTGATACTCATCTTTTGCAACCTGCCTCTTTCCTCTTGATTATGACCTGCCATGCCCGCTAAATTTTCCTTTGCTTTAACTTCTCCCACGGTTTTCTATAGATATTGCCATTGAAGATGTAGATGCCGAAAAATTATCTCCACCTAACACTTTTCTTCACATCTCTTCATCCATGATGTTGCTCACAACATCATTCAAAGTAAAATTATCCTTCATGGTTATTGAAATTCCTTACACCGCGATGTTGTAGCTTTCTAGAAGAGAACATAAAAATAACAAAGCTT
>CM026413.1:14444603-14466234 GCA_014858505.1 Corymbia citriodora subsp. variegata | reverse complement strand
TGGTTGTTGAATTGCCTGTGGAGGTGGTGAATCTGAAACGAGCTCGCCACATCTTGGTTTATCATCTCGAGAAAGACCCAATAATGCTAAGTAGCAACCTTAGGGGTTTCAAGGCAGCATTCACCATTGGAGAGTTTAAATACCTAGAAAAGCTCTGTTTCGTCAAGTCGAACATCCATTTATTGAAAGAGCTTTGGAAACTGAAGGAATTGCGACGCTTGGGAATTACCAAGCTGAGAACAAAAGAGGGTAAGTTATTGTGCTCTTCCCTTGATGAATTGAAGAACCTGCAGTCCTTAAATCTACACGCAGTTGACGAGGATGAAATTGTCGATCTGAATCATCTATCTTCGCCTCCAAAGTTTCTTAAGCATCTCTACTTGCACGGTCGTTTGGAAAAATTGCCAGACTGGATACCTGAGCTCAAAGATCTGACAAAGGTAATATTGAGATGGAGTCAGTTGGGGGATGATCGACTTGTTATGTCCCTCGGAGGGTTACCGAATCTAGTGGAACTCGAATTACGTCGAGCTTACATTGGGGATGAACTGCATTTCAAGGATGGACAATTTCCAAAACTCAAGATTTTACTACTGGATGAATTGGAAGGGTTGAGGTCAATGACTTTGAAGGAGGGAGCAATGCCAGATCTTAATATGCTCACGATTAGCCGCTGCCCATGGTTGAAGAGTGTACCCACTGGCATTGAACACCTTAAAAGTGTCCAAAAGCTCATTTTCTTCGACATGCCGGACCAACTCAAAGAGAGGCTATGGGCGGATGATGAGGAAGGCGGTTACGAAAAACGAGACTACATGCCAGAAGTCTATTTTGGACAATACAGGGCAGGCCACTGGGAATATTGTTATATAGACTAAGAGGTCATGAAGGCTGCAAAGCAGGTAAAAGCAGAATGTCTTTCATGCTTGTTTTACCAAAAATAATACAGGAAGTCATAATGTGACGTTTCGCCGGCACTCGAGTTCGGTGCCACTTTCTAATTATTTTCATCTACTGTGATTTGGCTATTATCTCTTGTCCATTCATATTTCATAGTACTAACAATTTGTAATATTTCTAAGAACGGTTTGCACATTCAGTAAGACGTGGTATGTCCAGGCAAATAACTCGTTTTGCACTTTTCTAGTAGTTTAGATCCTGCCTTCGAAGTTATATTCCCGTTATGCTCCTTACAGATCCGCTTCTTCCTCTGTTACTAGAAAAATAATGACAATCTTTAATATTAGCTACTTCCCACTTTTCTTTGAAGCAAATTGTAGAGCTTTCATGGAATTCGGGGTCCAAGAGGAGGGGTATGATGGATGGAAAGGGGTTTTGGAAAACTGATTTGTTTGGGGCACGAAATGTTACTTCGATTGGGTTTGATATGACCGGTCACAGGCAATGATTATAAACTTACGTGGCTATCCCTCAATGCAATGTTCGGTGAATTGCAATTGCACAATATCAACAAGTAATAAAGTGATGAGTGAGTATCGTTCCCACAATAACTGTTTTTATTTTATTTTATCCAATTACTTACCGAAAGTGATCAATCCAAAATTTTAGCTAACCAATTTGAAAAGACGAATAAAAAGTGAACTAAACCAATTAAAATACTAAAATATAAAAGAAACTTAAAGAATTTAAAAGATAATTAAAGTTGTAAAATAAAAATAATCTAAAGCTAACTGAAAATTAATAATTATCAAAATCACAAAGCGTTAGAGCATCCAACTTCACTTAATCATTCATAATTAATTTTCTTAACTTGTCATGCAACAAATTAATTTCCAATTGTGTTGGCGAAATTTCCCTAAGATGAATTAAAAGCCGACCTCGGTCTAATAATCCCTAATTAGGTATATTAACCCACACTAACCTTAGGTGAATTTAAACTACTTAAAAGCATTAAGTTCTTGTGAAAATTCCCGGATTCAATCTAAGTAGTCCCAACCTAGATCTACTATCGCAATCACATAAATAACCTAGTGTACATTGACCTAGATTTAATTTATGGTTCAATATCATTAATGCACATGCACACAATTTCCACCCGGTATCATGCATACATCAAAAAACCATTCAAAAGTTGGTCAAATTTCTAAAAACATTAAGATCATGATAGAGAATGACACAATTAAAACAATTATGTTGCATGAAAGTTTTTGAAAATCAATCAATCATGATTAAGATCCATTGTAGCTCTAAAAAAAGAAATTTAGAACATAGTAAAAACTAAACTAACAAGAATTAAAGAAAACATAATACTAAATAAAAAAAAATTCACCAATTTGAGATACAAGAAGCTTCAGGTTTGTCTCCTCATTCTCTCTTTGACATGCACCAACTCCACTAAAATAAAAGAACAAAATCTAAGTAAGAAAACTCAAAATCTTCTGCAAAGACGATGTCTCCAAGGATTCTCTCTTCCTCCTCTTATATGTGGCACAAGAGCGATTTATATAGTCTCAAAAATCTGCCCTAAGTCGACTCCTACTAGGATTTAGAAAAGATTCCTCCTTATCTCCTTGATTTTCTTTGAACCTTATCTTCAATCATGGTCAAATTTTTCAAATTTCTGATTTGGGCTAGCTTTTTCTTCAAAATGAAATATTCTGAAAGATATTGCAATATTCTGGAATATTTGAAAATATTTCCTACAAAATAAAATTACGCGAGTAGCAATTAAATTCACCCAAAATTCATCAAAATTTAGCAAATATCAAGTCTAAATTAGCAAAAATACTCTATTAAAAATAGAGTTATCAATTACCCCCAACTTAGAAATTTGCTAGTTCTTAAGCAAACAATAAACAAACCTCATCTCCAGTTATTAATATCTATTCATAATTACGTGAAATCACAACTCAAAGGAAAAAATAAATCCCATCAACCCAAAATCAATACATAAGCTATGTTTACCTTAACTATGCAATCCTTGTATATGTGTACCCCTTGACTTTCCAAATCTTTTCATTACTATTTCAAGCTTCAGCAACTTCAGACACATCAAGAATCCATAACTATTAAAGTACCTTTAAGGATAAACATGCTTATGGGGTATAAGGTAAAGTAATGCATTTAGATTAACATTGTAAGGTCATCAAAGAAAAATAGGCCAATTAAGCTCAAAAAAGTACTAGGGATCAAGTAATAAGGTAGGCTTGAACGGCTCAAACAATCCAAAGAATGCCTATATCACCTTCTTGATTGAGTATAGCATATTAATTTCAAAAGAATATCAAACAAATTCTAAGACTTAGGTGAGTTCTAGAGAATCACAGACATCCTATTGATCTTTTCTAAGCACACATAACTCAAAAGGCAAAGATAAGTGCTCAAAATATGGATTGCATAATCAAGATTAAGACTAACTCATATATCAATAACCAATTGAACAAGATTTATATTCCCCTAAAAATCACAATAACTCATAACATTAAAAAGATATCAATCTTGTAGATTACGGTTCAAAATCATCATCTCCAATAAAGTTTGCTTCAAAGATATTTTAAAAATTTTAAATAAGCGCAAATATTTTCAAGATTAGCAAAAGTTTTAGTACAAAAAATTCCAAAATTTTCAATCCTCTACCCCCAACTTAATATGAAGCATTGTCCTCAATGCATAAAAATAAATAATTAAATATAAGCAATGAGACAAACAAATTAGAGTAAAGCTCGAAATACTCCCTTGGAGATGTGAAGATAGCAATTGTCCATGTTGACTCATGCCCAGTAAGGTGAGAAATAGTTCAGATGTGTCGTTAGAGGTTGCTCGCAGAAAATTTCTTATCTTCATGATCACATGGTTGTACGCCCCTAACCCCTCTTCTACTTGTCATGCGCACTACTATCTCTGCAAAATAGAAAATTCATCACCACAAAAATTCTTCTTTTTTTTTTTCAATTTTTTTAGACAAAATGCAAACCAAACAAATATAAAAAAGAAAAAGAAAATAGAAGCTTAAAAACTTAGGTTGCCTCCCAAGAAGTGCTTGCTTTATAGTTCGTAGCGGAACTTTTCCCATGCTTCTAAATAGGTAGAACCAAGGTGATGAAAGATGTTTGAGCATCGAAACCTCCTCCATAGTAGTGCTTAAGCCTATGACCGTTTACTTTGAAAGTCCCCTCATTCTCATTGATAATCTCAATGACTCCAAAAGGGAATACTTTGGTGATGGTGTAAGAACCAGTCCATTTATACTTCAACTTTCTTGAAAATAAACAAAGACGAGAGTTATACAACAAAACTTTTTCACCCACATGAAACTCCTTTCTTAAGATGTGTTGATCATGCCATCTCTTCATTTTCTCTTTGTAAATTCTTGCACTTTCATATGCATCATTGCGCATCTCTTCCAATTCATCGAACTGAAGTAATCTTTTATCACCTATTGCCTGCATATCAAACTTTAGTTTTTGCAAAGCCCAATATGCTTTATATTCCAACTCAACAGGTAAATGACATGCTTTACCATACAAAAGTCGAAAATGTGACATACCAATAGGAGTTTTGAAAGCAGTTCTAAAAGCCCATAAAGTATCATCAAATTTCCTTGCCCAATCTTTCCCATTAGTATTCACAATCTTTTCCAAAATTCTCTTTATCTCCCTATTAGATATCTCAGTTTGACCACTAGTTTGGGGATGATAAGCAGTAGCTACCTTATGAGTGACTCCATATTTATGCAAAAGTGACTCAAATTGTTTATTCATGAAGTGTGTGCCTTGATCACTTATAATAGCCTTAGGTGTGCCAAACCGAGTAAAGATATACTTTTTCAAAAAATTACAAACAACCATAGCATCATTAGAGTGCAAAGCCACGGTCTCTATCCATTTAGACACATACTCACAAGCAACTAATACGTAAGTGTTACCGAAAGAATGTGGAAACGGACTCATGAAGTCAATGCCCCAAACATCAAATAATTCACACACTATGATATTGTTTAAGCGCTTCTCATGCCTTCTAGATATATTTCCAGTCCTTTTACACCTATCACAATGACAAACATAAGCATGTTCATCCTTTAAAAGAGTAGGCCAATAAAATACACATTGTAAAATCTCAGCAGCAGTTTTGGTGGCGCCATAGTGACCACCTGCCTCTCCATCATGGCAATGAAAAAGAATGTTAGAGATTTCTTCCTTAGCAACATAACGTCTAATTATTCGGTCAGCACATACCTTAAACAAGTAAGGATCCTCTCAAAAGTAGTGTCTAACATCGGAGATAAACTTTTTCCTTTGTTGATAATTCAAGTTAGGGGGAAAGATGTCACTTACCAAATAGTTCATAATATCTAAATACCATGGAGTTTTGTTTTTCAAGGAAAATAGTGCTTCATCAAGAAAGTCATCCAAAATTGGTACCTCATCGCTAGGGGCATTCGGCAACCTAGAAAGGTGATCGGCCATAAGATTCTCAGTCTTTTTCTTGTCCTTAATCTCTAAATCAAACTCTTGAAGCAACAAGGTCTAACGAATTAACATTGGTTTTGCATCCTTCTTTGCCAACAAATACTTTAAAGTTGCATATCAGTATAGACAATCACTTTAGAGCCAATCAAATAAGAACGGAATTTATCAAAAGCAAAAACAATTGCTAAAAGTTCCTTCTCAGTAGTGGTATAATTCAATTGGGCTCCATTAAGGGTTCGGCTAGCATAATATATGATTCGAAAAATTCCATCATTCCTTTGACCAAGCACAGCTCCAATGGCATAATCGCTAGCATCGCACATCAACTCATAAGGCAAGCTCTAATTTGGTGGTGTCATTATAGGAGTCGAAATCAGCTTCTCCTTTAATGTCTCAAATGCCTGCAAACACTTAGAGTTAAAATCAAACTTAACATCTTTTTCAAGTAATTTTGTGAGTGGCCTTGCAATCTTAGAAAAGTCTTGTATGAATCGCCTATAAAACTCTACATGTCCTAAAAATCCTCAAAATAATTTACAGAAGTAGGAGGTGGTAATTTGGAGATAACTTCAATTTTGGCTTGATCTACCTCAATACCTCTATCAGATATTTTATGGCCCAACACTATTCCTTCCTGCACCATAAAATGACACTTCTCCCAATTTAACACAAGGTTAGTCTTTTTGCATCTTTATAACGCCAAAGCTAAATTATGTAAGCATGAATCAAAAGATATACCAAAAACAGAGAAATCATTCGTGAAAATTTCAATGTATTTCTCTATCATGTCAGAAAAAATAGCCATCATGCATCATTAAAAAGTAGCAGGTGCATTACAAGGACCAAAAGGTATTCTTCTATATGCAAATGTACCACATGGACAAGTAAATGTAGTCTTTTCTTGATTATTAGGTGCAATAGGGATTTGGTTATACCCTGAATATCCATCCAGAAAATAATAATATTTATGTCTTGCAAGTTTTTCTAACATTTGATCAATGAAAGGTAAAGGAAAGTGATCTTTACGAGTGGCATCATTCAATTTTCTATAATCCATGCAAACTCGTCACCCTGTAACTGTCCTAGTTGAAATTAATTCATTCTTTTCATTGGTTAGAACAGTCATACCTCCTTTTTTTGGCACTACTTGTACAGGACTTACCCAATCACTATTAGAAATTAGATAGATAATATCTGCATCGAGTAACTTAATTACTTCGATTTTCGCAACTTCTTGCATTTTCGAATTGAGCCTCATTTGTGATTGGATGATTGGTTTGTATTGCTCCTTCATCAGAATTTTATGCATGCAAATCGAAGGGCTTATTCCTTTTATATTTGTAATGGTCTATCCAATTGCACTCTTATGCTCTCTAAGTACTCTAAGTAACTTCTCCTACATCACTCTTGTCAAAGAAGAAGAAATAATCATTGGATAAGAAACACTATCAAGAAAAGCATATTTTAAATAAGAAGGTAAATGTTTAAGCTCAAGAGTTGGTGGTTCTTCAATGGAAGGCTTGGGCTTCTTTACACTTGACTCAAACTCTTCAAATTTTTGTGATTTCCATCTTGGACATAGTGGACTTACTTCTAAAAACTCCACGGCCTCTCTAATTTCTTCATTCTTGGTTTCTTTGTCTTTTGGTCGAACCAAACATGCCTCTATAGGATCTTGAGTTGTGGTCAATTCAAACACAGTCTTTACTTCACTATCTATGGTATCTATATTCAAGCAATCATTTGGTCTCTCGTGGTTTTTCATGGCTTTGAGGACATTGAAAGTGACTTGATCTTCTTCCACTCTAAGGATCAATTTTCCTTGTTGTACATCAATGAGAGCTCTTCCCGTGGCTAGGAATGGTTGGTCTAAAATAATAGGAACTTCATAATCCTCCTCCATCTCTAGCACAACAAAATCCGCCGGGAAGATAAATTTATCCACCTTTATTAAAACATCCTCCACCACGCCTCTTGGATATTTGATAGATCTATCCGCCAATTGTAAAGACATGGTGGTCACTTTTACTCCTCCTATACCTAATTTCACAAACATCGAATAAGGCATTAGATTTATACTAGCACCAAAATCACATAAAGCTTTATTAAATTAAGCATCACCTATATTGCATGGAATAATAAAACTCCCTGGATCTTTTAATTTTGGTGGTAGCTTATTTTGAAGGATGGCCGAACATTCCTCATTCAACTTCACAGTCTCATACTCTTCTAACTTCCTTTTGTTAGCTAGGATCTCCTTAAAAAACTTGGCATAGCTTGGCATTTGAGTTAGAGTATCTACAAAAGGAATATTAATGTGCAATTGTTTAAGATAATATAAAAAGTTTGAAAATTGCTTATCTTGCTTGTATTTGGCTAGCTTCTCCGGAAAAGGAATAGGTGGAACATATGGCATTGGAGATGACTTGCTCTTTAGTGGCTCATCCTTTTGTTTGGTCTTGGTGGAAGATTTGACCATGTTCTCTTCTTCTACATCCTAATCTTGATCTTGCTTTCCAACTTTTTTTCCACTCCTCAACGTAATTATCTTTGCATTCTCCATGAGGTTCTTCTCGGTATCACTTGGCAAGACACCACTTTGTCTCTCATTAATTCTCTAAGCTAATTGCCCCACTTGTTTCTCTATGTTTCGAATTGATGCTTCTTGATTGTGGAGTCTTACATTGGTACTTCTCATGAAATCTTGAGTGGTTTGAGCTTGTTTTTCTGCAACTTGAGCTTGCCTTTCCATAGTTTGGGCTAGCTTGGCAACCAAATCCTCCAAGTTGGAATTATGCTTCTCCATGGATGGTGGTGGTGCTTTCGGTCCTTGTTGATTTTGACCTCCCCAAGATAGATTAGGGTGATTCCTCCATCCTAGGTTGTAAGTGTTGGAGTAAGAATTGTTTTGAGGACCCTTGTTAAAATTTGAAACAAAGTTAGCATATTCAAAAGAACTAGCATAAGGGTTACCTACTTGACAATCAGTGCTAATATGATTTCCACCACAAAATTCACAAGATACTCCTTGAGTTTTTAAAGAAGCAATCATATTGCTTAATGCATCAAGTTTTGCATTCAAAGTCCTATTGGTGTCAACTTCATGAACTCCACTTGGCTTTTGGGCTTGATATCTCTTAGTTGGCCATTGGTAGCTATTGTTTGCTATCTCCTCAAGTAGATGAAAAGCTTCTTCAGGTGACTTGTTTTGCAAAGTGCCTCCAGCTGCCGCATCTAAACTAGCTTGAACGATAGGATGCGCTCCTTTTATATAATGTATGTACTTGCATCCAAATTGGCAGTCCATGGTGCGAGCATTTCCTTAGCAGCTCCTTAAATCTCTCCCATGCTTCATAAAAGGGCTCACCATCCATTTGCATAAATGTAGTAAATATCATTACGCATTTTGGCAGATTTTGCAGGAGGAAAATATTTACTTAGGAATTTTTGAGCAAAGTCTTCCCAAGTAGTGATAGAGCTTGCAGGAAGATAAGTCAACCAAGTCTTAGCTTTATCATGAAGAGAAAATGGGAACAATCTTAATTTAAGAGCATCATCAGTAACGCTATTGAATTAACAGTGTCACAAATTTCAAGGAATGCTTCTAAGTGTAGATTTGGATCATCATTAGGAGATCCATTGAATTGCCCTGCATTTTGAAGTATTTGAATTAAGGATGGCTTGATCTCAAAATTGTTGGCTTGCACTGTCGGCCTCCTTATACTTGATTATGCTCCTTGAATTGTTGGTGTAGCATAATCTTTCAAAGTCCCCCTTGGAGGTGCGACTTCTCGATCTTCGGCCATTGCAATGTGAATTGCTTGTGCTTGTTCTCTTCTTCTCCTAAGAAAGGTTCTTTCAATCTCAGGATCAAACCCTTCAAGGTCTCCTTGTTGGCTTTGGGTTATGCGATGCTCCTCCACCTTTTATAGAGAAGTGAGTTTGGCATGCAAAAGAAACAAATTAAAAATAAAATAAAGGCTAGTCTAAACTAAGAATTGCTCGATATCAATAGTAATTGGAAAATTGTCAAAGCAATCCCTGGCAACGGCGCCAAAAACTTGTTCGGTGAATTGCAAGTGCACAATATCAACAAGTAATAAAGTGATGAGTGAGTATCGTTCCCACAAGGACTGTTTTTATTTTATTTTATCCAATTACTTACTAAAAGTGATCAATCCAAAAATTTAGCTAGCCAAATCGAAAAGACGTAAAAAGTGAACTAAACTAATTAAAATACTAAAATATAAAAGAGTCAAAACTTAAACAATTCAAAAGCTAATTAAAATTGTAAAGTAAAAATAATCTAAAGCAAACTGAAAATTAATAATTATCAAGATCACAAAGCGTTAGAGCATCCAACTTCACTTAATCATTCATAATTAATTTTCTTAACTTGTCATGCAACAAATTAATTTTCAATTGTGTTGGCGAAATTTCCCTAAGATGAATTAAAAGCTGACCTTGATCTAATAATCCCTAATTATGTATGTTAACCCACACTAACTTTAGGTGAATTTAAACTACCTAAAAGCATTAAGTTCTTGTGAAAATTTCCGAATTCAATCTAAGTAGTCCCAACCTAGATCTACTACCACAGCCATATAAATAACCTAGTGTACCTTGACTTAGATTTAATTTATGGTTCAATATCATTAATGCGCATGCGCACAATCTCCACCCGGTATCATGCATACATCAAAAAATCATTCAAAAGTTGGCTAAATTTCTAAAAGCATTAAGATCATGATAGAGAACGACACAATTAGAACAATTATGTTGCATGAAAGTCTTTGAAAATCAATCAATCATGATTAAGATCCATGTAGCTCTAACAAAAGAAATTTAGAACATAGTAAAAACTAGACTAACAAGAATTAAAGAAAACATAATTCTAAATAAAAACAAATTCACCAATTTGAGATACAAAGAGCTTCAGGTTTGTCTCCTCATTCTCTCCTTGACATGCACCAACTCCACTAAAATAGAAAAACAAAATCTAAGTAAGAAAACTCAAAATCTTCTGCAAAGACGGTGTCTCCAAGGATTCTCTCTTCCTCCTCTTATATGCAGCACAAGAGCAATTTATATAGTCTCGAAAAATCTACCCTAAGTCGACTCCTACTGGGATTTGAAAAAGATTCCTCCTTATCTCCTTGATTTTCTTTGACCCTTATCTTCAATCATGGTCAAATTCTCCAAATTTCTTATTTGGGCTGGTTTTTTCTTCAAGATGAAATATTTTGAAAGATATTGCAATATTCTGGAATATCTAAAAATATTTCCTACAAAATAAAATTACGTGAGTACAATTAAATTCGCCCAAAATTTATCAAAATTTAGCAAATATCAAGAATACTCTATTAAAAATAAAGTTATCATGCAACAACGTTGGGCATTTTATTTAGGTACCATTTCTATAACATCCCTATATTAACTCAATTGAAATATTATTTACTTTGGCCCATGACTCATTTAATATTGAGCTTCATGGTTTTATCCTATGACATAGAAACACACACTTTCCCAAGAGATTACCCATCTTAATAGTGCTCTAATCTGGGCTAGCTTAACTTTGAAATTCTAAAGCAAAATTTGACATTACATCAAAAGGCATTTCCGTGAGCTAATTCCTGTTTTCACATATATATTTTAGAGTCGTTCTTCGCCTGTTCGGTGCACGTTTGATTCATTTCTACTCCTTTTGCTATCCTATAAGCCTGTTAGGAGCCGCTCATTATCCAAACCCTCTCTAGTCTCAATAACCACTTCTCACTCTCATCGAACCGAGTCATTATAGGATCACTAGCTTCCACATGATCCATCCTCAAACCATACACCTAATAAATGGGGTCTTGCTAAGATACCATATTGTCCACTTTAACCCATCTCATACTGAGTCTCATGATTTTATCCTTTGGCATATAGGTACGCATTTTCCCAAGAGGTCACCCATCCTAATACACTCTAACCTAGGCTCACTTAACTTTGGAATTACAAAGCAAAGCTTGTTGTTACGTCAGAAAGCACATTTGTGAATTAATTTTAATTTTCACACACACACACACACACACACACGCACGCACACACACACACATATATATATATATATATATATATATATATATATTCCAGAATCATTTTCCTCTTGTTTAGTGAACGTTAAGTTCATTCCTACTCCTTGCCATCCTAGAAGTCTGTCAAGAGTTGCTCCTTGTACAAGCCCTTTTTTGGCCCCAACGACCTCTCCTTGCTCTCATCAGACGAGGTTGTTACAAGGTTCATTCCAGCCCCTTGCCATCCTAGAAGTCTGTTAGGAGTTACTCCTCGTACAAGCCCTTTTTGGCCCTGACGACCACTCCCCGCTCTTATCAAACGAGGTTGTTACAATTTCATTGATCGACAGTAACAAAATCAAAAAGTTCATAGCCTTTGATAATGTCTACACTTATCAAACGGGATGGAAATAGAATTTCCTCACTATTGATCCATGCAAAGGTGATCATGGCTCAGCTACAATGTAATTTATATTGCATCGCTATGGGGTGGATCAATAGCAATGAAATGAATGTCTCAGTGTGGTTCATATGTCAATAGTGCAACGTCTCTAGATTAACTAATTGAGGTATCATCCGCTTTAGCTCATTTTATACTAAGTCTTACGGTTTTATCTTTTGGCATGAGTACATTCCCACGAGGTCACCTATCTTAGGAGTTATCACGCCCTAACCCTTGAGCACATGACAACCCCTATTCTTTTTCGATCATTTGCATGTGACGTTCCAAGACACATCACTGACCAATATTTTTATTCTTTATTAAAGCACATGTGAAAGCAACTCAAACTTCACCCGGTCAATAACAACAACAGAGCTAGTAGAAAGACACACCGTAATAACAAAAGCTTTATCGAGATTAACCTTGGGAAACATATATACATGCCCTTCCTTAGGTGCTTTCCTTGAGTCTACACAAAAGGGGACTAGGTCAAGTTAATATGCTTTAATCATCCAAAAGGGTTAGTCAAAAAGATCAGACGTCAAGCGCCTAATCACTAGCCTTTGATGGGTATGAATCCCTAGATGTAGGATCCTCCACAGTACCATATGGAGGGTCAAGATCCATGCGATCCCAAATCTTGTTGCCAGGACCCTCATGCGATAGTAGTCCATCAAAGCAGGGGTCATATACCATATCCCCCTGTCTCACAAACTACACCTTAAGCACATGTGTCGTGTAGAGGTTTCCTCCCTCATCTACACAATAGTGGTCATATAGTGCTAAAAAACATAATTACGACTTGAAATGAGTCGCGTCATAACAACGGTGCTCATATCCATCAAGGCATCAAAACGCACCGAGTAAAGTGTCATGTTAAGATCTTGAAAAACAGTTAACAATAACAAATGAGATAAAACTCAATAAGTTAATGACCTAAGCCTCAATTAGGAAATCTACTTGCCTCTGGTGCGTGTTAAATGTGAAGTCTTTCCATCGACAATAGATTAATAGTGATCCCGTTTTGCCCTCACTAAAAACACGATTAGGTCATAACTTATATATAGTCACTAATAGTCAACAAATGCAACCACAAGCATCCTTATCTCGTCTCGACATACACGACTTGCATGATACAGTTTATCACATGCCCATCTCAATGCAATCAATATATCACATAATCAAAACACTCCTCGAGCTTTCCCATGCACAATGTACTCACCTCATGTTCAGATTATTTATAACCTTGGGGAAATACTACCGACACAAGAGTTGGTAGTCTGTTGACAAAACTAGGCATCATCTCACCCATTGGGCATGGCTACGTCATGGGATCCCCGCCTAGACAGCATTCCAAAAAGGAGTATCGGTCCGGTCTCTACCTTGACTCGACTTCCTGACCCTCATTGGGAATTCCGATAAATCAAACTTCATCAACCACAGGCCCCACTGGGTGACTAGTTCTGTTATGTAACCACATAAGGACATCAATGACTCATGCTCATTTCATCACCTTTCACTTTAGCCAATGCAAATGTGATTCGTGCTCACACACGATAGTTCATCCTAGATTTCAAGCACATGATGCAACAATATTTCACCCGTGGTCACATGAATATGCCGAACATATCAACTTTTCGAACCTTCCCTTTTTTCATATTTTCCTAACCTATTTCATAGTTAGATAGAGCAATCACATTCAATCTCTCATAAACCAGCTTGTAAAGTTCTTCTTAAATAACACCCCTCATTTACTTGCAGCATAATCACTTTAAACAGCGAAATATGTCCTCAAACAGTAAGCTAAATGCACATAATCCACATAAGGACTAAACATAAATTTACCTACTATTCAAAGTTAATAATAATAAATTGTGACAGTTAATTCACTTCGAAGAATTAATTATTTATATCGCCTTAGGATAATCAATTAACTATCATCAACCCAAAATAATCAATTATTTATTTACCAAAAATAATCCATTACTCAAAAATAATTATTTCCCAAAAATAAATAAAAAAACTCTAATTCAAAAATAATTAATTATTTATCACCCACAAAATAATTAATTACTAATAAATAAATAAATAATTATATTGATCATTATCCAAAAATAATTAACCATAATTAATCATCACTAAACATTAACTTTAATTAAACCTCACTAACTAAGGTCAATTAAGCTAATTAGCCTTAACCCATGATTTATAGTATAGTTTAAAACTAAACAAGATTAACATGCTAATTTACTACTAATAAGGATTAACTATAAATAAATCAATCACTAAACATGGTTAATTATAGTTAATCTATCACAAATCAAAATTAACACAAAGCACAATTAATTAATACTAAATTAATCCTAACCAAGATTAGTCCTAAGCCAATCACCCTTAATAGAGTTTAATATCCTAATCAATGATTATGAAATTAACTTACGTGCTGATCGAATCCAATGGGTCAGGGCAATGGTGACGACGAGGATGACATGTGGCTGGTTAGAGGATGGCAAAGGACGACAAACGGTGGCCAAATTCCAACAAAACAGTTTTCGACAGGGGCTGTTTTTCACGGAAAGGTAAGAAAATGTAGTTGGTGGTGATCAAGTGGGCTGGACGATGATTGGTCGAGTGGTGGCTCATCTTTGAATGGCAGCTAGCTTTCCGGCACGATAGTTGTTGAATCAACAAGGCAACGGCAGCGATAGTTGAGGCAAAAGCAATAGCAAGGGGGTAGAAAAAGGACTGTGTGTTCGTGGGATAACGAATTACTGGGAGGCGCTGATAGGAAATGATACGCGTACAATTCGTAATTTCAATTAGGAACGAACCCTTCGACCATGAGAACCTGGGCGGGAATGATATCCTTTAAATACTAGGCTATTAAGGAAACTGAAATAAATCGATTCAGTAGGAGTACGAAGTCAAATTGTGTGTGATTTCCGCATGACTTCGATATGAATTACGAATGACGTTAAATCGAATCTTTTTCATTTGGTACTCGGGATTATCAATTGAGCCCCCGGGATCACACGACAATTGAGGGACGTCCCTGACTTGATAATTGGCATAAACGTTGATCAAATAATGGTTGACCACGAGTCAACGGTGAGGAAAAGTCCTAAAAGGGCACCCAATAATTCAAATTGTACTACGGTCGCAATCGACTCAATTTAGCCTTGATTTTTAATTCGATTTTGGGAACTGACTTCACCGGGGTGTTAGGACTCAATATTTGGATGTCGCCTCATTGATTTGTGGATTTTTCCTTGGACCTCAAAGTGTTGGAAAAGAAAATTTTGGACCGGATTTCGAGCTCATAGGTGGCCGGCCTAAGACCGGCAGCCTAATGAGCTTAGCACCCATCCAGCCCAGCCCAAAGGAGGCCTAAGCCGGCCCAAGCTTCTTTTCCTTCTTAGCCCAATGGGCTTCTCTCTTTTAGCATTTTTCCTTTTTACACAAGTGGGCTTTGTTGTGCTTGTTTCTTGCTTGTTTTGATTGGCCCTTGAAGCTAGTGGCTAGCCCACTTGCTGTGACTTCTCATCTAAGTCTCCAGCCCTCTCTCTCTCCTCTTTTCCCCCAAGCTTAGCCGCACCCCCAAGCCCCTCTCTCTCTTTTCCTTTTCACTTCCATTTCTACGGTTCTTGCTGCCCTTACTATTTTCTCGCCAGAAACCACCCTTGTCGCCATCGCCGAAGCTGCCACCATCGCCCAAAGTGAAGCTATCAAAGTTAGGGAGCCAACCGCTCACTGCCGGCCACCCTTGGTCGCTACTGACTGCCCGTCTGGCCATTTCCGCTCGGCTGCACTGCTTCCATGTGAACAGTGCTTCATCATTTGTTTGGCCCCATTTCAGCCAACATTCATTGTCTATTGTCGTCCCCAAGCTAACCCCGTGTAGCCCTCGTTCCCCCCTTCGCGCCAGTGTCACCGGATTTCCAACCCAAGTGAGTTAATTTCCTAATCCTTGTTTAGGGGTTAATTTTGCTTAACGGGTTAATTAGTGTATTTAAGTGTTTGTTAGTTAATCAAGATTAGTAGTTAATTATGCTGGTTAATTAAGGATGACTAAGGTTAGTTAATTGACCATAGTTAGTAATAAAGTAACTAAGGTTAATTAATTAAAGTAACTAAGGTTAGAATTTAATCATGGTTAGGTTAAATTGACTATGGTTGGGTTAATTGATTAACCATGGTTAAGTTTATTTATTTTTATTTTATCAATTAATTTCGAATGAATTTAGTGTTCACAATTTACTGTTCACGGCATTGTTCATGCAGAAGCTAAAATTTTTGAGAATTTGATGTGTTCTTGGTTGCTATGTTTTCTTGAGGTGCCAATTGTTAGTTACACCCATATAAAATGAGGAGATGCATGATCGAAGACTGATTGGAATCAAAATAGCTTGGTTTATTGAATTTCTTGGTGAGTAATTGGATTGCATTGTTGTACGTGAAGGTTATTTGTTGTCGCATTTCATTATGCGTGTGCCAAATGTAACCGCATGTTGCGTGAGCACGAATTATGTGGCATTCATGACCAAGCAAAAACAAAGACAATAATGAACTGCTTACTGATGTGTTGCATGATCATATTACAACTGATAACCCGGTTTAGCTAGATGACCGCCAATCCCCATTGGGGTTGTGTTGTAACTATTAGATCGCTTGATAGTGGTCAGTTGCAGGGCTGCGGTAGTGGGTGGGCCTTATACTCCTTCAGGAATGCCGTCAATAGGGGATAGCCCATAACATCGCCGTGCCTAAGGGAATAAGACGATGCCTAGTCTAGGATCAGTTGATCGCCAACCAAAAGATTGTGCCGTGGCCTTGAGGGTCGTAATAATCGGAGTACGTATGGACATTGAGATATGTGAACGTTGTGCAGTACTTTGATTATTTGTATGTCTTCCAATATGATTATGAGATGACTAACAATTTCTGCAGGTCAAGTGTGCTAAGGATAGGTAGGATCGCCTGTGGTTATGTCTGTTTATTGAACTATCCTCGGCTTTTGGTTTCTCTCTGGGTTGCAATGATTGCTGTATTAGGTTGTGTGTTAGACTCTCGAGGTGAGGGAAATTCCTAACCAAGGCTTAGGATTTTAACTTGCTGAGTTTATCTCAACTCATTGTGGTTAACTTTTAGGCCCTAGATGACGCAGTATCTGGTATGCTTCGGCGTCCTAGTGGATATGAGTACCACTGTCACCACGCGGCTAGCCCCAGGCCGCAATTTTGTTTATGAGCACCATATCACCACGGTTTGGGTGGATGAGGGGTCACAAGATCACTATGTGCCCCATGTTTTCAAGGCGTGGTTTATTAAGATGGGAGGGATCCTATATGATCCTCTCCGTGGCTTTGACGAACCAGTCCCTCCTATGGGGTCAACAGACGAGGTGTGGGATCCTATGGACATAGATCCCCCTGATGGCGAGCTTTCAGATTCGACAACTGGAGAGACCGACCCCTCAGAAGCCAGCGAGTAGGCAACTATGACCTACCTCTCTTTTTGGCAAACCCCTCCTATACTTGTGCAGTAATAGGTTAGCTAGGCTGGTCTTTTTTGAGTAGGCCTTAGTGTATCACACATAATGAGGCATGCACATATGTACAGACTAACTTTCAAATATATAATATGATATTGTATTTCCTCTGCTGCTATTATTGCTATCCCTATTGTTTCTATTTTGGAAGTTTTCGTTTCCACCTATGGTTAACTATCAGATAAAATGAATTGGTCGACGACAGTACCAAGGACGTCGTATAGTTAGACCTCAAGTGCAATGGAATTGTCACAAGCTCGAGAGTCGGGGCGTGACATTGTTTCTCCAGTCAAAGCATTTTTCTAGTTTAGGGATCAAATTCGGAATTTTGGAGAAATTGAGCTGTGAATTATGATTTTTGAGTCATTGAGCCACAAAAATTTATAATAATGATGTTTTAGGGCATCATGGACCCTTACAGAATTAGATTTGAGGTTGCAGTTTGCTCGAAACAAAATTTCAAACTTTCCCACACGTGGTGAACAATACACGCCCAGCCACTTCGAGGCCTTATTTTGTCAGTTTCGGCTCGAATTTGGATTGTTCAACTTATGGGTCTTCTAGTGCTTGGAATTATCTTCATTTTGACTGCAAGATTGTCTAGATCGGGGTTCGAGTAAGATAGTTTTGACATAACTAAGTTTCGTGCTCAAGCCTCGCATTACGAACGGCTTTGATTAATAACTTCGGATAGGCGATTTGTTAGCTTGTAGGGGTTATTTTATTAGCGTTAAGACATAGTTTAGTTGTCTCGTAATTGAGGTAAATTTATTTGATTTTAACTTTATTTCTCGATTATTTGTCAGGGCCCGAGTTTGACAATACAAATACCATTTTATTGGCTTGTAGGCAACGAGGTGAGTGGTATTATATCTTCTTTGAATTTGTAAAACTCATGTTGTGAAAATTCTATAGACTATTTATAGCATAGGATTATGAAATGACATTGTTATTGCATGAAAGTAGGATTGTGCATGTGCTACTTTTTGATTATTTATAAAGGTTTGAAAAACGTATTATACAAAGTATTGGAAGGAAAAATATATTTGTAATTACTTTGTAAATGGTTTATGGAAAGGTATATAAATGACCTGAGAAATGAATGAGAAATGGTTGATGACGATGTTGCAAAAATGTATTTGCTTGGTTTATGATATTGACTTTTGAATGGGCTTTATGATGTTAGAAGATGGTTATTTATGCTCATTATTATTGCGAGCCCATTGAGCGGCATGTTGGTATGCATATTGGGTTTAGGATATCCTTCTGAGTCAAGCCACCGACATTGTAGGTGGAGATCTTGCCAAGGGAGATCTTGGTCGCCTCATCACAAGGCACTGTGTCGTGACCATGATAAGATATTAAGCAATAGATTCATTAATAGATGGACCATTGACATGTGGTTTTTGAATGGAGATTATCCAATGGACTTGACCATTGATTCTTGAATTGTGATGGTTATTTAAATGAATTTTTCATATGAGTATAAAAGTAACTTTTATATGATTCGTTATGATTTTATACATTGGGTTTGAGTTATAAAGTCATAGTATTGCTCCGTATTCATGCATAGTGCTTACTTGATTTACTTAAAAGATATGTACTACTTACTAAGCCGTGGTTGCTCATTTCACTCGTCTTTTATGTTTTTAGTTTCCTCAATTAGCACGAAGTAGAGCAAGATCGCTATTGGGGTGTAACATCCTAAATTTCAACCCATCTCGAGATATATGAAATGGTTATTTTATCAATACACTGTTAGTTACGCTTACTCTGAGCTGGCCCCTCATGAGTTAACAAATTAGTCAGAAAGGAAATTAAGGATCGATACGCGTACGACTAGTGAATTCAATTAGGGATAGGCCGCTCAACCATAAGGATCAAAGATGAATGATACCACACTATTGCAGGCCAATTAGCAAACGGAAATAAATCGATTCGGAAGAAGTACAAGGTCAGATTGCGGGTGATTCCGCATGACTTCAATATTGATTACAAACGACGTTAAACCTATTTCCCTTTGGCTCTATACTCAGTGTGAGCAATTAACCTCTCATGATTACATGACAATTGAGGATTGCCCTAATTTGAATAGGCACGACGTGGATTGAAAATTTATCAACCACGGGTCAAATGCGTGAGAACCCCTAAACGCCGCCCGATAGTTAGGTTGTACTAATGTCACGCCCCGACTCTCGAGCTCGCGGCAACCCCATTTCACTTGAGGTCTTAAAATACGACGTCCCAGGTACTGTCGTCGACCAATTCATTTTATCTTGTAATTAAGCACATGCGGAAACGAACAACTCCCAAACCAAGCAACAGGGATAGCAACAACAGCAGCAGAGGAAAGACAAACACCATTTTATATATCTGAAGGTTAGCCAGCACACCAGCAAATACAAACACGTCTTACTACAGGCGACAAGCTAAGGCCTACTCCAAAAAGAACCGGCCTGGCTAACCTAACACTGTACAAGTGTCTACTCGCTGGCCTCAGAGGAATCGCTCTCTTCGATCCTCGGGTACTGCATCATCTAGGGCCTGAAAATGTTAACCACGACGGGTTGAGATAAACTCAGCAAGGTAAAGTCCTAAGCCCCGGTTAGGAACTTCGCTCACCTCGGGAGTTTAACATGCAACCTAATACAGCAATCAGTGCAATACCACCTCAGAGAAATAACCACAAAAGACAGTTTAATACACAGGTGCAATCACAGGCGACCCTACCTGGCCTTGGCACACGCGACCTGCAGAAACTGTCATTTAATCCATCACGACATTAAGAGCATGCGAATAATCAGAGCATCTCACACAACTTTCTCGTGCCTCACATCCACACATATGCTCCGATTATTACGACCACTAGGGCCACGGCACAACCTTATGGTTGGCGGTCTACCAGTCAAAGACCAGGCATCGTCCTCCCCCATGAGGCACGGCGACGTCAAGGGCTCTCTCCCATCGACGGCATTCCCTATGGAGCATGGGGCCCGCTCACTGCCGCAGCCCCGCATCTGACCACTATCAGGCGACCCAATGGTCACGGCACAACCCCAATGGGGATTGGCGGTCATCCGGCTCAACCGGGCTATCAACTTTAATCTGACCATGCAACACATCAGCAACCAATTCATTCTTGTCTTTGCTTTTGCTTGGTCGTGAATGCAACATCGCTCATACGCTCATGCTCATGCAACATGCCATTTCAGATAACCCACATAATATGTCATGCGGTATCACTCGGCAATTCCAAAATTCAATTTCCAATCAGCATTCAATCACGCACATTCCCTAACTCTTGGGAACAACCAACAATTCAAATCACAGTCTGTCAATCAATTCCAACCAATCAACAATCACGCACATTCCCTAATTCTCAGGAATAACTCAATAAGTCAAATACTTTCACTTCCACTCGGTCTTCAATCATGCATTTCATCAATATTCACAAGTATAATTAACAATCGGCACTTCAATAAATCATAACAACCAAGAACACATCAAAATAAGCCCAAAATTAGCTTCTGCATGAACAGTGCCGTGAACAGTAATATGTGAACAGTGATTAGTGAACAGTAATCTATGAACAGTAAATATGAACAGTAACTAATCCGAAATTAATAAAATAATATTAAACTTAACCATGGTTACTAAATTTAACCTAACTAGGGTTAATTAACTCAACCATGATTAATAATTAACCATAGTTACTTTAGAAACTAACCCTAGTTACTTTAATTAATTAACCTATGTTACTTTAATACTAACTATGGTCAATTAACTAACCCTAGTCAGAATTAATTAACCAGCCTAATTAACCAATCAACCTTAATTAATCACAAATACACAAATACACTAATTAACCCCTAAGCAAGATTAACCCCTAAACAAGGATTAGGAAGTTAACTTACTTGGATCGGAAATCCGGCGACACCGGCGCGTAGAGGGGAACAAGGGCTACGAGGGGTAAGCTCGGGGATGGCAACGGACGACAAACGGTGGCCGAAACGGGCTAAAACAGCCCGGAATCACTGTTCACGCGGAACCGGTGCAGCTGAGCGGAAAAGGCCGAAACGGGCGGCTAACGGCGACCAGCAGTGACCGGGGGTGCGCGGTTGGCTTCCTAACTTCCAGGACTACACTTTGGGCGGTT
>CM026413.1:14296403-14444582 GCA_014858505.1 Corymbia citriodora subsp. variegata | reverse complement strand
GGCTCCGGTGACGGCGGCAAGGCTGTTTTTGGGCTGGAAAACAGCATGGACAGCAAGAAACAGCAAAAATGGAAGAGAAAAGGAAGAGAAAAAGGGAGAGAGAGTGAGGGCTGGCTGGTGCACGAATTTTGGGGGAGAAAGAGGAGAGAGAAGAGGCTGCTGAAGGCTTGGATAAGGCCAAGGCAAGTGGGCTTGCCACTTGTTGAAGAGCCAATCAAAGACAAGCACAAACAAAGCATAAACAAAGCCCACTTGGGCACAAAAGCAAAAGGCCAAAAGGGAGAAGCCCATGGGCTGGAAGTGGAGGGGAACTTGGGCCAACTTGGGCCCCTCTTGGGCTGGGCTGAATGGGTGCAAGGCCCATTGGGCCACCGGTCTTGGGCCGGCCCACCCGCGGGCCCGAAACCCAGTCCAATTTTTCCTTTTTCCGACTCTTCCGTGTCCAACGGAAAATCCCAAAATAAATGAGGCGACATCCAAATATTTAGTCTTGACATCACTGAGAAGTCGGTTCCCAAAATCGGATTAAAAATCGGGGCCAAATTGAGTCGATTGCGACCGTAGTACAATTTGGATTATCGGGCGCCCTTTTTGGACTTTCCTCACATTTGACCCATGGTCAACCATTCTTTGAACCACATTTACGCCAATTCTCGAGTCAGGGACGTCCCTCGATTATCGTGTGATCCCGGGGGCTCAATTGATAATCCCGAGTACCAGATGAAAAGGATTCGGTTTAACGTCGTTCGTAGTTCATATCGAAGTCGTGTGGAAATCACCCGCAGTTCGACTTCGTACTTCTGCCGAATCGATTTATTTCCGTTTCCTTAATAGTCTAGTACTTAGAGGATATCGTTCCCGCCCAGGTTCTCATGGTCGAAGGGTTCGTTCCTGATCGAAATTGCGAGTCGTACGCGAATCATTTCCTATCGACGCCTCTCTGTAATCCATTATCCCACGAACACACAGTTCGGAAAATTTGTACTAACCAGGCCTTTGACTAATATTGCCCTTTTATAAAATCCTAAAATGGGGTCGATTTTCAGGATGTTACAACTAAAGTCGCGATTGATCAATTTTAACCACGAATTTCAATCCGGTTTCAAGTATCGAACTTTCAAGGATGTCGAGATGAAATTATTGGACATTGCCTCATTGATTCTTGAATTTATCAGTAAGCTCGGAAATTATTGGAAAATGATTCAACGGGCCAAAAAATTAGAACAAAGAGGAGATGGGCCAACTGAAGGCCCAATGGGCCTCAACCTAAGCCCACCAAGTCCAAGTGGGCCCAAGCAAGCCCATGAGCCCAACTTCAATCCTTTGAGCCCAACTGCATTTTTTAGCACATTTCTTCACAAATTGAGCCCAAACCAATTTTATTCAAGCCCGTATAAAATCTTGGCCTGTATACGTATATAGTACAGTATACTATACTTGGGGGAAATTACGAAATTGCCCTTTCTAGAAGATTCATTGAATTTTGGGGGACAAGAGAGAGAAAGTCAAGGGAAATTATGCATATTGTTGGGAAATGAAGTTGGATTGAAAGAGAATGCTCTCTCTCTCTCTCCTCCCTCTTTCCTCTCATGTGTGTACCCCCTTGGCAGCCACCCTCTCCCTCACTTTTTCTTCTAATTTTCTTTCTTTTCCCTTCCTTTTCTCCATGGCTCTTCCCCTTGGACACCCCCTTGATCGACCGGACCACCCTCACCTGCCATCCTTGCCGCCTTATCGCTGTTTTGGAGTCGCCATGCCGCTGTGGTGCTACCCATCCAAGGCCGCCCAAGCCGCACCTCTCTCTCTCCCTCAAGATTCTCACTTCCACCAGAAACCGTCTCCGCCAAGACCCATTTTTGCCGAGTGCCTCCGTAACGTTTTGGAGGTAGCCGTGCATAGCCTTTGCCGCCACCATCGCGCCCGTGTTGTTGGAATCATCGCCGGGTGAGTTTACATTATAATCCATCGATTAGTCCGTTAAACTTGCTTAGAGTAGATTATATTATAGTTAATCTTGGTTAGGGGATTAATTAAGATCAACTAGGGTTAAGATAGGTGGTTAGAAAGATGACCATGATTAGTTTAGTCAAAAAGTGGACTATGATTAGTTAATTAACCATGGTTGAAGCATGGTTAGGTTAGTTAATCATGGTTAGTCTGGATTAAATTATTAATCTTACTTAGTTCTTATTAATTGAGATTAATTAGACTAATCAAAGATTATGGGGTTAATATTGATTAGCAATATTTTATTAAAAAGAATTATTTTTTAATAGTTTATTTATTTATAGAATCAATATTATTATTTATTAAATTCGAAATTATTATTATTTATTTTTAATAATAATTTAATTATGAATAGTACTATTCACGATTTATTATTCACGAGTTACTGTTCATGTAGTACATTCATGCATAAGTGAATTATAGTATTAATTCAATGTGTTCATGATTGTTAAGGCACGTTGATTGGTTGCTTGTATGGATGATGACTTGATTTTATAAATTGCATTATCAATTGTTAAATACATTGACATTTCAATAAAATCACATGGCACATAAAAAGAAAACCCCAAGGTGTCGAGTGTATGTTTATGTCAAATGTTGCTATGAAAATGAAAATGGCATGTTTTGTTTATAAGGCATGGAAGTTGGATGGTTTTCGGACTAAAACGTGACCACGTGTGATTATTTGAGTAATTCTATGAGCATGTACCACGTTTGCATCGGCTAATATGCAAGATTAAAATGGATGATTATGGTGTGCTCGTGTGATCACGTAATTGAACCTGTCATCCTGGCGGAAAATCGGGGGACGAAGTCCGACTTGTCGAAATTCCCGGCGAGTGTTCGGATGCGAAGTTGAAATTCTAGGCTCATGCTTCTTCGAGAATGCCGTCTTGAGAGTGAGCCCTTGACGTAGCCACACCTCAGAGGGGAGGGTGATGCTTGGTTATGCTAGTAGACACCGGCGGGAGTTCGGTTGTGGCCCTAAGAGTCGTTAATAATCGAAACACGTGTTAATGCAGGGGTGCATGTGAAATATATTGTGACGTGTTCTGATTATGCATGTGTTGTTTGCATTGACCATGGCGTGCGTGTTGTTATACTGTGCAGGGTATGGCAATGGCAAGGTAAGATTGTTTGCGAATCAACTCGTTTGTGATTGATCACTGTGGTGATTAAAATGTTAGTTGCATTGTTATGGCACGCATGAGAATTTATATTGGGTAGGGTATGACATGATCGGGTAAGGATGCCTGCAAGTCGATTGATTGCTGATTGTTTCTTATTGGGTTTATTGGGTAGATCACATTTATAATTAAGGCAAGCAATAATCGTTTTGCAATTTATCTACCGTAGTAAAGAGGATTATCCGTAGTAAAGAGGATTATGCCTGTTAGGAACCCTGAGATGAGTTGGCGTCCTAACTGAGGCTTAGGGCGATAACTTACTGAAATTATATCTTACTAGTCATTGTTAACCATTTTTCAGGTCCGTAGTTATGGCACCTATATTGCCATGGATTGGACAGTGCTAGAGCACGTCATGGAGGGCAGCAGGTTAGTTTGCCCAATGGTTGAAGGAAGTAGATTAACCCTGCTTAGTATGTTTTGATGACTATAGAGGAAGTTGCCCAATTGAGGAGCTTGTGTATAAACTTCTTCTTAGAGTTAATTAGTAAAAGAATATAAAAGATGTTGCTGCTGTTGTTTGTGGTCTTTTTACTATCCCTATTGTTTATTGATTGGGTGTTGTTAATTTGCTTCCGCATGTGTTTAATCGCAAGATAAAAAGAATGGTTGGTGACGCACCTTGGGACGTTGCATTCATTTGACCAAGGTGAAGGGGTTGTCGCATGCTCGAGGGTCGGGGCGTGACATGGGGAAATCTTTTGGCTCCTTTTGTGTATGGCTTAAGAAAAAAATGTATATAGTGTTTGTTATCTTTGGATTCCTAAGTTCTATTTGTAAATATTATTCTGGAGGACTATAAAAACTCTTATGTGTAACCAACATGTTGGTCTTTCTGATGTGTGTGTGTGTGTGTGTGTGTGTGTGTGTGTGTGTGTGTGATTTGAGATACATATATGTTGATATTAGGCTATTGGTTATATTTGAGGTTGCATCCTTCATGTGGAAGGACGGTTGTGTCATATCCCATTTTCTTGTAGTTTTGGGGTGTGGCAAGCACGCTTAAGTTAAACATTACCGTTCTGTCAAAAGGCATCTTGGTGCATAGTTCAGTTAATTTCTACTCCCTTTGTCATCTTAAAACTCTGTCAGGAGCTACTTCTTAATTAGACCCTATGGCCTTGATGACTCTCCCCGCTCTTTTTGAACCAAGTCATTACAAATAGCAATGACATTCATGTTTTGTAGACATTGGTCATAGGCCAAGCTATGGGGACGAAGTGTAAATCCGTCCGAATGGGCAGAAAATTTCTTCATCCTAGACCTGATTTCTTGCAGTGATTTGACAATTATTACGAGAATTGATAACTATAAATCATCTCCAATAAGCGGGAAACAGTAGCGAGAAAGAAGACCCTTAAAGCAACAAATATGCCACGGCAATACCAACGAATATACTTTGCGTTCCAATATGGTAGCTCATTCTCTCAAAATATTCATATCTACTTTCTTTGATGGATGATAACTTTGTCTTTAATTTTCAGCGATTTTTTAATTGTATTTGTAAGGATAATAATATTAATATATGGAATTTTTATGCCCTCACTCTTTCAATTTACCTTCGTTCTCACTCTTCCTCTGTCGTCTCCAAGAAGAGCCAACCATCCTTGTCTCTCTGGCTCAGGGTGCACCACCAAGCTCTCACCTTCCATTTTCTTCCCCATCACCCCTGCAAGGGAGATACATGGCAGAAGCTTTGGCGGCTTTGGAAGCTGCACTCACTCCTCTGCTGAAGCAGATCCCCGATCTACTGCTGCAAGAGTGGCGCCACGCTGAGGAGGCTAAAAAGGAATTGGAGTCCCTCAATGACACGATCGGACAAATCAGGGTCTTCCTCGATGAAGCCGGTTCAGAGGAAGTCGTTAACGAGCAGCTCAAATTGTCCATGAAGCGGGCGTGGAAGTCCCTCTACGACTCTCAAGATGCCATCGATGACCTGATGCGACACAGATCAAGCTGTCAATGGGAAGGCCTCGGTGTCTACATCTATGACCTCTACGATCAACAGAGTTTCACGTCCAAAGCGAGAGATATCCGAGAGGTTTTTGAGAAATTCGCAAGCATGCGGAAGGTGACCAGAGACATGATAGAGGCAATTCCAGCTCATCGATCATCCGCAGACCATGCCACGTCCAGGTCAACCTGCCGTAATTCATCGGTTGCTTATTCCGACGAGAGTGATGATGAGTTGGTAGGAATTGCCAGGGCACGAGAGCTGCTGGTTGAATGGCTGCTAGAGAAAGATGTGGCGCCGAAAGTCATTTTCGTGCATGGCATGCAAGGCATAGGGAAGACTACTCTAGTGGGCGCTGTTCTTCGCGACCAAAGAGTGAAGAGAGAGTTCAAGTACTACGTATGGATCAAGGATGTTAGATCTTGCGAGTCATCAGCAGACAAAGACGAAGAGCTCATGAAGGCCAATGCAGAACTATGTGATGTCACCAACAGCGACAACAATCAAGGCGAACTGCGAGAGATTTTAAGAGACCTGAAGAAAAATGATGACCGGTGGGTGCTCGTCTTGGATGACATGAGCAGGCCAGACGTGTTTGAGTCTCTCGGGAGACATCTGCCTCAAACACGTCCAAGCGTGCTCGTTACTACCCGCGTCAGCAGCCTGGCATCTGACTCCCAAACCGTCTTAAATTCTCTGTATGCTGGTGTTCTCGGTGGTAATCCTGAAACGAGGGGACGCGCCAATCTCTTCTATGATGTTCTGCTTGGCCCCATCTCCCTCTTGTCCAGGTGGGTGATTCCCTTCTTGTCAGGATGGATGGTGGATCTCATTTCTGTAAGATCACCACCGAGAGAAACAACGCCCTATGGTGTCCGCGACTTCAAACCCGATTTCCTCTCCAAACACTATTCCGTCACTCTGCTTTGCCGGAAGATGGGATGGCCGGATGGGTGTCCACATCCTCTCAGAAATGCTTTGGACAGTATCTTGGAAAAATGCGATGGATTGCCACTTGCCATCCTTGCGGCATGCAAACTTTTGACTTATAGCCAGAATCATGATAGGGACACTCCTCAAAGTGCTACCTGGACCAGTTTGAGTAGCAGGCTCGGGGAAGAACTTCTAATCAAAAGGGACAAAGATCGCGCAATTAAAGAGATGACAACCCTACGCATTGACCACCTTCAGGATGTCAAGACTTGTCTGTTTTACTTGAGCACTTTCCCGTTGGATCGTCCAGTGAAGTGCTCCACGTTGATTCGGCTATGGATGGCAGAAAGATTCATCGTGCAGACGGGTGCAAAGCCACTCCAGACGATTGCAGAGGAAAGCCTGCAAAAAATCGTGGATCATAATTTAATCCAAAAGGTGGAGAAGACGAGTTACGGGAGGATCAGTGCCTTCCGTGTCCATAACATTATGCATCAGATCCTAGTTTCCAAGTCAAGAGATGTCGAATTCGTGACGACCGTTGCAGACCCAGCAGTGCCATGGCCTGAGACTATATGGCGCCTATCATTTCACATCCCAATGGAAAGCATAAGCAAGGATATGCCAGTCAATCGACTCCGTTCCCTCTTTGTCTTTGCAGCGGTGTACCCACAATCCATGAGAGAACTCCTGGGAAAGGTTAAACGACTTAATGTTTTAGATCTCCGAGATTCTTCTTTGAACTCCTTTCCTAAAGAAATTCTCAAGCTCCTATATCTTAGGTACCTAAGTTTAAGGAGGACGAAGGTACACATAATTCCGGATGCCATAGGAGATCTCACACATCTAGAGACCCTGGATCTCAAACATACTGCGGTGTCTAAACTGCCTAAAGGCATTTTGAAGTTGAAGAAACTTCGCCATCTGCTGGTATACCGATTCGATGAAAATCCGACAGCAACTCAGCCAAAGTACGGCATCAAGACCCCATCAGAATTGGGAGTCTTGACATCAGTGGAGAAGCTATGCTTTGTAGAAATGAAAGAAAAAAAGAGTCAGGAGCACTTCCAATCGAAAGAAGCCAAGTTGCTTGCCGGACTTGGGAATTTAGAAAGATTGCTAAGGTTAGGCATCTCGAAGCTGAGAAAAGAACATGGGGAGTTTCTTTGCTCTGCCCTCGTGAAGTTAACAAAGCTCGAATCGATACACCTGATTGCCGCCACAGGAGGAGAGACGATAGATCTTTTGAGCATAGACAAGAGCAAAGCATTCCCATTCCTTCAGCGGGTTCAGTTAATAGGAAGTCTGCGAGTTCTCCCCGAATGGATATCTTCTCTTACAAGTCTGGTCAAATTGGTCCTCAAAGAAAGCCGATTGATAGAAGATCCACTCAATCATCTCCAGCATTTGCCATATCTGAAGCATCTTGCATTGCACGAAACGTTCGATGCATCTCGCATAACATTCTTGACAAGCGGGTTTCAACAACTTCGTTTCTTAGGTCTGGATACTTTCGATGATCTCACGGCCATAGACGCCGAAGAAGAAGCACTGCCGACTCTTGAAAAGTTATTCCTAGCCCGATGCAAATTGTTGACAACTGTGCCACAAGTCGTCACTCGCCCTCGGAAGTTGAATTGTCTCGAACTCTATAGAATGCCTGACGAATTCAGGACAAATGTCGAGGGGAACAAAGAAGTCGGTGCACGCATGAAGGTTGTCAAAAAATGGCGAGATGGAATCGTGGATTACAACGTCATGCAACGAAAGGCTGTGATCCGAAGGACAGACGGAAGCAGCTCCTGGCCGCCACCGCCTTCTATTTGTGGTAAATAATTAACCTCGATGGCGCCACGTAAGCCATTGTTCTTGCTTCCGACGAAAATTGGAGAAGATGAAGTTCAAATAGCCGTGTTAGTAGACTCATGAAAGTCAATCAGTTCCGGCATAAAAAGATTATGCCCATTCCAAATACCCAAGCATGTCATATTTAGAAGCTATTCTTTAAATTTTTCTAGGACAAATCCTGACTCTTGGAAAAGGCGCTCGCTTATTTATGGAATGACTATGATTTTTTTTTTTTCGAAGAATGACTATGAATTTAGTGAGCAATAGTTCCGTCCCGCTTGCTGTGCTGATTGATACAATTTCTTGCCTAGGTTTGAAGGTATATGGTGACTATTGTAAATGTCACACCCCAAATACCATAAGGATGAGGGGGTGACACGGCCGTCCTTCTTGCCCGAAGGACACAGCCTTAAATTACCCCAAAATTTCAACTCCCAAAAGTTCCCGCACTATCGCTCTCACTCTATCAATTGCTAATTGAGGGACCTGAAAAACATGATCAGAAGAAAGGAATGACTTATCATGGCTCAATGAGTAATACATTTCTTCTAAGCAGATCGAGAAATTACTATTCACATTTACAATACAAACATAACCCACTTTTAACATAATATATTTATAATACAAGTATCTCAAGATAATAATAAAATAAATGCCAATGGTCTAGTCAATTGGTCAATTTCATAAAACGCATGCCAATGGTCTATTCCATTGACTAAACTCATCAAAACACGAGTCGATGGTCCGTTCCATCGACTAAACTCAAATTACATGTTAATGGTTCATTCCATTAACCAAACTCAAGCTCAAATATCTAATCATGGTCATGTTTAATGCCCGTGACGAGACGACTAGGATTCACACCTTAGTTAGGTCTCCACCTATTATAAGTCAGTAGCTTGACTTACAAGAATATTTTAGATTGGTATGTGCGTACTCACACACCCCTCAAGGTTCACAGAGACATTGCACATTACAAATTTCCAATAATCAACAAATAGAATCAGAATTATCTCACAATTCAAGCATCTAATAAATATCCAAATGATTCACATATACTATGCCTATTCATTGATAAAACGACACTCACACGACAACGGAAAGCTCGCCTTTAGCAGAAACCCATTATTATTTGCGAGACACAGGTCGCACACTCAATTTCATCGCGCTATAACTTTCTCTACAAAATTCCATTTCAAGCCTACTTATAGTCCTTAGAAAGCCATTTTGATATACTACAACAACCCCAACTCAGCAGTTTCAAAACCTCGCCGAAAACAACTGAAAATTAGTCCCGAAGTTACTGTTAGGAATAGTACCTAAATGCGTGCCAAACTTGAAAATTCTGTTTTAGACAAACCGTAAGCTCAAATTGAGATCTGCAAAATGCTATAACTTCATAACATCCTAAATTATCATTCTCATAAAAATTTGCTGCTCAACGACTCAAAAATCGGATTTCGCCGCACAAACCCCCACTAATTCCAAATTTCGAGTCCTAATTGGGATTATTCTTTTCAAAAGACGATTAAAGGCTTTAATCACTTACCAGCATCATAGAATGGTGTTGAGTTGGCTTGGTGAGTTGTCTAAATCATGAGTGCATCAAAAATACTCTCATTTCCACAATTTTCTTCTTTTTCTTCTCTTTCTTTCCTCTCTCGTTTCTGCTTCTTTCCCTTTTATTTTGGTTCTACTGTCCTCTTCTGCAAGTAAAGGAGAAATAAGATAGTGAGCTAGGCTTGGACTTTTAAGAGGCATGGGTTGGGCTTGTTAAGCCCATCTATTACAATCTACCCTCCTTACAAAAATTCCATTGAAATTTAAACCCAACTCAATCTTCAAACAAAAGGGGTTATTGTGTCTTGCCTTCTCCTTGAGCTCTTAAGTGGCCTTACCCATGTAACATTCTCATCGATTGGCTCTCTCAATAAACCAGCAATAATAACCATAGTAATATACCCCACTTGCATTTGAGTATTTCAAGAAGCTCTTACTGCCCTTCTACTTCTAATTCTCACTTTTCACTATAGTGAAAACAAACATTGAGCATCAAGCATAATTCTAGACTTGAGTGAATGAACCATTTGATACTTTAATTTGCAAACAGCCCCACCACTCCTATCAAAAATGTCCTCCGTTATATTTGTAACAATTGTCAGACCTACGGATGGTGCATCTAATGTTTGCTATTTAAAACAGATGGAGAGACATCTTTAGCTTGTTTTGTCTTCTTTTGGAAGTTGATAGAAAGCCCTTTTTTTTTTCCCAAATATCTCTCAAAAATCTTTTCAAGTAAATATGCCTCTCCGTCTGTGATATCAATGCTTGTAAACGGATCCGTTGATCTCATTTTCAGTCATTTATATGGGTATATTGGCAAATTGTTGACATCACTTCCTTCAACCTGATCAACACTAGCATTGTCAAAAGGCACTATTGGTAGTAAGGAAGCTGGTTTTTCTTAAGCCCAACTTTTTAGTACCTAGAACAATGAGAATAGGCAATGCACTTTGCCACTCGCCATTAAGACTGATTGGATTTCTTCTAGAACTTTCTCAAGTGCTCTCTTTGGAACATGCTAGCCATAAATTTCTCATGGATACTTCTAAATGTTGTGATCCACCTTTGAATAAAGCAAGTTTCTACTCAAATGAGTTGTCATGTACATTTGCTTGTGATAGATCCCATTAGAAGTAGCGAGTAAGAAAAAAAATGGAAGCTACTGTTCATTAGAATTTATTTGTATGCCACCCACTAAATTTCTCTTTGCTCTTTGCTCAGCTTGACGCTCACTAGCTTCTTGACATCTTTCCCCCTCAACTAAAAACAAAGTCAAAATTTTCCATGAAGGTTGGTTCAATTTTGTAAATTTTTAAAATGGTATGATTTCTCTGCTTTCATATTGTTTGCAGCGGACAAATTCCCACTTAAAATGAAGTTGCAATTACTCCACTAATGCCCATTGCTTTACTACTATGCAATATGCATTTCACTAAAGATCTCTTCGGCTTTGGTCACAACATTGATCCTTATCAAGGAATCCAAGTGTATGCCATATATTGCACAATTTAGTTGACACTTCTCTTGACACTAGGAGAAAGCTAACGCCAATATATCATGCAAGCTCGATGTACACCACTGCAAATTCAAAAGCCAAGAATTAGGGTTATCCTTGAATTAACTAGCCAATTCATCATCCTCGAAGTACTTGTCGACCAAACCATTTTTTTTCATATTTCGCAAGTCCTTGCTTTCATTAAACTGGAACCTTTCCATAGGTTCAATCCCGTCTTCTTGCTCTACCAGCTTTGGCCCTTTGCTATTAGGCATTATGCTCAAAACCAGCTATATAAATTGAAGTCTCACTCTTGCCACCTCAATATTAGCAGACCTTATCAAATCAATAAACCCTAAGAGGCATCCAATACCTTCAAGTGAAATTAAGTGTTCTTGAATGAGATAAGGCATTGCATCCCATTCAGTTGGGCCAACACAAGGATTTCTCAGGACATAAGTCACTTCCTTTCTTGCATCAAATGGGGTTGAGAAGAAGAGGCGTAATAACCATGGCAATGCCTCACTCGAATATATTAATCTTTTGTGTTAACTAGTGGTTATATTAAATAACCTACATCCTGATTCCTTCTTCAAGACTTGACGCTTGCTCTTTATACATTTTACAAGGACCTTCACCACCCCATCCGTGACTTCACTCCTGATGAGGAGGAAAGCATTTAGCCATTTCAAATTTTACAACTAATCATTGGTGAAGAATGATGTTGTTCGAACTGTGTGGAGAGATTAGCAACATCTAGTGGTTTGCAATTGCTCATACTAATATTGTAGGGTTTAGGTAACCCTGTGAACAACTACCCAAGCAATCTCTATTCCTCACTCCTCATCCACCTTTTTCAAGTATCAAACAACCGCATATAGCGTCTCATCGGTCTTTTCAAGTATTGAAGATTCACGCTTCTCTTTGGGTATAACAATGTGGCATCCATAAGACACTCTCAAGTTCAGAACTCTTGTATGCATCTAAGGACGTGAGCATTTTCCATCAATCTCATTTATATTCTTATCCATAGAGCCGTCATACTTTTCTTCCTTAGCCTCTTCCACATGTTCAAAAAGAAAACTTTTAATGCTCTCTCTTTTTGTAATTGCCAGAAACCATTGTACACTACAAGCTTACTATGCGCACATTGTTGACTACTTAAAGCATGAGTTTCAACAAATTTATCAAAAGATTTGCCATCATACTCAATAACATGCATCCAATTATCATGTCTACTTTACCAAGGTGTCCACCTTAACCTTCTGATTGTCTAAAAGAGAATCCGCAAAGATATTTTGTTAATATGTGATTAAGCCATTGAATTGATAATTGTTATTAAAAATAACTCCTACATTTCTAGCATCATCCAAATATAACTCGTAAAGGCTTCCCACTAAAGATACATGTCTTCACATGGTCTACAAAAACATCCCACATTTTGTTCTTCAATTATAAATGTCTTGGCCTCATTTAGCCTTTTATGGAAGGTGCCATCTTTTCCAATTTTCTTCAATTTTTAAATTTCATTTTACAATGAAGGTAGATAATATTTCTTGTACATTTCTCCCTTATGATCCTTACTAGGAAAAGCCTATGTTTTGCTTTATGCATGCATATGCCTTCACAAAAGTTTGATGAGACTTTCAAATCAAGTTTGGACCTCCTACTCTTATCCAACTTGAGTCGTTAGTAAAAGTTACCTCTTGTAACGTGCCTACACTAACCTTCAGTGTCATTTGTTGTTCCCCATTAGAAATGGCATTTTTCTTTCACGTTCTTTCACTATAAATTTGCCAAATTCTCCTTGAGTCCAAGTGTCGCCATCTTCATTATTGAAATTCATTTCAAGGACAACAATGTCAAACTTCACAAAGGACCCTAGACAACACAGTTTGTATCTGCATTAATTAAGATGACATGGATTGTAACAACTTGCTCGCATTCTACTTTACCTCCATTAAAGAGTGAGAGTGCCAACCTAGTCCTGAATTGTGGTTGCAATTTCTTCCACCAAATCATTCTATGCGTTTAAGAGGAGAGCTCTCAATAAAACGCCCTTCCTTCATTGAATAATGTCTTTCCATCAAAGATTCTAATAACGCTCTCCATGCCAACTTCTTCCATGGCATTTGCGATTAATTCGCCAATTTCCCTTTTGCATCAACTACCATAGTGAAGCCACGTCTCAAATCATTATTTTTGTCCTAGTTGCAATTGACTTGAATCCCTCAAGGAAAATTGCTCGCGTGAGGATTATAGTGCATGTGGTGCCATCTCCATTGTCATCATGGGTTGCATATACAACTCGCTTTAAATACTAGCACCAATATTTTTAATTGTCCTTGAACTCAATACTTCTTGCCACGATAACACCACCCTTTGTCACCACCTTAGGAGTACCAAAACTTTGTTCAATCACTAAATCACGACCCTTCGAGCCTAGTGACCTTTATAACATATGCAGGGTCTTCCAACCTCTTAAGCATCAAAGCACACGTCTCCACCTCAAATTTAATATCTTTGGCAATATAATTTCTTGTCTAGCTTGCTCTACTTCCTACGAGTCAGGATGTACATCATAATGACCCTCTTTATCTCATTGTCAAAACCACTGCTTGAAATTCTTAAGATACAATCCTCATATCAAAAGTAAGAACTCGCTTTGCCCTTGTTGTCCCAAAAAACCGAAGCATGCTTCTCTAAATCAAAATTGCTAACCACTTCGACGCAAAAACGAAACATACATCTTAATATCTAACAAAAGACTAATGCACTAAAATCTCTTGCACAACTCAAAACGTCCCAAAAAATTTACACTCAAACGATCACAACCTAAACTCTGATACCACAAGATATCACACCCTAAATCCTATAAGAATAAGGGAGTGACGACCGTCCTTCCTACCCGAAGGACGTAGTCTTAAATTACCCCAAAATTTCAGCTCCCAAAAGTTCACATGCTATCACTCTCACTCTATCAATTGCTAATTGAGGGACCTGAAAAACATGATCAGAAGAAAGGAATAAGCTATCACGGTTTAGTGAATAATACATTTCTTCTAAGCGGATTGAGAAATTACTATGCATATTGACAATACAAACATAACCCACTTTTAACATAATATATTCATAATACAAATATCTCAAGATAATAATAAAATAAATACCAATGGTTCAGTCCGTTGGTCAATCTCATAAAATACATGCCAATGGTCTATTCCATTAACTAAACTCATCAAAACACGAGTCGATGGTCCATTCTATTGGCTAAACTCAAATTACATGTCAATGGTTCACTCCATTGACCAAACTTAAGCTCAAATGTCTAACCATAGTCATACTTAACGCCCATGACAAGACAACCAAGATTCCCTCTTTGGTTAGGTCTCCATCTATTATAAGCCAGTGGCTCGGTCCACAAGGATATCCTAGACTAATATGCGCATACTCACACACCCCTCAGGGTTCACGGAGACTTTGAGCATCAACTAACAATCACAAATTTCTAGTAATTCATAAACAGAATCAGAATTGTCTCACAATTCAAGCATTTGATAAATATCCAAATGCTTCACATAAACTAGAAACTTTCCAAGATTCTTTTATAAAGGTTTCACAAATCACTTTCAGAAAAATATTTCAACTAAAATCAAAAGACAATTCCGTCACTCAAATAATAAATGATAGTATAAGCTCGATCATGTTTTATGCAACAAATGATATTATTTTTCAACTAATAGCATAAACATTACCCATAATGTTTTTCAAACATGAGTTTAAAATACAAAGAAGAAATAGTATCACTCATCTGGAAAAAGTCAAAAACTAACTACGGCAGTTACTCGAGCCGTTGCACTCAAATTCCTAACAATTAATCGAAAAACAATATCAAAAGACTGAGTAAAAAGACATTCTAATGAATGACTTGATTATACTATACCTATTTTTTGATAAAACGACACCCACGTGACAACGGAAAGCTCACCTCTAGCAGAAACCCATTATTATCTGCAAGACATGGGTTGCGCGCTCAATTTCGTCGCGCTATAACTTTCTCCAAAAAATTCCATTTCAAGCCTATTTATAGTTCTTAGAAATCCATTTTGATATACTACAACAACCCCAACTCAGCCACCTCAAAACCTCGCCAAAAACAACTGAAAATCAATCTTGAAGTTATTGTTGGGAACAGTACCCGAACGCGCACCAAACTTGAAAATTCCATTCCGAACAAACCATAAACACAAATTGAGATCCACAAAATGCTATAGCTTCATAACATCCTAAATTATCATTCCCATAAAAATTTGCAGCTCAACGATTTAAAAATTGGACTTTGCCGCATAAACCCCCACTAATTCCGAATTTCAACCCCTAATTGGGATTATTCATTTCAAAAGACGATGAAAGGCCTTAATCACTTACCAGCATCATAGAATGGTGTTGAGTTGGTTTGGTGAGTCGTCCGGATCGTGAGTGCGCCAAAAATGCTCTCATTTCCCCCCCTTTTCTTATTTTCCTTCTCTTTCTCTCCTATCTCGTTTCTGCTTCTGCTTCTTTCCCATTTATTTAGGTTCTGCCATCGTCTTCCACAAGTGAAGGGGAAATAAGATAGTGGGCTGGGCTTGGACTTTTAAGAGGCATGGGCTGGGCTTGTTGAGCCCATCTATTATAGTAAAAATATGGACAAGCGAATCGATAAAATAATAGGAATGAAAGAAAGGAAATCGAATGTTGAATTTACGTTTTTCGGTCCAATGTTGGTATTTACGTCCATGAGGAGAGCAGCATGGAATTTCACTATAAAACAAATGATACAATAAAGATTGAAATCGCTTGAGCACTCAGATACTTTCTAAATATTTTCCAAACTTCAATTACACCCAATAACTCACTCAACATTCGCCATTATAGTTCTTAGTAAAATCTCACTCAAAAAATTAAACAAATATTAATCATAAGAATTTAATCGGCTAAATCACTTGGGTGCAATTACAATAAGCAAACCCTCATTAGAAGAACCCTCGACACAATTCTCCTCTATGCAATCTTGGAGCTCTCTCTTCTCTTGGTGCTTGAAGACACACCCTTATCCTTTGCTCCTTCTCCATCTTTTATAAAGAATAGAAATGACCAAAGACAAATCAAGCTGCAACTTCAGTGCCTCCCTCACTAATTCTCCTGGACGTGCACAGCATGGGGAATGATTGCCTTTGACTTTCCTTTTTCTTGTTTCTTCATTTTACATCTTGATATTCTGTGAAGAATCTGATCAGATCCTTTTTCGGTGAAGAGCTTCATCCTGCCCTTGTCACTCTCGGTGGTTTGCCTCGGTTCCCACAGGTCTCAGTTCGTTCAACGTCTCTAGCTGTTTGAATGTTTGGAGAAGTTGCCGGATTGGATATCGTCCTGTAAATCTTTGACAAAGATCTTCTTAAGATGGGGTCACTTGGAGGAATATCTCCTTGCAACCCTCGAAATATTGTCGAAGCTGGGCTTATGATGGAGAACGATTGGATATCAAGAAAGGGCGATTTCCAAAGCTCGAGATTTTACTGCATGAGGAATTAGAGAGCTTAGATCAATGGGTTTGGAGAAGGGAACAATGCCGTGTCTTGAAGACCTAACCATCAGCCGTTGGGAATGGTTGGAAAGCTTAGCATCCGACATCGAGCACCTTTGCACGATTCAAAAGCTCACGTTTTTTGACATGTCTCATGAATTCTACAAGAATGTGCGTGTGAACCATGAAAAGGATGATTATCAAATTTTTGAGCATATACCAGTAGTCTATTTCACATGAAGGAGGGCCAGCCACGGGAAAACCCGTACTTCCCCACAGACGAAGGATATGAAGGCTTCGCAGGTGAACACTGAATGAGATGTCCCTCGTGTTTCAGAATGGTTTACCAATGTAGAAATAAAAATGCTCTGTGACCGTGGATTTTGTATCGCTATTGTGTGTGATGCCTGTTTCTAAATCCTGTTCACAAGGGACGATGTCTTTATTTTCCCCAAGTATGTTCAATGGTTGTGGGTGTTTTCAATTTTATTGTCGCTTCCCTTCTACTTTTTAGTAGCATTTTCTTGTTTATAGATCAAGATTTTCCCGCAAAAGAATCAGGAAAAGTAAGGCCTCAAAAAGTAATTGCCACATCCGAGTTTTTCTTTGTTCACATTTTCATATGTCAAGTAGACTGAAAATTCTATTCATGTGGTTGCATTACAAATGAGTGGTTCTATTGATCCTTAACGTGGTCAGATGGTATCTTCACTTCTTGATGTGAATGTACACTAAATTGAGACTAAAACTAAGACTTGTAGCTCATTACATGTAATGTGTCGATAGCAAATGGAGGTAAGAAGATCTAGTGACTCATTGATGAGATTCTTGTAGAGAAAGTGGAGATTCGTTTTGCCTACTATGACTAGACTAGCAACTATGGCCATGTACCTACAATTTCCATCATGCTCTTCTTTGATTCTTCCGTAGCTCCATATTAATAGAAACAACATTCAGCGACACTAATACGGAGGTTTTATATGTCTACCTTCGAGCAAATTTCTAGGCTCTAGTATCTGATAAAGTAGATTTCTTGCCCTTCCAGCTAAGTGAGATATAGACAACAATTTGCGAAGTGTAAGTAGTACAAGGGCTGTTGTCTAAGGGCATGTGTCCATGCATTTGCTATATAAATGAGGCGAATTATAATCAACGTGCCCTGGAAAACTATTAATGTGATTTACATATTTTAGGTTCTTCTAATGACCTCATTTATCATACTTCACCCGATTTAATATCTTGTAGAAATGAGCTAAGATAACAATTTGCAGGACCATTTCATGTCCTTCCCATTTATTAGACACTTATCATTAGGAGATTGCGGATTGTTACTATTTTGTTTCCATATGGAAAGGTGGACATCTTGTTGTGGTCGTATCCTATGATGAAGAAGATGGTGATGGTGTGGCTGCGGTGGTTCAATGACCTGTGGTGGCTAGCGATAGCAACGGTGCGGCAGTGGTAATGCGTGAATAATTTTACAAAGAAGATAGACCATGGCAAAGGGTGGTGTGCCATGAGATCGAGCAAAATTTGATTTTCCTTTTTTTCAGATTAGGAAGTCATTTCCTTTTATTTTCTGACTTGAATTTTACAATTTGGAGCCCAATCAACGAAATTTTCAGCATAAAAAATGATGAAACTATTTTTCTTAGAATTGATTTTTTCAGTAAACGTACGGATTATCTCTAACCCTCTTGACACGTGGAAATTACGCGGGTGGTTTAGTAAACTTCTGCGACTAACAAACAAAAGCACACTGTTATTTTTTAAAAACAAATTAGAGCATGGAAGAAATTTACTTTTAACCAAGTTTTTCTTTTCGGTGAAAATCTATAGATCTTAGATCGTTTTACCTATGTAAAATTTGATGTTAATGCTCTTTTCCCTCTCGGCCCGGCCCTTCTCTCTTTTCTTTATTTTCCCCCCCTTCTCTTACCTTCTGCTCGGCCCGGCCCATTTCCTTTCTCTTTTCTCCCTCCGGCCCGGCCTCTTTCACCCTTTCTTCCTCCCTCTCACGCCTCTCGCGCCATCTGCAAGCCGAAGGCAACAAAGCAGGAACGAAAGGACGACAGAGGCAGAGAGAGAGAGAGAGCAGAGCAGGGAGTTGGTGGTCGGATGGCAGGCCGGCACGGCCAGGCTCGCGTTGGCAGAGGCCATGCGCGCCTGCCGGGCAGGGTTAAAATGGAGAGAGAGGGAAAGCCGCGAGCAGGGGGAACCGTCCTGTCCGCTTTTCGATCGCCGGCGCCTCCGCCTCCGCCTCGAGATCTCCGGCGGCGGCGTCGTCGGTTCGTCGAGCGGCGAGTCGTCTACACCGTCGCTCGAGTTCCCATTCGCACCCATTCGCACCTTTGCTTAAAACTTGGGCTCGCGCGACCGCCTTCTCTCGCGGTTTTGGCGGGAGACCTCTCTCCTCGCGCTGCGCTGGTGATTTCTCGCTGTTCCAGAGCCTGCGAGGTTTAGTAGGAGCTGCTTTCGCAAGACGACCAACCTCCATGTCGTGTTATTTCCTGAACATCCGCGCTCCGGCTTTCTCGGTTACTGGAGTCGGAAGCCTCATCTGTGCAAAGGTGGCAACTTTACTCGGCGTCGGCCCAGAATCCAGCTATGCTTGAAGTTGAACCTATGGTTTAAAGCCCCCTCGCAAGCGGCAGTCCTTTGCATCTTCTTAAGATGTGGTCAAAAGTACCTTTAAAGTGGGAGACACTCTAAAAGAAGATCGCCATAGATATCATTCATCTGCCGGTAAAATAGAGAGCGAGAATCATTCTCGGAAAGGAGAAGATGTCATATTGTGCCTCTACATCTAGGCTCCTCACTCGAGTCATGATGAGCACGCTCGAACAAGTTTCAACTTCGGAGGAAGTTGAACACATCTGGAACCTGCACCATCCAAGACGAGAGAAATTTTTTTTTTTCCTTTTTTTGGACAAAGCAACGTTGTTGAGCGTCAATTCGACGTCCTTGGTTGTTAACCCCTGGTCAAATCCCATATCGTTGCATTTGCTTCCATGAGCACTGCCTCCGTGTTACTGGCCAACTCTCGGGATCTTAAATGCTTGATCCATGCAGAGTATTTGAAGACAAGATGAGTCTTCCCTAATCCTTGTGCCCCGTGCAAGGCAGTCAGTGGGCTCTTCGATGCCCACTAATGCGTTTGTCTTCTCAAATAAGGCATTGGATGATGGTTGATGGTCGGCTGAGCTGGACGGGGCATGGCTGCTGGTCAATCCATTAGAAATCCGTGTAGGTGCAAGCCCACTATTAGCCATGAATTCTTTCTACTTTGTTCGAGATGTCTTGATTCGACCGTAAAAGTTGGGTTAGTATAGAGACGGCTTAAGGAATTAGTCCCTCGATTCACGTCGCCACAAGTCCTCCTCTTCAAAGTCCTAGAGAAACTTCCGCATTATTTTGATGCTCGGTTTGGGTTGCTCATCAATGACCTCCTTCGAGTAGGCTTCATGGAGGAGAAGCCAATGTCTCCAGAGGACGTCAAATTCCTCATGAGCATCTGCAGTGGATTCCAATTCATTTAGCAACCTCGAGTATTTTAGAATATACAAGAAAATCCTAAAACGTATTAGTTTTGAAGGTTTGTCTTCTTTATGGATTAGTCACGGTGCCTCATATAAAAAACCTCTTTGTCGTGACGTGTCTGTTGACAACTTTATTTTTGCTAGTAAAAAAAGTTAATATAATAATAATAACAATAATAATCCAAAATTCGACTTATCGATTACGTCCGTCAGCAAGAGAGCAAAGGCATGCCTCACTGGCAGGAGACCAAAGCGGGACCAAATATCCTGGAATGGCTTATAGAGTTGGTTACAGATAACCAAAACTGAATCAGTTGGCCAAAGAAAAAACTCAGCCTCTCTTTAGGCTCGAATAGGGAGACAACATAAAGGATTGAGGGATTTCAATCCCATGGACATCATCTTCAATTCCGTTCAACCTCGCCATTACCGTTGCCAGACAGCATTGGACCGCCATCCACGCAAGCTTTTCCTCGCTTAGCAGAGGACGAAGCTGCAACACCCTCACAGTCGATCATCACTTATCGCTTCTCATAGAATTTGAGCCACAGCAGTTCATTCCCATTTGCCTCTCTTGATGTCTGAACTACCACTCGTCGCTGATCATGGCTCCATTTTCATTTGTTGGCTAGGAACTTTTCTTCCGCATGCTCTGGCTCCCCCTCCTTGCTGAAGTTAGAATATTGAGTTCGGTTGATGAATAGCTGAACAAATTTTGCGAAATTGAGATGTATTTGTAATGTACAATGTGGATTTAGAGCGTCACACTTCATGTTTAGGCTGAAACGTTGAATTAAACTCAATTCCGAAGTTCATACTCCAAGCACGTATTATCTGTTTGATGATTTGCCTAAAAGTCGTCAAATTTGAGTCAGCATAATCAGTTGGCGAATAATGCTTAAACCTCGGATTGATCAACATATGCTTCATGATTTGTTGAATTTGAGTCTGACTCTGCGATTTTCCTATGATTTTATGGCATATCCTCGTGATTCCTGGTAGCCTCTGCCTGTTTTCCCTAAAATGAGGGGCATTTCACCCTTCCATGGCCTAAAGTACGGTGAAATTGTCGATTGAGATTAGATGGCTAACGATTAGCATGTGATGGTCCAACGATTGACGGTGATTGTCAACGATAATTGTCAATCAAGGAGTTAAAATTTTTACCTTTATTCGCCTGCGTTAATGTAGAAAGGCCCGTAAAAGGGATCAATATGGCCATGCGTAGTACTAAGCTGTGACAACCATCCGGTTTGTGTTCAGTTAAGAAAGGTTGTTCATTGTTTTGCCCATTAATTCTGGATTGACAAGCTAAAATAAATCAAGCATCAAGATATTTTCAAGAACTCGACTGAATTTGAATTCTTAAAAAATTACTACTAGATAATCGACATACATTGAGAATGAGATAAATGAGTAGATTTTGACTACCAATTCCCTTCTTTGACTGCTCAAGCCCGATCCATCTCACATTAAACAATTAGTAATTTGTTTTCACATATGATAGGGCAGCCCATGGATCGATCTAGTATTAAACCAAGAAAGGTGCAACGCTCATAATTAGCACCGATGCTCCCTCGATTATACTAGGTCCACCCCACCAAAGAATTTTTCCCATGATTTCGGGTTCCTTTAGATCATCAACATGTATCTTGTCATGTCATACTCAAATCATATTCCGTGGGTGTGGTGATAAAATCGTGAGACACTCTTGGTGCAACTTGGATTTTGTGATATTATCGAATATTTAATAGGCCTTGCATTAAATCCCAATTTCGGTATATATTTTCTTTGATGCATATAACTAGATTAACGGGTTATTTCATGAGATTAAAATTGGCACTCTAAAGATGAAGGTCCATCTTGTTTGGCCCATTTCAAGTCCAATTTTCCATCCAAACATCAAAATTTCAAATACTAAGTAAAAAAAATATTAAAATTGGCACTCTAAAGATGAAGGTCCATCTTGCGGCTCGCTTGTCCAAATTTAGGCTGAGCTTTGGCTGACGAGCTTAGGGCTTGCTAGCCAAAAGCTCTGTTGTGGCTTATCTGCCTAGATTCAAGTTGAGCTCTAATCGGCGATAGCAAGCTTGGGATCAGCAATGGTGACAACAGCATGATAGTGGGATCGGCAACGGAAATTAAGAACGCATAGAGGAGGGGGATGGAAATAGAGAGATGATGGGTCTACCTAATAACTCACTCAACTTATATTTGACCTATTTAACTTTCACTTGACCCATATTTAATTTTCACTTGATTTATATTTGACCTATATTTAACTTTTACTTAACCCATATTTGACCTATTTAACTAAAAATGAGTCATAATATGGGTTTATGACCCATTTTGACACCTCTACCGACCTAAATAGATAATCGCTAGCTAATGTTAACTTGTGCAATGGGCAATAACAACAGGGTGTGCATTGCACACGCCAGTGGTTTTCCGTCCATTGCACACATGCAACGACATGCTAGCGAAGCAGTCGCTTGTGGGAAGCATGTCTGCCCTCCCCCGGTGGCATGCCATCAATCGATTTTCTCATCTCGACAAGAACTTCAACCCTACATTTTCAAAAACAAATTTTATCACACGGAACTTCGAGAAACAATCCCGAACAATATAGTTGGGTGTTGGTTTTTCATACCAAGCGTTCATCGATGCTGTTATACAAATTCCAACCAATAATCCGTTTATAAAAACTTGAATTCAACGATCAAGAAACAAGAACACGTTGCTATGATACCAATATTGGAAACAAATTCCTAAAAATTCAGAAACTCGAACAATCGAGTAACACAATAAACTCATGCGGAAATGTGTTTAAGGGAACTTGAATCACTGATCGTTAAAGTATGTTACCAATAAGGACGTACCTTATTTTCCACAGATTAAATGCTCCTATTGCAATGTTGTGAGAGAGATTGAGTGGGAACAATTACAGCCTTCTTTGTTTTTCTTTCTTTTCCTATGAAAAACACGTTATTTTCTCTTTCGAAGAAGCAACCCTCAAAATAACTGCCTTAGCGGTTATTTTTCTCGTATGGGCCTTTTCCAAATTAACGGGCTGGGTTAGCCCAACATAGGCGGTTCCAATATCTATAAAGCCCATCACTTTTTATGGTTGAAACTGAAAGTTTTCTGCTATCGTATGAAACGCAAGTCAAAAGAAATTGGGCCAAGGGGTGGGGCTCTTCCTTCTTCAAGGGAGTCCAGGAAGCATCCTCTCAGCCGAAGCAGCTCGGAAAATGGAGAAGGTCCTTCGGTGGAGTCAATGGTTTTTTTAATCGGAATCTTTTCTGGTCAGACTTCGGTGTATACACATCGAAATCGCATAGTTGCCATCTTATCTAATCCTTTCCGCTCATGAATGGGTGCAATGGAATTTGCGGCATTTTCTGCAAAAATCTGTCACTCAGGAAAAGAAAATGAGAATTCTCAAAAAATAAAATAAAAATTCTAGTGTATTGTAAAGAGGTCCAGACATTTATTCGAGACAAATTTGATCACTAGAGTTGTCGTCCGAATTTGCAAATCGACATCCAATGCGATGGATGGAAGCTGATGAGGCGAACAGTGAAAAACTCCCAAATACAATGACGTTGTGCCCTCCCTTCACCAAACTGACGTCATGTGCGTTTGGTTTAGCATTTGCAAAGCTCTTTGGGCCCCATATCTCCTTAGGCGTATGCAAATGCCATTTGACAATTTTGGAGTGCTTTAGGGATATGTAATTGCATCTTCAAAACTATATAAAGGCCTTTAGTCCAATGCAAGTTCGGAGATACTTTTGAATGCTGTGTTTCCAAAATGCAAGTATGCTTTTTTCAACTTCCAACTTTGCCCTCGCTTAACTTTTATAATTTTGGAAATATTCTCAAAAGCCCTAACTTTGCCTCAGCCATCAAATAACAACCGACGTGCCACTTGCTAGTGTAAAGCATGCCATTGGCGGACAGGCGGCATGCCAACACCACCCTTGTTGCTCGGTGGCGGCAATTGAGTTTCGTTAGCAAATAGTTTGAGATTTTTCATAAAAATAATTAGCAAAAATCTTTTACAAAATATAGTTTTTCAATATGTTTTTAAAAACCATTTCACCAAATGCTACTTGCATTTCAGAAAACACAATTAATTTCAAAGGCCTTTGCTTTTTCCCAAAAGACATTCTCCCGAAGTCGAACCATGAGGGGAAGGGGGGCGCTCAATTCAATCGATTTAGAGAATTTGGGGCTAGGGTTCATGAGCCAATCCAATTCAAGAGAGCAATGCTGCAGCCCATTAAATTAGATTGAGAGGGAGAGAGAGACAGGGGCACTCAATTGAATCATATTAAGAGAGAGGTACAACGCTCAATTTTGACGTGCGCAGATAAGAAATTTTTAGATAACATGACATATTGTTATTGGCCGTTAAATATAACCCACCTATCTATATGCTTATTTATCGTATGAAATTTATATTCCAGCTTGACGAAACTTAGCATTACTCAAAATTACTTATGTCATCTATTTACAGCTTGCACATTTCACTAGTGTGAGTCGATCACTTGAGAATTGGATCAAAGCACCAATGGATAAATTTAATGACTGGTCAGGAAGTAAGAATTGAATCGAATATGAGCGTGCAAGAAATCTTACCACATTGAAGCACGACAATATTAAAAAAGGAAAAAAGAGATCTCACTCTTTTTTTCTTTTTCTTTTTATTTGGAGAATTCCACCCGGATCATGTCCTGAACCGCAAATCTCTCATAGATTGCATAGCTAATTTCCTTTAATTAGAAGCATTAAATAGAGGAATCCAGCTCTTGAAAACAGCCAGAAATCACTGAAATCGTCTTCGGCACAAAATTTTAAAAAAGGTAACAAAAAAAAAACTCAAAAGGGCATTTGTTTTTTTTTTTGTTGGGGCCCGGGGGCCCGCATCATATCCTAATTAAGAGAGCAAAAATCTTTTTATTTCTATTTGGAGAATTCGACCCGGATCATATCCTAATTAAGAGAGTGACGTGGAAATTACCTCTCTACGCTTGTACCGCGATGTCCAGTTCTTTGTGACGTTGAGGCCGAGCTTGTTCAGCATGTACTGAGTCGACGCCATCGGGATCCTCTTGTCCGTGTCTCCGTTGAATCGCAGAAGAATTAATTAAACAAGAAAATCCAAAATTACCATTAAATTGAATTTAATTAACCTATGCTAAATTTAACAAATCTATTTCTTCACTAATACTTGAAGACCACCCAGCGGACTCCCCCACCGATGAGTAGTACTGGGAGGACTGAAAAGGTGAGTCCTTCCAAGAATTGCTCACCTCCAGGCTCAATTAATTTTTTGTGACGAAATTACCAAAACTTAGTATCATTATAATAGCCTCATCTTCGATAAAATCAAGAAATCCATCTATTTATTTCGAAAAAGGTTATTTAAAAAATATATATTTGAAATGATTTATTGTATTGTTTGAAATAATTAGTCAATGTGATTTTTTTCATAATTGGTAATAACTTATGTCTAAATATTTTCTTGAATAATGAAAATATATTTTATTGATTCGTTTTCTTCCTGCTCTCATGTTGCTCAATCATCGCCAAATCGTCGCCAATGTCACGAACTTCTCGAGGCGTTAACTTGTAACGCGTCGCGTGATGACGAGGAGAATTTACTTGGTGGAACGGTAGAGCCTCATGTGTGCGTTAAGCATGAAATCAACGCTAATCGACAGCTCTGTTTCTGTCTCTCTCTCTCTCTCTCTCTCTTGAAGCGAATAATGGCGATCGTAATACCACAAACACTCTTCAAAGCTCCTCTCTCTCTCTGGCTAGCACACTAGCACACAAAGTTCCAATCCAGACAAGTGGTGAAATGTGTTGATGCACTCTTGGTTCAATGATTCGCCCCCATGCAATCCATTATTTGAATCTAGAAATCACAGACATGCGATCACTCAAACACAACAGAGACAGGGGTTCGAACTGAATGCTTAGTAGATACCCATGTGATCGCCCCTTGAGCAATGGGTGGGGCCGACGTCGCATTCCTTGTGAAGTCAACCCTGAAACTCGCTGTTTGGTTTGCCTTCGTGAACTCCAATTTACTCGGGTACACGCCAATTGAGTCGAGACCCTTGATGGGGTCGATCACCACCCTGTAAGACGACTTGGCAGGTCCGACGTTCCTCACCGTCCTCGTCACACTCACCTTCGTCACTAAATCCTTGAATCTCAAGCTAATTGATGGATAGTTGAGCTGGTAATCGGGTATGCTCCTAATGCTTGAGCATGTCACCACTTCTTTGACTATAAGCTTGATTGCGGAGTCGTTGTAGTTGAGCCCACAAAGGTAAGGAATGTAATCTTGCGGTTCAATGTCGTAAATAAGACCCGGGTTGACAGCCTTTGCTGGGTTGACATGTCCTGCGCCCGTGGTGAATATGTTTGCTGGATTGAGTGATTGGTCCAAGATGGGTTGGCCCTTCATGTTGGAGGTGGTGGCAGTGGTCATGATGGCGGACTTGATGGCCGCTGGTGACCAATCGGGGTGTACGCTCTTGAGCAGCGCTGCCACACCACTGAGGTGGGGGCAGGCCATTGAGGTCCCGTAGATCACGTTGAATGAGTGCTTCTTGTCCGTTGAATTGTCTAAACTATATGGCCAAGCGGCGAGAATGTTCACACCCGGGCCGATGATGTCTGGTTTGAGGATGCCTTGGCTTTGCTTGTTGGGGCCACGGGAAGAGAAGGATGCTACAGTCGGGGCATCCGATCTCCCGATGTGAGTGCCTCTGAATAGGATCGTGGCCTTCGGTGCTGACGCCGTGCTTAGGTAGTTCTGGATCTCTCTCCACACGTCATATCTCAGATGGACAGCGGGTAGGACATGCTTCTCGGCAAATGTGGTGGCTCCCTCCATGGGACCGTTGACGAGGATCATGGCCGCACCACCTGCATCCTTGACCTCTTGACCTTTCGAGACTCGCGTACCGCCAACTGCGTAGCACACCACCACTTTTCCTTGGTAGTCCGAGCGGTTGTGTAGTGATTCAGGAAGGCAGAAGGCCGAGGAGTTATCTCCGTTTAGTCGCGGATAAACAAGGGGAAGTAACACTGGATGGAAATCGTGCGGTTGGTACAAGGTCTCCCCATCGAACTCCTTCCCGTTCCCCAGCCGTGCCGTGGCCTTTATGCTGCGGTCTATGGTGCTGGCTCCCACGGTGAGAACCCACGGTGCCTCGTTTGACATTGAGTAGTCGGATGGCCCCTCATTCCCCGCCGAGCAGCTGACGAAGATGCCCCTTTTGGTGGCAGCAAATGCAGCCATTGCAATCACGTCGGCAAAGAACGGCTTGGATTCTCCTCCAGCAGAGAGGGAAAGCACATCAACACCATCCTCGATGGCTGCGTCGAACCCAGCTAATAAGTCGCCGTCAAGGCACCAGAGAAAACTGCAAACCTGGTAGATTGCCAAATGCGCAAGAGGCGCCATGCCTGTGGCCGTGCCTTTGGCATTACCGAGTGCGCTGGCATCCCTCACAAAAGCACCGGCAGCTGTGCTGGAAGTGTGTGTGCCATGGCCCACATCATCAAACGGCAGAGAGGTCCCCCTAGAAACGAAAGACCTCGCACCGATGAGCTTGTTGTTGCAGGATGTGCCGTTGAAGACGCACCTGCCCTTCCATTTAGCCGGGGGCGGAGGCAACCCCTCGTCGCTGAAGGAACGGTGCTGGGGGAAAATCCCTGTGTCCAATACTCCGATGATCACGCCCTTACCGAAGTTGGAGTCCTTCCAGAGGCCGACTCCTTGGTGCAATCCCAAGAAGTCGGGGGTGTGAGTTGTGTGTAGAGAGAGCACCTCCTCCGGACGCACATGCAAAACACCGTCCTTCTTCCGAATGGCTTTAGCTTCCTCGGCGGTCAATTTGGCTGCGAACCCAGATAGCACATGTCGGTATGAGTGGACCATTCTTTGCTCTTGGCAAGAGCTGGTTACCGTGGTAGGTAAAAATGACCGATAGAAAGTATCCAGATCCTCTGAAGTAGCGAAATGTTTGTCTGTCGGCTTTTGTACATGGATGATATAAGTTGACAAGGAGCCACCTGAATCAGCTAATGCAACAGCAGTATTAGCAGGGGAAACGCTTAGAATGCAAATGAGACCAAGAATGAAAATCGTCAAGGCGGTCGGAGACAATCTGCATTTCTGGTCTTTCATCTTGAATTTGCAGAAGAAACAGGGAAATGCTTTTTGCTTATGTGTTCTGTGTCGGATAGTTGAACTTAGAGCGCATATATCCATAGGAGAAGCGAGATGACGAAATTGCGTTGGTGTCGTGACCCTCCCGAAGCGAACATTGGTACTTTTTCTCTTTTGAAGGAAAGGAACATTAGTCAATTTTTATTTCCTAACATGCATGTGCATTTCCATGTAAGAATTGAGTGAATAAGACCTATTTTTACCGTCAGGGACAGGGCATCGTCCATACAAGTTTTCTAAAATAGAATAACTCATTGAAGGAAATATAAATATGCAGATTTAACATGCCATATAAAGACACGCCCTAAATAAATTACTTTCTTCAGGTGAGCTTCTAAACATGAATGGGGAAAGTATAGCGAGAGTGCCAAAAGTTGGCACGGAGAGACATTTAAGTGCCAAAACTTACAAACGATACACTTAAGTGCCACTTTTAAAAAAAAATGGATCACTTAAGTGCCAGATTGCCGGAACCCTGCCGGAAATCCTACGTGGCATTTTTTTATTAATTTTTTTGCCTATATGGCTCGCCGGAAATTGAAACGATGAAAAATCAATGCAAAACGACGTCGTTTTTGCGCTGACGTGGATTTTTAAAATTATTAATTAAATAATATTAAATAATTTAAAAAATAAAATATTTTAAATTTGATTAATTGTTTTTTTAAAAAAAAAGGGAGGGGAAATCAGTGAGGGCTGTGTAGCCCTCGCCGCCGCCACCGTCGCTACCCCACCGTCGTCGAGAAGGGCCAACGACGGTGGGCGAGGGTCGGCCGGGGTCGCCGGGCCCCGGCCGGCCTGCGGCAAGGGCCCGCAGGCCCTCACCCCAGATCTGGGCAATGGCGGCAACGGCGAGGGCTGCACTGTCACGCCCCGAACCCCGAGCACGCGACAACCCCTTACCATGGTCAATTGAAAGCGACGTCCCAAGACTCGTCAACGACCATTCATTTTAATCTTTTGTTATGCGCAAGCGGAAGACGAACCATCCCCAGTCCAACAATCAATCAATCAATCAATCAGGGATAGAGGGATGAATAACAAGAACAACCATCACTACTCGTTTACACAATTTACTGGATTAACCAACGGAGGATCGTCTTTTGAATTACAAGCCCGACAAAAGGGGCCGATCCATCCTCTAAGCCAGGCCAAAAATAAACTAGGCTAATCCAGCTATATAGAATGAACCCTCGGGTTCAACACCACGGTCACTCGGACCCATCGGACTCGACTCCGTCAGGTCGATCACTAGAGAAACGGGGGGCAGGATTCTCCACAGCGGGTGCACCATTCTAAAGACCTGAAAAATGTTAACCACGACGGGTTGAGATAAAATCTCAGCGAGTTCTTCCCCTAAGTCCCGGTTAGTACGCCAACTCAACCCGGGGTATCTCTCCAGAACCACCCCTCACTCGACCCGACCACAAACATCCAGCAATCAGCAATCAAACCACAGACAGGTTCAACCAACAATCAGAGGTCGGTTCGCATGCAACCTTACCCGGTATGCCATACCCTGCACGTTAAATCTCATTCAATGCAAGCAATGCAACCAACAATCGAATAGTCGGTTCGCATGCAACCTTACCCGGTATGCCATACCCTGCACGTTATAAGTCAGCACAATACACGCAATGCACATGGCCATTAGATGATGCAGTTCATCAATCACATGCGAGTCGCGTCACAAGTGATCTCACCTGGCCATTGCCACCCCTGCACGTTATCAATTCATGCGTGCGTGCCATAAATGATATGATCACTTCATGCATAATCGGAACCAACGATGCCATGTTTTCTCATGCACTCTCGCATCCACACGTGTTTCGATTATTACTGCCCCACAGGGCTACAACTTGGCCAAGGTGCAACGGCGCTACGGCGCCCTTCCTCCGCAGAAGCGCAACCGTGCCCTTCCGTGCTATTGCTACGGCGCTATGGCGCCCTTCCTCCGCAGAGGCGCAACCGTGCCCTTCCGTGCAGGCCGAGGCGCTATGGCGCTACGGCGCCCTTCCTTCGCAGAGGCGCAATCGTGCCCTTCCATACCCTCCGAGGCGCCACGGCGCTACGGCGCCCTTCCTCTGCAGAGGCGCAACCGTGCCCTTCCGTGCCCTCCGAGGCGCAACGGCGCTACGGCGCCCTTCCTCCGCAGAGGCGCAACCGTGCCCTTCCGTGCCCTCCCTTTCCATAATCTCCGATAAATTGGGTTCAACTTAGTGATCACGCAAGCATTCCATCACAATCCACTTATTATCTTTGAGCATTAGCCAATGCACACATGCTTGCATATAAATCCTCAAATCATTTCTCACAAAAGCGGTCCATTTCCGATGTCCCTTGGACAAACCATTTTCCCCACCTTTCTCATAAAAGCGGTCCATTTCCAGTGTCCCTTGGACAAATCACTTTCTTTCTCATAAAGGCGGTCCATTTCCGGTGTCCCTCGGACAAACCATTTTTCCCTTTTTGTGAAATTCACATGATTCATGCGAATGTTCATGCCACGACACATCAATTTCACTTCATATGATCAAAACACGTAAAATTATGCACAATTTCACTTCCGGATGAACAGTGCCGTCAACAGTAATCATGAACAGTAATCCGTGAATAGTACCAATGAACAGTAATCCATGAACAGTAATTTCCGAAATTCAATTAATAATAAATTAAATTCAGAAATTAAACAAAACATTGATTAAACACAATTAATCAATCAATTAAGCTAAACATGCTTAATTAACACATAAACCACACATAATCAACACTTAAGCATAATCAAGCATAATTAAGCAATATTAAGCTAAGCTAATCTTAATCAAATATCTAACCACCTATCTTAGGGCTAATACAACTTAATTAACCCTCATAAACCAGCATTAACACTAATTAACCCAACCCTAAGCAAGTTTAGGCACTAAATAGGGATTAGGGGCTAAACTCACTCGTTAAGCGGGCCGGCGACCCGAACGCGGCGGCGGCGACGAACCCGACACTTGGGGACTTCTCCCACGACACTCCAAGGCGGTCCCGATACGGAAATCACAGCAAAAGCTTCTGCTCACACCCCCAACTTCAGAAAACAGCACTGCAGGAGGAGGACAGGGGCTGACCGGAGTTGAACGGGCTGCTCGGAGCTCCGGCGAGCGGCGGGCCAGCGACCAACAGCACCTGGGGTCGAGGGGGAACCACTTGTGGCTGGTGGTTTGGCCGGAAATGGAGAGAAACAGAAGAAAAGGCGGAGCTGTGCAGAGAGCGACGCTACAGTAGGCGGTCCTGAAACAGCCGACTTCCGGCCGCCGTACGGATCGGACGGCAGCTCCGATCGACGAACGGCCGACGCCATCCGTACGGATTCTCTCTCCCGAGCGCAACGGTTGGTGGCACGTCCCGAGATTCCACCGGAAAGGCAACGAACAACTTCAATTTCGGTGAGAGGTCAGAAATTGAAACTGCAGGAAGGCAAGGGAAGAAGGGGAGAGAGGGGCTGCGATTTTGGAGAAGATGAAGAGGAGAGAGAGAGTGAAGTGAAGGCTGAAGGATAAGCCTTATCCAAGCCATCAAGGCTTGCCCCACTTGCCAAACAATGACCTCATCTTCTCTCTCTTCCTTTTGACTTTTCTTCAAAATATCCAAGGGCATTTTGGTCATTTCCACCTTNGTAATCATGAATAGTAATCCGTGAATAGTACCAATGAAAAGTAATTTCCGAAATTCAATTAATAATAAATTAAATTCAGAAATTTTAAACAAAACATTGATTAAACACAATTAATCAATCAATTAAGCTAAACATGCTTAATTAACACATAATCAACACTTAAGCATAATCAAGCATAATTAAGCAAGATTAAGCTAAGCTAATCTTAATCAAATATCTAACCACCTATCTTAGGGCTAATACACTTAATTAACCCTCCTAAACCAGCATTAACACTAATTAACCCAACCCTAAGCAAGTTTAGGCACTAAATAGAGATTAGGAGCTAAACTCACCCGTTAAGCGGGCCGGCGACACCGGCGCGGCGGCGGCGACGAACCCGACACCCGAGGACCTCACTCACGATGATCCAAGGCGGTCCCGGGCTCAACACAGCAGCAACAAATTCGGATTCCCCACTGAACTTCACAAAACAGCACTGCAGGAGGAGGAGGTTGCTGGTCGGAGCACAAACAAGGTGGCCGGAGCTCGGGCGAGCTTGTGGCCAGTGACCGGAGGCTCCTGGGGGTCAAGGGGGAGTTGTACGTGGCTGATGTGGGCATTGGGTAGGCTAAAAATGGATAGAAACGGAAGGAAAACCGAAGCTGCACAGGAGGCGCTGCACAGTGACGGTCGGAGAACCGCCGACTTCAGGCGGCCTTACGGGACGGACGTCAGCTCCGTTCGGCGATCGGCCACCGTGAAAAGTACGGAATTTCTGTGCTGAACATTTTGATAGGTGGCACGGCCCGAGATTCCACCGGAAAGGCAACGAACAACTCCAATTTCGGTAAGAGGTCAAAAACTGAAACTGCAGGAAGGCAAGGGAAGAAGGGGAGAGAGGGGCTGCGATTTTGGAGAAGATGAAGAGGAGAGAGAGAGTGAAGTGAAGGCTGAAGGATAAGCCTTATCCAAGCCATCAAGGCTTGTCCCACTTGCCAAACAATGACCTCATCTTCTCTCTCTTCCTTTTGACTTTTCTTCAAAATATCCAAGGGCATTTTGGTCATTTCCACCTTGCACATTTCCCAATCTGTCCTTGGGCTGAAAATGGAGGACGGGCCTAGGAAAAAGGCCGGAAAATGAATAGGAACGGGCTCGGGAATTTATTGGGCTCGAATTGGCTCAGGTTTAGACAATGGGCTAGGAAGGGTAAAGGGTCAGTTTGGCCCAACGGGCTCACTTGCTTGCCTCGGGCCTTCCATGGCGGCTGTCCCACCTTGGGCGTGAGGCCCAAACTGTTCTTGCCCGGCCCACGTCCTCGTAGGCTCGTTTCCTCGTTTCCTTGGTCCGAAATCCCTTTCTCAAAAACTCGGTTCAACCGACACTGTCGACTGTCGAGGAAGCATCGTCCAAAAGTCCGTCTTGGACGTTCCTGAAAATTCGAAGTCCAATCTTGGATTCTCATGTCTTGTCAATTTCGCCCGAATGCCATTTTGGTACTACTCAGACTGACAGGCGGCTTCGAGGATTCGCGCGTAACCGACTCGTGCCAATTCACGTTCAAGACTTCTCGACACATGGACGTCATTGACTACATGAAATTGCGAAGGATCGATTCTTATTTCTAAGTGCACGATTATCAAGGATCGACATAGGCCATTCGCGGGTTCGATAACAGTAGACGGAATCACCCGTCGTCCCATTATTTCTATCCGCGAATCGACTTCTAGTCGTCCCTGAAATCGGCCTGCATGACTACAGGATCGTCCTTACGCAAGTCTCACGGTCGAGTCATTTTCCCAGGTCAAGTTCTTTAGTCGCACGAGTTCTGTCCTCATTAGCCTTTCCCCTCAAGGTCAGTATCTCAAGAGTGATCAATTCCGAGTGAGATCAACCAACAATGCATTGGCGAAATTAACGTTCATTCCTCCTTCAAAGGGCTCGAATTTCAGGACGTCACATGCACAGCCCTCGCCAATTTCCCCTTCTCCTTTTTTTTTAATAAAATCGATTTTAATTTTTTTAAAATCTGACGTGGACAATTTTTTTTATTAAAATTGCCATGTGGAATTTTTTATTTTGAAAAAAATGCTCCATTAGCAAATGAAGTCCTCGAAAAATGGACACGTGGCAATTTGGCCGGATTTGGCACTTAAGTGATCCATTTTGCTTTGATTTTGACACTTAAGTGTACCGTTTGTAACTTTTGGCACTTAAGTGTCCCTTTGTGCCAAGTTTTGGCACTCCTGGGGTCCGTGTGTCAAACATGAATATAAAATATAACCAAATTCCTACGAGCAATGCAATGTAATTAGCATTGTAATGACTCAAATTGTCCAGTAGAGGTAACTAAATCTATTCAAAATGAAAGAATATATGAAAAAGTAAGGATGAAAATATCATTGATCAACTAGTGAGGTCAGATCTTTATTTGAAATTAAAATGGCCACTTCAAGTGTATATTTGAAACAATGTTTACTTGAGACTTTTATTTGAGAAAATTAGGATATTTTAGGCCCTTAATTGAGATAATGTTCACTTAAAATTCTTATTTAAGAAATTGATGACATTTTGGATTTTTATTTGAAATTTTTCATGAATTTCACAAGAAGTTATGACATGCCCACTAAGATAGAAAATTTAAGGATCTAGATGTCCATATTACGTGGATGAGGGCCAGCCACCGGGAAACCCATCCTTTTCGTGCAGATGAAGGTGATGAAGCTTGGCAGGCGAACCCACAATGAGATCACCCTCGTGTTTCAAAATGGTCGTGCCGATGTAGAAACAATAATGTTGCGTGACCATGGATTCGTGTCGCTATCGAGTGTGTTGCCAGTTTCTAATTCTTATTCATCAGTTGCACTTTTATAATTTAACACAGTACATCATCTTAAAAGGTTTGACTAATGAATGGCTAGTATCCGGAGAAAAAATTGCATGGGAATTTCTAAATTGCAATGAAATTGGGACAGAAGGGCAAGCAAGTAGAATAATTGTGTGGAGAATATTTCATTGTCAAGTCATCGGAGCCAACTAAATGATTTCGTTAATTAATGCTAAAGGACTGCAACCGGGGTTTATTATTTTGTTGGAAAATTACAAAAAAATTCTTAAACCTATTGCCATTGTGTCTATTCAATCTTAAACTTTTTTTTAACCAATTTAGTTATAAATTTTTTGTAATTGTGCCAATTTAATCCATTTAGTCAATTTTGACTAGCTAACATTAATGTGGACATCGGCCGGCAAATGCAATTGTGACAATTTTCAATAGACTTTTTTATTTTTTTTATTTCATTTTCTTTTTCTCCTCTTCTTCCTTCTTCTTCTAACCTCGTCGGCTAATGACAAGAGCCATATCTAGTGAGCTTTATCCATGGCGAGGTCGAGCCTCGCTAGATCTAGTGGGGTCTCACCTAGTGACGTCGAGACCGACCTCACCATGGTTGGGCGATGCTCACCGTCGCTAGATACCGGTGGGTCGAGGCTAACCTTACTAGCCCTTGCCTCTAGATGGTGGTGACCAGCCAGAGGAAGGAGGAAGAAGGGGAAAAAAAAGAAAAAAGAAAAGAAAAGAAAAGTATAAACATTAATAAAAATTCGAAACAAATAAAGACATCATTAAAAATTGCTACATTAGTGTTCAATGAATAGCCAAAGCAAGTTGGTGTTCACATTAGTGTCAATCGGCCAAAATTGACTGAATGGAATGAATTAACACAATTATAAAATGTTTAAGATTAAATTGGCAAAAAACAAGGTTTAGGATTGAATTGGAAAATTTGTAATAGATTTAGAACTATTTTGATAATTTTTTTGAATTGGCAGAATTATAATAAGTTTAGGAATTTTTTGATAATTCTCCCTAGTTGGACTTTCATTTTATATCGATCTAGGCCGAGGATAGCTGGCTGAAAATGGCAAACTAATAAGTCTACCCCACTAGTCATTAAACATTTGTCTTGATCTTTTATCACTGTATAAGTATTGGTCTTTGTAATACCGTCCAATAATATAACATGGATGGAACCTTAGGATGGTGTCATTTTGCATAAGGTTAAGAATCAACAGTAACCTTATAAAAATTGGTAGCAGGTAATGATAAATTTTTTGGATATTAATTAAATTAATTAGATTATTTATAGTAATATTCCATGACTCCCGACATTTGACTCAATTCTCCTGGAATGTGGCCAACATCCAAATGACGATGGAAACTTCTCACCATTGTGATGGAAGGGCAAACAAGAAGAACAATTTATATTTGCATTTTGGAAATGTTTTATTGATTGATAAACATTGACTTTTCTATTTTAGTCACAAGAATAGTTATTAGAGCCAGGTAAATTATTTCTTTTGTGAATTCTAAAAACCATTAAATGAGATTTATTTTATTGCTCATCCATCATAATTGAATTTTGTGGAATTTTTGTTTTATGTCCATCTAGGTTGAGGACAACTAATAAATTGGGGGCAAGAGTATAACACAAGTGTCAAAACTTGGTATTAGATGACATTTAAGTGCTAAAAGTTCCGAAATGTATATTTAAGTATCAATTTTGTTTGAAAATTGGGACATTTAAGTGTCAAATCTAACGAAGAGTGTTAGAAATCTAACGTAACTTATTTAATAATATAAGTTGTTTACATGGCTCACTAGAAAGCTTAGTTACCAAAGAAGAGCCAAAACAATGCCGTTTTTGCATTGGCATGGCTTTTAATATAAATATTATTTAAATTATATTAAATTTTAAAATTTATTTAAAAAAGGGAGAGGGGGACCTTCTCCCCTTCCCCCTTTTGTCAAATTTTTAATTGATTTTGGAGCTTATTGCTAATGTGGCAATTTTTTAAAAAAATGCCACGTTGACAATTTTTTAAAAAAATACCGTGTGGACAATTTTAAAAAAATGCCACATAAAAAAAATTTCCAAGTGGATAATTTTTTTTAAAGAATTGCCACGTTAGCAATAAACTCACTGGAAAATGCCACATAGGCAATTTGGTTGGAATTTCTCACTGTTGGCATTTAAATGATCAATTTTTCTTTGATTTTGATACTAAAGTATACATTTTGAAAATTTTGGCATTTAAGTATTTTCTGTGTCAAGTTTCGACACTTGAGGTGTCCGGCACTCAATTAATTTGATTAGGCCAAAAGAGTGGAGAATTGCAAATTCAGCCTTAAACTTATTAAATGGAAAATCTAGTCTTAAACTTTTTTATGGTAAAATTTTCCAAAAAGTCCTAAACCTATTGCACATTTACTAGTTTAGTCATAAAATTTTCAATTTTACCAATTGAGTCCATTTGGTCAATTTTAGCTGAAAATCAATGATCCGTCCTACGTGATACTGTCGGTGCTAATGAAAATAATTTTTAATAATTTATTAATTTTCTTTTATTTTTTCTTATCCTTTTTTTCTAACCCTAGGCCGGCAACCTTCACCTGGTCTAGGTGAGGGTGTTGCTAACTTCATTATCCACAAGTGAGGTCATTGGCGTCGCCCAGATCGAGGCATAGTCGTGATGCACTTGTCGACCACAAGGAGAAGAGGATGTATAATCATTCAATGTGATAGCTATGATGCCCTTGTTGGAATAATCATTCAATCTAAGGCATGGCACATCTCTATCACATGTACACTTTTCTTTCGTATTACTAATAAGTAATGAGATAGCTCTTTTAGGAGCTGTACTTGTTGAGAGCGCGCAGTAAAGGTTCAACACCTTTAACCTTAGGGAACAAGTCAAGAAGGAGCCTAAGTCTATATTCGTTAATATATTTAGTTGGATTTACTTTCATTTAAAAGGTTATGCGAAGGAGTTATAAGCTCATTAGGATCTATTAACTGCTTCAAACCACATTGATTCTTCAATATGAGACTTCTCTAACATAGCTTACTTATAAGTACATCCTCACAATACAAGAATAATAGCTGAGGACATAAAAATATAGCACAATGATCTTATTATCATCGCCAAATACATAGCTTCTAGTGAAAGAAAAATCGTAAAATTCATCCAAAGTTGAGAAGAGAAAAGACAAATCTATATAACCCGTTGTGACTTTAACACAACTTTGCCATAGGTCTAGATATAGAAACCAAAAACCTTAAATATAATAATGCACTTAAGTCAGTTTTAAGAAATTTGCACAAATCATCCAAGAGCCGTATCACTCTTCGCTATTCCCACCCCCCAATTCACTTTATTACACAAAAAGTTTGTGCACGTGCATAATAATATCTTTTTTTTTGTCGAATATTATATGGTTTTATGGTGAGAAATCTCTCGAGCAATGTTAGGAAGAGTATAAAGAACTAACTCATGCGGTGAAGGCCATGGGAAAAGAGACACAAGAGTGTTTACTGCAAAAATGGTGAGCCAGATGAGAGCAATCCCTGGAGCGGGACATTTGTGCCAGGGAATATTGTTAAAAAAGTCCTAAACCTATTATATTTTTGCCAACCCAGTACTAAACTTTTCAATTTTGTTAATTGAGTCGTAAAATTTTTCATGTTTTCTCAATTAAGTCAATCTGACCAATTTGTTTAGGAATTGTTGATATGGAAGCTGGCCATCTTAAATGACACAGTTGACGTTGATATAAATAGTTTTTAACAATATTTTTATTTTTTTTCGATTTTTTATTAATTTTTTTTCTTTTCTCTTCTTTTCTTTTTCCCTCCATCGGTCATTGCCAGACCTTGTTGATGCTTGACTTGTTGGGTTTGAGCCTTGCTTTTTCTTTATCCAGCCTTCATAGGTAAGACTAAATCCACGATGAGAAAGGTATGCAACCCTTGATGAGAATAGAGATTCACAATACATTACCTTCAATTTAGTACTAAACTTTTCAATTTTGTTAATTAAGTTCTAAAATTTTTCGTACTTTGTCAATTGAGTCTATTTGGCTAATTTGGCTAAAAATCATTGAAATGGAAGTTGGCCATCTTAGATGGCATGACTAAAGTTGACATAGATAATTTTTAAAAATATTTTTATTTTTTCGATTTTTTCATTAAAGTTTTTCTTCTTCTTTTTTCATTTTCTTTTCGTATCTATTTCCCACCACCGGCCATTGCTAGACCTCGTTGATGCCTGATTTGTTGGGTTTGAGCCTTGCTTTTTCTTTGTCCAGCCTTTATAGGTAAAACTAAATCCATCTTCCGAAATTGAAGAAAGTTACGCAACCTTCGAGGAGAACAGAGATTCACAAGATATTACCTTTTCTTTTTGTTGCCTAACTCCAATTGATTGAATAATATTGCATTTGAGATTTCACGCTTCTTAACATGCATCCCAATCGTTTTCCCATTTATCAAGGAGTCAATCAATGGTTGATATGATTTAAGACTACTTTAGAAGCCAGATAAAAGCAATGCATTCATATGTCGCGTGAGCTTAGAACTAGTATATATGAAACAGGAGTTCTTATTATAGAAACCTTATCCTTTTGTCAATTTCCTCTAGCTGATCGAACTTGACTCATTCATTAATCATCATATCATTGGGACTCAAACATGGACTTCAACTACTTATTGTGCAACAAATCATTTTACAAAAAGAGCTCTAATGTATAAATATGTATAAATGAATTATACATATTTGATACAACTTTTCCATAATAACTTTTATTGTGAAAATGGGTGCTGCGGCTTTTATAAGATCTTGTGCAAGTACCTCCAAAGTTGTAGTGGAGAGGTTGCCTCACCCATACTTAACTTTATAACTTACCAATGATCAAACACACAAGTTACATATCTTCTTAATGCAGTTGCAACATAACAAATACATCTACATTTTAACTGCAGTACCCGAGAAAGAGGAGGTTGGGTTCCGAATTCCTACTTTCTTAAGAAAGGTTGGGGTAGGGATGATTTAGTTTCATGTATAAGTTTCGACTTTCATTTTTCACAATGAGGCAAAGTAAGTTTGAGAGTGAGAGTTAGAGTAGGATTGACCAAAAAGAAAAATGCAGATATATCGAATCAGCTCTAAACTTGTCAAATTGTGTTGAAATCAACATATTTACTTAATCATGTTTAAATGTGTCATAAATGAATTCAAAAAATAAAGTGCACATTACACATTAATATTCATGTGTAAATGAGTTTATCCATTTACGATACATACACGATAAATCTTATGCCGAAACTCTTTAACTAGGTTGTTGTGTTTGAAATTTATCAACATTACGTCAAAAGAATCATGCTAAATTTTTTTATATGAAGAGGATAAGCACCCAATTTTTGTACTCCTGTGTTGCAATGTCCATAAATTAAAGTTTAATCGAATTTTCCGAAGAAGAAATGTCACACCCCAAATCCTATAAGGACAAGAGGGTGACACGGCCGTCCTTCCTGCCTGAAAAACGCAGCCTTAAACTACACCCACAAATTTCAGCTCCCAAGAGTTCCCACACTATCGCTCTCACTCTATCAGTTGCTAACTGAGAGACCTGAAAAACATAAAGAGGAGAGGAGTGAGCTACCACGGCTCAGTGAGAAACACATTTCTTCCAAGCGGATCAGGAAATTACTATACACATTTACAATACCAATATAATCCACTTTGAACATCATATATATACATACTACAAATATCTCAAGAAAACAACAAAGTAGGTACCAATGGTCGAATCCACTGGTTAATCTCATCAAACATATGCCAAGGGTCTATCCCATCGGCTAAACTCATCAAAATACGAATCAATGGTCCATTCCACCGACCAAACTTAAAAATTAAAATGTCAATGGTCTACTCCATTGACCAAGCTTAGGCTAAAATGTCCAACCATGGTCACGCTTAACGCCCGTGACGAGACGACCAAGATTCTCCCCTTGGTTAGGTCTCCACCTACTATAAGCCGATGGCTTGGCCCACAAGGATATCCTAGACTAGTATGCGCATACCTACACACCCCTCAGGGTTCACAGAGACATTGAACATTAACCAATAACCACAAATCTCCAATAATCCACAACAGAATCAGAATCCTTTCACAATTCAAGCATTTAATAAATATGGAAATGTTTTACATAAATCAGAAGCTTTCAAAGGTCCTTTGATAAAGGTTTCTCGAACCACTTTCAAACAAATATCACAACTAAAATCAAAGGATAGTTTCCTCACTTAAACAACAAATTGCAGTAAAAACCCGATCATGTTTTTATGTATCAAAGAATGTTATTTTTCAACTAATAGAATATATTACCCATAATATCTTCCAAACATGAGTTTAAAATACAAGGAAGAAATAGTGTCACTCACTTGGAAAAAGCAAAAAACCAACTAAGCCCTTAATTGAGCCGACGTACTCGAATCCCTAATAATTAATCCAAAAATAATATCAAAGACCGAGTAAATGGACATTCTAAATAATGACTTCGCTATACTACGCCTATTTATCGATAACACGACACCTACGTGCCCACGGAAAGCTTGCCTTAAAAGGAAACCTATTTTTATCCGCGAGACACGGACACGCACTCAACTTTGTCGCCCCATAACTTCCTCCACAAAAATCGGTTTCAAGCCAACTTATAGTAATTAGAAAGCCCTTTTGATGCACTATAATAACCCCATAACAGCCGCCTCAAAACCTCGCCAAAAACAGGAGAAAACCAGTCTCGAAACTACTGTTCCCAACAGTGACAGAACGTGCGCTGAACTTCAAAAATTTATTCCGGACAAACCGCAAGCTCAAATTCAATTCCGCAAAATGCTATAGCTTCACATCATCCTAAATTATCTTTCCCATAAAAAATTTCAGCTCAACGACTCGAAAATCAGACTTCGCCGCACAAATCTTCATAAACTCCGAATTTGAAGCCCTAATTGCTATTAATCCTTTCCAAGGATGAGTAGATGCCTTAATCACTTACCGGCGCCAAGGAACGGAGTTAAGATGAGCTGTGGAGGTGTCCGAGGTGAGCACGTGGGGGTTTCGCCTCCTTCTCCCTCATTTCCTTCTCTTTCTCTCCTCTCCCATTTCTGCTTCTGCTCTGTTTTCTGTTCTTCCATTCTGTTTTCAGCAGCTCAACGCAACAAGAAGAAGCAAATATATGTGGGCTGGGCTGGCTTTTTTTAAAAGACAAAGATGGGCTGACTTATTTGGCCCCAAATATTTCAAGAAAAATCTAGGTTAACCCTCGTGAAGAAATAATGAAACCACGGATCCAGATAAATACTAAGTGACAAATAACGATGTTCTCGAAGGCAAATTCAAGTGGTGAAATGTGTCAATGCCCTCTTGGTTCAATGAGTCGGCCCGTTCAGTCCATTATTTGAATCTAAAAATCAGGGACACTCCCTGCACTCACTCAAACACAACAGCGATAGGGGTTCGAACTGAATGCTTCACAGACACCCATGTGATCGCCCCTTGAGCAAGGGGCGGGGTCGCCGTCGCATTCCTTGTGAAGTCAACCCTGAAACTTGCTGTCTCGTTCGCCTTCGTGAACTCCAGTTTACTCGGGTTCACGCCAATTGAGTCGAGACCCGTGATGGGGTCGATGACCACCTTGTAAGACGACTTAGCAGGTCCGACGTTTCTCACCGTCCTTGTCACACTCACCTTTGACACCGAATTATTGAACTTCAAGCTAATCGCTGGATAGTTGAGCTGGTAATCGGGTATGCTCCCAATGCTCGAGCATGTCACCACTTCTTTAACTGTGAGCTTGATTTCGGAATCGGTGTAGTTGAGCCCACAAAGGTAAGGGATGTAATCTTGTGGTTTGCTGTCGTAAATGAGACCTGGGTCGACAGCCTTTGATGGGTTGACATGTCCTGCGCCCGTGGTGAATATGTTTGCTGGATTGAGCGATTGGTCCAAGATGGGTTGGCCCTCCATGTTGGAGGTGGTGGCGGTGGTCATGATGGCAGACTTGATGGCCGCTGGCGACCAGTCGGGGTGCGCACTCTTGAGCAGCGCTGCCACACCACTGAGGTGGGGGCAGGACATCGAGGTCCCAGAGATCACGTTGAATAAGTGATTCTTGTCCGTAGAATTGTCCACAGTAGATGGCCAACCGGCGAGAATGTTCACACCCGGGCCGATGATGTCCGGTTTCAGGATGCCTGGGCTTTGGTAGTTGGGGCCGCGGGAAGAGAAGGATGCTACAGCTGGGGCGGCCGATCTCCCAATGTGAGTGCCTTTGAATAGGATCGTGGCGTTCGGCGCTGATGTGGTGTTTAGGTAGCTCTTGATCTCTCTCCCCACGTCATATCTCACGTGGACAGCGGGTAAGACATGCTTATCGGCAAGGGTGGTTGCTCCCTCCATTGGACTGTTCACGAGGATCATGGCCGCACCACCTGCATCCTTGACCTCTTGACCTTTCTCGACTCGCGTAACATCGCCGCCTACATAGCACACAACCACTTTTCCTTGGAGGTCTGAGCGGTCTTTTAGTGAGTCGGGAAGGCAGAGGGCCGATGAGTTATCTCCGTTTAGTCCCGGATAAACAAGGGGAAGTGGCACCGGACGGAAGTCGTGCGGTTGATACAAGGTCTCCCCATCGAACTCTTTCCCGTTCCCCAGCCGTGCCATGGCCTTTATGCTGCGGTCGATGGTGCTGGCTCCCACGGTGAGAATCCACGGTGCCTCGTTGGACGATGTGGTGTTGTATGGCCCAGATTCCCCGCTGAGCAGCTGACGAATATGCCCTTTTGGATGGCGGCAAATGCACCTATTGCAATGGCATCGGCGAAGAACGGCCAGGTATCTCCTCCAATAGAGAGGGAAAGCACATCGACACCATCCTCGAAGGCCGCGTCCAACCCAGCTAATATGTCGGCCTCTAGGCACCCACGAACACTACAAACCTGGTAGATTGCCAAATGTGCAAGAGGCGCCATGCCTGTGGCCGTGCCTTTGGCATTACCGAGTGCGCTGGCATCCTTCACAAAAGCACCCGCGGCTGTGCTGGCAGTATGTGTACCATGGCCCACATCATCAGTCGGTAAATAGACCCCCTCGAAAATGAAAGACCTCGCACCGATGAGCTTGTTGTTGCAGGATGTGTCGTTGAAGACACACTTGCCCTTCCATTTCGCTGGGGGCGGAGGCACCCCCTCGTCGCTGAGGGAAGGGTGCTGGGGAAAAATCCCTGAGTCCAATACTCCGATGATCACGCCCTTACCGAAGTTGGAGTCCTTCCAGAGCCCGACTCCTTGTTGCAATCCCAAGAAGTCGGGGGTGTGAGTTGAGCACCTTCTCTGGACGCACGGACAAAACACCGTCCCTCTCCCGAATGGATTTAGCTTCCTCGGTGGTCAACTTGGCTGCAAACCCGGATAGCACATGTCGGTACGAGTGAACCATTCTTTGCTCTTGGTTAGAGCTGGTTGCTGGGGTAGGTAAAAATGATCGATACAAATCATCCAGATTCTCTGACGTAGCGAAATGTTTGTCCGTAGGCTTTTCTATTTGGATGATGTAAGTGGACAATGAGCCACCTGAATCAGCTACTGCAACGGCAGTATTAGCAGGGGAAATGCTCAGAATGCAAATGAGACCAAGAATGAAAATCGTCAAGGTGGTCGGAGACAATCTGCATTTCTGATCTTTCATATTCGAGATTGCAGAAGAAACAGAGAAACGCTTTTTGCTTCCAAGTTCCGCGTTTGATAGTTGAACTTGGAGCGCACATATATACAGGAGAAGCAAAATGAAGAAATGGCGTTGGGCACATGACCCTCCAGAAGCGACATTGCTACCTTTTCTCTTTTGAAGGAAACAAGGATCCTCAGTCATTTTTATTTCCGAACATGCATATGCATTTCCATTTAAGTATTGAATGAAGAAGACCTATTAAAATCGTCAAGGACAGGCCACCGTCCATGCAAATTTTCTGAAGTAGACAAATTCATTAAAGGAGATATAAATTTTCTGATTTAACATGCCACACAGAGACGCACTCTAAATAAATTACTTTACTCAAATGAGCCTCTAAAGGAAAGAATCCTTTGTGATTTATTTCCTAATATGCATATGCATTTTCATGTAAGATTTGAATTTGACCTGCTATAAACCTCAAGGCCGGAGTGTCGTCCATGCAAACTTTCTAAAGTAGATTAATTTTTAAAGGAAATATAAGACGCACCCCAAATAAATTACTTTCTTCAAATAAGTTTCTAAACACGAAAATAAAATATTACAAAAATCCTACAGGTAATGCAATGTAATTTTGCATTTTAATGGCTCTTAAATCGTGCACAAGAGGAAAGTAAATCTACTCAAAATGATGCACATATACAACTTTAACTTTAACGCAAACGCAATCTTAAAGTTATTTTGATGTGATTTTCCACGAAGATGCAATTTAAAACTATTAATATAAAAGAGATTATATATATTTTTTATTTTCTATTTTTATGACATGGAAATGAGGCATGTAAACCAAAATACAATCTAAATGATCTACATGTAAAACTAAAATATTGAGGATAAAAGTTATCAAAAACCCTAAACTTGTTTATTGTGATATATTTACTTTAAATTATTTTTTGTGACACCAAAATTCCTAAACTTTAAGATAACACATATATCCCAAATTTTTCTGTGACACCAAAAATCTTAAACTTTATTTCTGTGACACATTACCAAAAATCTTAAATTTTTTCTATGATACCAAATTTATGGGGTAAATGAATCACATGGATACAAGTTTAGGATTTTTTATGCCAAACGTTTGGATGGATAAAAATGAGAGGAATGATACTCCTATTTATACAAAAGTCCCTCTTATGATAAATATTGGTCACCTCTTGATCTAACGGTAGAGATCGCATCTATCCATCCACCAACTATTGACATTTATGCCGAGAATTCTCTAGAACTCGATATATTTACCATATCACCCATCTCTGAAAATGTTCCAAAACCCCTACATGACTTGGTCGATCTTCTTGTATCGAACACAATCCTTGGTGCATGGGAATCCTTGGGACCACGACACATGAATGGTTGCTTGTAACAATGAAGATCTCTATATGAAGTGATTGGAATATGAGTTTTGTTCAATGTATTAGTGTGTAATTTATATGTATTTAGGGTATTTCTATAATTATGTTTCTATCTACACCTTGTAATTATGACACTCAATGTAAACAATTATCTTTTGTGGAAATTTCAATTTGAACCTATTTTAATCTACAACAATCTATTGGGCTATGTGGATGGTTCTTTTTTGTGGTCCCCAAAAGTTATCAATGATCAGAATGGCACTACAGTGGTTAATACCTACTATTCCATCTAGGTAAAGACAGGTCAATGCATTCATAGTTTGATCAATTCGACCTTCATAGTTGAAATTTTCTGTGAAGTTCACAACCTTCAAACATCTCCACAGATTTGGCTTGCTCTTGGACAACATTTTACTGATCGTTGTGCAGCAAAACTTGATTTTCAAAATGCTATAAAGAAACCCGACCGGTCTATGTCTGATTATCTCCACCATCTGAAATCAATTGTAGACTCTTTCACTACAATCAATTGCTCCATTTCTGATAAAGACTTAGTGATTCAAGCCCTCAATGAGCTCCCGTTTGAGTACAATCCTTTTGTCACCATGGTCACAAATGGCTCGACAATTTTCATCTTTGGTGATCTGCGGTCACGCCTCCTCATACAAGAAGAACGATTTCTTCGAAAATCGAATGCATCATCTTCATTTCATATTCATTATGCTTTAATCAGTCATGCCACTTCACCTAGTCAATCATTTCGAGGATCTTAGGGTGGATGTTATTTGTCACTCCCTGACCCTCAAATACGTGATAATCCCTATTTACTTTAGTTAAATAAATGCGATGTCCTAGGATGTGTCGTCTACCATTTTTTTTTTTTATCTTTCAGTTATACACATGTAGAAGCGAAACATTATAAGCACCCACTCAAACAACAATAGTAGGGATAGCAAGAAGACCAACAACTATAACAGTGAACACACCATTTTATTTATTTACTAGATAATCCAAGAGGAACATATACATACAAGCCCTACAGGTAGGCATTGTTCCTTGATTGCCAACAAAAAGATATAGGGCTAAGGGTCAATCTACTACATTCCAAAAATGGGTCAGGTCATGCAAAAGCTAGCGTCAAGCATGCCCATTAGGGGCTGCCGAAGTAGCGGGATAGGAAGTCTAGGTCATGCTTCGATGGGTCATAGTCCGATGGGTACATCGAGTTTGGCTTGGGGTCTGGGTCCTCCATTGCTTTGTCAAAAGGGTCAATATCCATCAGGTCCCAAATCTCATGACCAGGGCCCCCATTAGACGGCCCGTCAAATTTGCGTAGAGGACTGAGTAGAGCCTTGCCCTCCTGTAAGAACCACGCCTAGAATATGTATAGCACCCAAAAGGTCAGACGTTCGTCTACCCAAAGTAAGGACATGTGGTGCTTGTACAAGTTCGACATACTCGGGAATCTATGGTAAGTAACCACTATGTCCTAGTCCCGGGGGATCTCAAATCACATTGGATGGTGGGTCATCTTAAGGACTTGAAAACATTTAACAACCATGAGTAAGATATAAATCTCAACAAGTTAATGTCCTAATCTTCAATTAGGAAATCAACTTGCTTCTATTGGGGAAATTCCTTATAATGTTTTGAAGATGACAAAATAAATCAAAGGCTACTAATGTGTTTATTAATTGAGTAACTTGGTGAAAGAAACAGACCTATAATATGTAACGGCTAGTAACCTGGTTTGGATTCTATACCAAAATAAATTTGATTGACTCGATCTAATTGATTGTCAATTAAATCCCCAAGACAAGAACTTTCCTAACGGAGAAGCTCTGTTTATGGAAACCTAGATTCTGATTGTATAGGCGACCTGAATCAAGATGGGGATTTCGCTTTTGTCACTCAACAACTACCAAATCTTCTTGATACAGTTCTGTCCAACAGGTAGATTGGAAGACGATCCTCTAGATATTGTCTAATGGCTAGTTTGGAAGTAGAGGAGTATATTAGGATATCAAGGGACCGAAGAGCAAGTAAGAGACGAAATGTATAATCTATAATTCAAAAGTCTGGGCGTACTTCGACCATATACACTTGTCTTGTATGAGCTTAAAAGTTTGTGATCGTGAGAGAAATACACAAGAGTGACTTAATGAGATAGTGTGATTTATCGTTGAGTGTTTGCACTCAAAGTTGTAATCTCTTGTTGATTATATAGTGGAATCAAGCCAGTAGGTTGTTAGCGTGGGAGAGTGGACGTAGGCTATCACTTAATCTCTTATTGATTATTGTTATAATATATTGCACATATGCTTGGTGCTTCTTGCTAGCCACCTTCAATTGGTATCAGAGCCTTGTGCTCAGTATGTTGAAGTGTTTATTACTTTAGAGCTAAAGATTTTCCATGGCTAGTATTCTTGCACCAGGTCCAATTGAGGGACAAAGCAACACTCGACCACCATACTTTGATGAAAAATAGTACAACATATATAAATATGCTTGCAAGTCTCTGCATATCACAATATTATCAAAAGACATATTTTAGGTGAAGATCGACAATGATCATCTTTAATTGTATATTTTAAATATATATACCTTGGGTAAGGAAATAAAATATTACATCTTTATCATCACGCCTTTCAAATTTATACACAAATTTTTATGATTTTATATGATTTTTATGACTCATGTGTGATTTATATTGCAAAAAATCTCGTCGGATATTGCACATTTTTATTACTTGATTTGGCATCATGCCTTCCAAATTTATACACAAATTTTTATGATTCTGGATGATTTTTATGACTCATGTGTGATTTATATTGCAAAAAATCTCTTGTCGGATATTGCACATTTTTATTATTTGATTTGGCATGTGATAAAAATATCTATTTTCTTTTTGCGTACTGCATTAATAATATCCTTTTGAAATTTATGCTTAAGGGAAATCTCTTTTATTTTGAAAAATATTATTGCATTTATGGATACACTTGCTATAATTTTAGAAGATTTTTTTATATCAAACAAGTTTGATTAGCAAATTGGAGAAAGGTATGGGTGTGATATTTTTTATTGTGCAAAGATTATTATCTATTTTACAATGATTTGCAGGTGGTAAATTTTTTTTTTCATATCAGGTTAGGAAAACTTGATCCGAAATTGTGGAGATTTTCGAAGGCTCAGAAATTCTACTCATTGCACAAAATTATTACTAATTATTGAGCAGCCCCTAACTTGTCATATGAAAGTGCATTTGTGCAGACAATTTGTTAAGTTTGTGTAGATTAAATTTGAGGCATGCTTGATTGAAGAAAACAACTTCTACCTCAAAATTCAAAAGTAAGAGAACAGTGCAGTTGTCGTTGCTACAAAGAAAATAAATGGGCAATATTCTATTCAATGTGCACAAGTTGTGATATTTTGATTTTGATTACTATGGAAGGAAAAGGTAAATTGTGTTCTACATAATTTGGTAAGTATATCATCCATTTCCATTGCTTTTTGTCATTAACAGATCATTTAATTATATTATCATTTTATTAAGACAAAAAATTGATGATATTTATAATGCAATTTGTGATCCTTGATGGATTTTTGTTAATATATATGAGCTATATTGAATATTCTTTATGTTCATATCAATATCATATCTTTAAAGTTTGTGTTTCATGCCTCACATATTTTATGTGAATTTATTCTCCACATGACATCCTTTTTCATTGTTATCACTTTTTGATTATGACAAAAAGGAGGAGAGAATATGTATATGCATATGTGCTAAGTGGTTTATATTATTTAGTGCATAATATTGAGTTGCAATTTTATTTCTATATATTATTTTGCTCGATCAATTTATCAACTATCTTCTATTTAATAATCTCTTTGAATAACATTCTTTGAATATATAAAATTTTGGAGATTGCGTTATGTGTTTATGATGTTTGGCACATTTGCATATTAGAGATTGTTTTGTCATCATAAAAAAGGAGGAGATTGTTAGAGAAATCCCTTATAATGTTTTGAAGACAAAATAAATCAAAGACTATTAACATGTTTATTGGGGAAAGTATAGCGCAAGTGCCAAAACTTGGCACAAAGGGACACTTAAGTGCCAAGTCACCGGAACCCTGCCGGAAATCCGACGTGGCAATTTTTTATTACTTTTCTTGCCTACATGGCTCACCGGAAACTGAATCGGCCAAAAATCAGCCAAAACGACGTCGTTTTGGCTTACGTGGATTTAAAAATTATTAATTAAATAATATTAAATAATTAAAAATATATTATTATAAAATCGATTTTATTTAAAAAAAAGAAAAAAAAAAAAGGAGAGAGGGATCGGCGAGGGCTGTGCAGCCCTTGCCGCCGCCGCCGTCGCCACCCCACCTTGCCGGGAAGGGCCGGCGACGGTGGGGGAGGGTCGGTCGGGGTTGTCGCGCCCCGGTCATTGGCCGGCGACCCCAGTTGGTCAGCGGCGAGGGCCTGTGCGCCCTTGCCCAGATCTGGGGCGAGGGTCGCGACCCTCCCCCGGATCCGGCGAGGGTCGCCGGCCCTCGCCCAGTCGGGCCAAGGGCCGTCGGCTGCCTAGACCAGCGCCGGCCAGTGGCCGGGGCCCAACGACCCTGGTCGACCCTCCCCCACCGTCGCCGGCCCTTCCCGGCGAGGTGGGGCGGCGGCGGCGAGGGCTGCACAGCCCTCGCCGATCCCTCTCCCCCCCTTTTTTTTTTTTTTTAATAAAATCGATTTTAATTTTTCAAAAATCTGATGTGGACAATTTTTAAAAAAAAAAATTGCCACGTGGATTTTTTATTTTGAAAAAAATGCCATGTCAGCAAATGAAGTCGCCGGAAAATGGACACGTGGCAATTTGACCGGAATTTTTCGTCGTTGACACTTAAGTGATCCATTTTGCTCCGATTTTGGCACTTAATTGTACCTTTTGTAGCTTTTGGCACTTAAGTGTCCCTTTGTGCCAACTTTTGGCACTCCAGAGGTCCGCATGTCCATGTTTATTGATTGAGTAACTTGATGAAAGACACAGACTCATAACAAGTAATAGCTAGTAATCTGGTTTGGATTCTACACCAAAATAGATTTGATTGACTCAATCTAATTAATTGGCAATTAGATCTCGAAGACAAGAACTTTCCTAATAGGGAAGCTCTACTTATGGAAATCTAAATCCTAATTGTATGGGTGACCAGAATCAAGATGGGGATTCTGCTTTTGTCACTCAACGGCTACCAAATCTTCTTGATATAGTTCTATTCAACGGGTAGATTGGAAGATGATCATCTAGATACTGTCCAACGGCTAGTTTGGAAGTGGAGAAGATTGAGGGATCGAAGAGCAAGTAAAAGATGAAATGTAGAATCTATAATTCCAAAGTTTGAGCGTACTTCGATCATATACACTTGTCTTGTATGAGCTTAAAAGTTTGTGATCGTGAGAGAAATACACAAGAGTGACTTAGTGAGATAGTGTGATATATCGCTGAGTGTTTGCACTCAAAGTTGTAATTTCTTGTTGATCATATAGTTGAATCCAGCTAGTAGACTGTTAACGTGGGAGAGCGGACATAGGTTTGATCTAAGCCGAACCACTATAATATTCGTGTACAATTCCTCTTATCTCTTAATCTCTTATTGATTATTGTTATAATATATTGCACACGTGCTTGGTGCTTCTTGCTAGCCACCTTCAGCTTCAGGGGTACCTAATCGACCGTAGAATAATAGCAAAGCAACTCATGTTTTGTCCTAACTATAAACGTGATGAGGCAGAAATCATCATAATAAAATCCAAAAGCTGTCACATCAAATCATATACATCTTTACCTTGCCTTGGCACATACCTTATATGATACAAACTCACATGTGCCAGAAATAATGCAACCATGCATTCACATAATCATAACATAATTTATATTCCTTATGCACAATGAGTTCTCTCCAATATTGGAGTAGTTTATACCATGCAAATATATCTAAAAGATGCTTTTGGTTATGAACTTGACATTGCCCAGAAGGAAATTGAATTCCTTGGTATGCGCCTGAAAGATGGAACCTACTGCTTTGAACCTCATATTGCTGATGAAATCCTAGAGTATGCTCTGCACTTGCCTCTAGGGGATCCTGTGCATCAGAATTTCCGATATTTTAGAGTTTACTATGATCTAAGTATGTTTTCATTATTAAGGCCTCTTAGGTCACTGTTAACACACAAGTTGTCAGTTTTCTAGCATGACTGGGCATCATCTTGCCCCATTATGCACGGTAATGTTTGGAACCCCAGCCAAGTTGGTATTCCTCAAAGGAGTATCCATCTGACCTCAACTATGACTTGGCATGCGGACCCCCGCCAGACATTCGATAAATCAAGCATCATCCTCCCAAACTTCCATTGGGTGATGGGTTCCTTTAATGTGACCACACGAGCACCTCAAATCGTATAATCATTTTATTTCTCAATAATTAACCAATGCAAATGTGGTATGTGCTCTTAATAATAAACAACCGTCATTTTTACACATAAAAATGTAGTAAAATTATCATATGTTGTCACGTACATATATTTAACCTATCAAACTTTGCATGTAGTCCTTTTAAAACCTCATTGCCCCAATTAAATCATAAAACCCAACATATGGCACATTATGGCACCCATCGACGGGGAGAGTTACAATCTAATTGGCTTCAAGGCATTGTGGGACACTCAACACTCGACTGTCTAGAAAAGCTCTGTTTCGTGGTAGCAGACAACAGTGTATTGGAAGACCTTGGGAATCTGACAAAATTAAGGCGGTTGGGAATCACGTGAGTTCTCCATGGCTTATCCTCACCTCCCAAGTATTTTAAACGTCTCTAGCTATTTGAATGTTTGGAGAAGTGGCCGGATTGGATATCGTCTCGTAAATCTTTGACAGAGATCTTCTTAAGATGGAGTCACTTGGAGGAAAATCTCCTTGCAACCCTTGAAATATTGCCGAAGCTGGGCTTATGATTTGGATTTCAAGGATGGGCAATTTCTGAAGCTCGAGATTTTACTGCATGAGGAATTAGAGGAGCTTAGATCAATGGGTTTGGAGAAGGGAACAATGCCGTGTCTTGAAGACCTAACCATCAGCCGCTTTGAATGGTTGGAAAGGTTATCATCAGGCATCGAACACATTTGCCCGATTCAAAAGCTCACGCTTTTTTACATGTCTCATGAATTCTATAAGAATGTAACGTGCAGACTATGAAAAGGATGATTATCAAATTTCTTAGCATATACCAGTAGCCTATTTTACAAGGAGGAGGGCTAGCCACTGGAAAATCCGTACTTCCCCACAGACAAAGGATATGAAGGCTTCACAGGTGAACACTGAATGAGATCTCCCTCGTGTTTCAGAATGGTTTTACCAATGTAGAAATGAAAATGCTGTGTGACCGTGGATTTTGTATTGCTATTGTGTGTGATGCTTGTTTCTAAATCTTGTTTGCAAATGACGATGTCTTAATTTTTCCCCAAGTATGTTCAATGGTTGTGGGTGTTTTCAATTTTATTGTCGCTTTCCTTCTACTTTTTAAGAGCATATTCTTGTTTATAGATCAAGATTTTCCCACTAAAGAATAAGAAAAAGTAAGGCCTCGAAATATAATTGCGACATCCCATTTTTTTCTTTGTTCGCATTTTTAGATGTCAAGTAGACTGAAAATGCTGTTCATGTGGTTGCATTACGTATGAGTAGATCTATTGATCTTGAACTTGGTCAGATGGTATTCTCACTGCTTGATGTGAACGAACACTAAATTGAGACTAAAACTAAGACTTGTAGCTTGTCACATGTAATGTGTCGACACTAGATGGAGGTAAGAAGATCTAGTGACTCATTGATGAGATGCTTATAACGTCCTGTACTGCTGAGAAAGTGAAGATTTGTTTCGCGTACTATGACTAGACTAACTACAAAGACCATGTACCTACAATTTCCATCGTGCTTTTCTTTGATTCTTCCATGGCTGCATACTAATAGAAACATCATTCAATGACACTAATATAGAGGCTTTATATGTCTACCTTCGAGTAAATTTCTAAGCTCTAATATTTGATAAAGTAGATTTCTTGCCCTTCCAGCAAAGTGAGGTATAGACAACAATTTACGAAGTGTAAGTAGTACAAGGGCTGTTGTCTAAGGGCATGCCTCCACGCATTTGCTATATAAATGAGGTGAACTGTAATCAATGTGCCCTAGAAAACTATTAATGTGATATACATATTTTAGGTTCTTCTAATGTCGTAAATTATTGTACTTCACTCGATTAAATATCTTGCATAAATGAGTTTCTGTTTATAGTATACTTAAAAATCCTTAAGACAACAATTTGCGGAACCATTTCATGTCCTTCCCATTTATCAGACACTTATCATTAGGAGATTGCGGACTGTTACTACTTTATTCATGTATGAAAAGATGGACATCTTGTTGTGGTCGTCATCCTATGATGAAGAAGATGGTGATGGTGCGGCTGCAGTGGTTCAATGGCATGTGGTGGCCAGCGATAGAGGCACTATGGCAGTGGTAGTGCGTGAATAATTTTTACAAAGAAGATAAACCGTGGCGAAAGATGATATGCCATGAGATTGAGCAAAAATTAATTTCCCTTTTTTCAGACTATAAAGTCATTCCCTTTTATTTTCTGACTTGAACTTTTACAATTTGGAGCCCGATCAACGAAATTTTCAGCATAAAAAATGATGAAACTACTTTTCCTAGAATTCATTTTTTCAGCAAACGTATGGATTAATCTCGCACCCTCTTGACACGTGGAAATTACGTGGGTGGTTTAGTAAACTTCTGCGACCAACAAACAAAAGCACACTGTTATATTTTTAAAACAAATTAGAGCATGGAAGAAATTTATTTTTAAACCAAGGTTTTTTTTTTTTTTCTTGTGAAAATCTATTGATCTTAGATCGTTTTACCTATGTAAAATTTGATGTTAGTGCTCTTTTCCCTCTCGGCCCGGCCCTTCTCTCTTTTCTCCCCTTCTCTTACCTTCTGCCTGGGCCCGGCCCATTTCCTTTCTCTTTTCCCCCTCCGGCCCGGCCTCTTTCACTCTTTCTTCCTCCCTCTCACGCCTCTCGCGCTCCCTGCAAGTCAAAGGCAACAAAGCAGGAACGAAAGGACGACAGAGGCAGATAGAAAGAGCAGAGCAGGAAGTTGGTCGTCGGAGGGCAAGCCGGCACGGCCAGGCTCGCGTCGGCAGAGGCCATGCGCGTCTGCCGGGCAGGGTTAAGATGGAGAGAGGGAAAGCCGCGAGCAGGGGGAACCGTCCTGTCCACTTTTCGATCGCTGGCGCCTCCACCTCCTTCTCGAGATCTCCGGCGTCGTCGTCGTCGGTTCATTGAGCGGCGAGTCGTCTACACCGTCGCTCAAGTTCCCATTCGCACCCATTCGCACCGTTACTGAAAACTTGGGCTCGCGCGACCGCCTTCTCTTGCGGTTTTGGCGGGACTTCTCGCGCCCAGCTGGTGATTTCTCGCTGTTCCAGAGCCTGCGAGGTTTACTAGGAGCTGCTTTCGCAAGAAAACCTACCTCTGTTCGTGTTCTTTCCTGAACATCCAGGCTTCGGTTTTCTCGGTTACTGGAGTCGGAAGCCTCGTCTGTGCAAAGGTGACAACTTTACTCGGCGTCAGCCCAGAATCCTGCTATGCTTGAAGTTGAACCTATGGTTTAAAGCCCCCTCGCAAGTTGCAGTCCTCTGCATCTTTTTATTTATTTATTTCAAAAGCTTACATGTCGCAAGTGACAGTCCTTTGCATCTTCTTAAGATGTGGTCAAAAGCACCTTGAAAGTGGGAGACACTCTAAAAGAAGATCGCCATAGGTATCATTCATCTGCCGGTAAAATAGAGAGCGAGAATCATTCTCGGAAAGGAGAAGATGTCATATTGGGCCTCTTACTCGAGTTATGATGAGCACGCTCCAACTCCGGAGGAAGTTGAACACATCTGCTACCTGCATCATCCAAGACGAGAGAAAAGGTTTTTTTTTTGGACAAAGAAACGCTGTTGGGCGTCAATTCAACCTTCTCCTTAATGAGTCTCTTTGAGTTATACTGTTCGACGTCATTGCTTGTTAACCCCTGATCAAATCCCACATCGTTGCATTTGCTTCCATGAGCACTTCCCGTGTTGCTGGCCAACTCTCAGGACTTAAATGCTTGATCCATACACAGTATGTGAGGACTAGATGAGTCTTCCCTATTCCTTGTGCCCTTTGCACAAATCTGTTAGTTCTCTATCAGTAATGGCACCAGTCGGTGGGCTCTTTGATGCCCACCAATGTGTTTGTCTTCTCAAATAAGGCATTGGATGAGGGTTGATGGTCGGCTGAGCTGGACGGGGCATGGCTGCTGGTTAATCCATTAGAAATCCGTGTAGGAGCAAGCCCAACATTAGCCATGTATTGTTTCTACTTTGTTCATGATGTCTCGATTTGACCGTAAAAAGTTGGACTAGTGTAGAGACGACTTAAGGAATTAGCCCCTCAATTCACGTCGCCTCAAGTCCTCTTCAAAGTCCTAGAGAAACTTCCGCATTATTTTGATGCTTGGTTTGGGCTGCTCAGCAATGACCTCCTTCGAGTAGGCTTCATCAAGGAGAAGCCAATGTCTTCGTTAAATGCCTTTGAGGACGTCAAATTCCTCATAAGCATCTGCAGCGGATTCCAATGCATTTTGCAACCTAGAGTATTTTAGAATACACAAGAAAACCCTAAAACTTATTAGTTTTGAAGGTTTGTCTTCTTTATGGATTAGTCACGGTGCTTCATATAAAAAACCTCTATGTCATGTCATTTCTTTGGGCCGTGACACGTGTCTGGTGACACCTTTATTTTTGCTAGTAAAAAAAGTTAATATAATAATAATAACAATAATAATCCAAAATTCGACTTATCTATTATGTATGTCAGCGAGAGAGCAAAGGCATGCCTCACTGGCAGGGGACCAGAGTGGGACCAAATATCCGGGGATGGCTTATAGAGTTGATTACAGATAACCAAAACTGAATCGGTTGGCAAGAAAAAACTCAGCCTCTCTTTAGGCTCGAATAGGGAGACAACATAAAGGATTGAGGGATTTCAATCGCATGGACACCATCTTCAATTTCAATTCCGTTCAACCTTGCCATTACCGTTGCTGGACAGCATTGGACCGCCATCCACGCAAGCTTTTCCTCACTTTTTTTTTTTTTGATCGGTAAACCACTTTCATTCATTACAAAGTGGAAGTTCCATTACAACCTAATGGAAATTCGTGGCATAAGATAGATACAAGGGGGTGCAGGGGGCGGGTTACCCAGTAGGGTGGGAGAGAACCGGTTAGATGGGCCTTTGCAACCCAGTCTACGGCCCGGTTCATAGCTCTTGGTTCATAGGTTAAGTGGACATCTTGAAAATGGGCCAGTAGGTACTGGCAATCTTCAACTGTGGCACGTGCGGCCCATGGAATTGCCTCCAAGCCCATCACATATTGCACCGCCAGTTTACAGTCAGACACGAGGGACGGTTTGGAGTTCAACGTAACTGAAGTGCTTGCTGTTCCAGTCTAGTTAGACGCGCTCCTGTTATCCCTTATCCACAGAAGAGCCTTCCAGATTGTTAGGGTTTCTGCTAGGATCGCCGATGGAGCTCGGATTTTTTCTGCAAATCCGCCGATAAGGATACCTTGGGCGTTCCTGCAAACTGCAGCTGCTGCTCCTTCCATTTCCAAGCACCTCCACGCAGTGTCCAAGTTGATTTTTAGGGTGCCCGAGGCTGGTGGTTTCCAGATCTCCGAACTGGGGTCAGATCTTCCGGCGGTGCTGCTGTTTTGCGGTTTCCACTTGGTAAAGTTCAGGTGTTCTCGTTCTGCTTCGTTGATTGTTTCATTGGGTTTTAGCTGCTGCCTTCTGAAGATGCTTGCGTTGCTTCCATATTGACCAAAGAGAGCCTGCGAACAGAGCTTTGAACAGGGGAGATGCGTCGGAGGTGAGGGTATCGCTAACCGTTTTTTCCATTCTCGAGATCGCTGTTGGGGATGTGTTTATATGTAGTCATTGGTTTGACCAAATCGACTTTGTCCAGGGGCAAAGGAGAAAGAGATGCTTCGGCGTTTCTGGTTCGGCATTATAGATTGGACACTTCGGGTCAGGTAAGAGTGTTCGCCGGTGTAGATTTTCTTTAGTTGGGAGTGCGTTGTTGCATATTCCCCACATAAAGAATTTAATTTTTGGGAAGACTTGTAGTTTCCATATCTTGGTCCACACTCGCTTGGGTATTTGGTAGGAAATTGATGCTGCTTGCGTTGGAATATCTGTCTGTTTTGCTTGTAAAGCATTATAGCCACTCTTGACTTTGTATGAACTGGATGGGTTTGCGATCCATAGTAGTCTATCTGGTCTCGGTTGTAGGCTTAGGGGTATTGTGAGGATCTCTTGCACCGTTTGGTCAGGGAAGAAGTCAGCCAATAGGTGGGTATCCCATTCCCCTGTTTCTTTGTTTATGAATTCTAATACTAGTGTAGGTTCAATTCTATTTGCTGGACCCCCTATCCTCCCTGATAATAACCATCTATCCTCCCTTATTCTGATACTATTGCCGTTGCCGACCTCCCACTTTGTTTCTAGTTCAATGAGGTCCCTTCTCGCAATGATGCTCTGCCATCCCCATGATGGCCGAGGGCCTTTGCGAGCTGTCCATAGGCACTCTCCAGGGAAGTAAAGGCCCTTTAACAGCTTGCTCCACAGTGCAGTAGGCGATTGACTGAGCCTCCATGCTTGTTTTCCTAGCAAAGCTCTATTGAAATCCACCAAGTCTCGAAGACCTAGGCCACCCTGGTCTTTTCTCACCTTCAAGTGGTTCCAATTTTTCTAGTGGACCCCTTTTCGGGACACATTTTGTTTCCACCAGAAATTTGATATTTTCTTTTCTATCGCTCGACAAATAGATATAGGTATTCGAAAGAGAGACATGGCGTATTGTGGGAGTGCTTGGATGACTGTTTTGATTAGAATTTCCTTCCTCGCTTTTGAAATGAGCTGTTCTTTCCAACCCTCCAGCTTTCTATCCACTTTTGCCAGCACCCATGAGAACATCTGTTTTTTTGTTTGGCCCCAGTCAGACGGTATCCCCAAATATTTTCCTGTTCTCTCCATAATAGGGACATGTAGTTCTGCTGCAATATTTGACTTTAATCCAGGTGGGCAGCTTTTGCTAAAGTAGATGCCTGACTTGTTCAGGTTTATGGCCTGCCCTGAGGCAAAACAATATTGATGCAGAATATTAGCTAGATTCTGTGCTTCTCTAGTGGTGCCCTCCAAAAAGAAAATTGCATCATCCGCGAACATTAGATGTGATAGTGTGGGACAATGGGAATTTAGTGTGATCCCCTTAATCAGACCATCTTCCACAGCTGTGGACATTAGATTAGAGAGAGCATTAGCCATAATGATAAAAAGATAAGGAGATAGAGGGTCACCCTGTCTAATGCCCCTTGATGGCTTGATGACTTTAGTAGGTTCTCCGTTCACATTTATCGTAAAGGAAGCTGTAGATATGCAGAATCTGACTAGAGATACCCACTTCTCACAGAATCCCATACTCAGCATATAGTTGCATAGAAAATCCCACTCCACCCTATCGTAAGCCTTTTGCATGTCTAATTTTAAAACGGCCTGAAATTTCCTCTTCCTTTTTCTAACTTGAAGCTGGTGCAAAACCTCCTGAACAATGAGTATGTTGTCTTGTATTTGGCGACCCTCCACAAAGGCACTTTGTTCCGGTGAGATGATGCTAGAAAGCCAGGGTTTTAATCTATTCGCCATAACCTTTGCAATTATTTTGTAATTGAAATTGCATAGGCTAATAGGTCTATACTGAGTTAGGCTTTCAGTGTTTTTGACTTTGGGAATGAGGGTAATTTGGGTTGCATTCATTTCATGGGGAAGGTACCTTGGGTAAAGAAGGTGGTCACAGTATTGAAAATGTCATCTCGAATTGCTGGCCAACTGTTTTGGTAGAATAGACCATTTAAACCATCCGGTCTAAGTGCCTTTATAGGGCCCATTTGAAAGACTGCAGTCCAGACTTCTTCCATAGTTATTGGCCTTACTAGGTCTTCATTCATATTGTTTGTGACTACCCGGGAACAAAGCTCTAGCACAGGCTGGAAGTTTCTAGGTCCTACCGAAGTGAATAGGTCCTTATAGAAGTCTGTGATGTGTTGTTTCAATGTTGTTGGTTCCCTGCACCAGTGTTGGTCAGTAATCCTCAACATGGAAATCTTGTTTCGTTGCCTTCTTTGGATAGTGGTTGCATGGAAATACTTTGTATTCCTATCCCCCCATTGCATCCAGTTGATTCTAGATCGCATATGCTAGTACATCTCTTCCTGTCGCCATAGCTCATCAATTTGTTCGATGATTCTTTTATATTCCCCACCATCCAATGGTCTAGCCCCACTATTTGTTAGAGAGGTGAGTTTGGCTTAGAGCTGATCTATTTGCTGGAAAGCATTCTTGAATTTCTGCCTACTCCAAAACCTTAAGTCTCTAGTCACCCGCTTTGTCTTGCTAATGATGTCTTTTTGGTGTTGTGGGTCGCCCTTCCAAGCCTTTTGCACCACTTCAAACCATTGAGGGTGATCTAACCAGAATGCTTCAAATCTGAACGATTTTTTCCTATTTCTGTTGCCATCTGATTGTATTGCTAGGATGATCGGGCTGTGGTTTGATCCAACAGCTGGAAGGGCGAAAGCCTCAGCGGAAGGGAAAGAGATCCTCCAATCAAGGTTGCAAAGCGCTCGATCCAGTCACTTTTTAACTAGCTGCTCCCCGGTTCTCTTGTTTGACCACGTATAAGCACACCCTTTGCTTTCAATGTCCATTAAGGCACATGAGTCCACAAATTCTCTGAATGCAGCCATTCGATGTCGCTTAGCCTCGCGAACTCCAATTTTCTCCCAGTGATATAGAACGTCATTAAAGTCACTGATGCATAACCAGGGGAACTGATTAGGGAGAGCACCATTTCTGACCTTTTGCCATAGCTCTAGTCTATCCTGCAGGTTTGTGGGCGCATGGAGGAAGGTAATTTTCATCAAAATGTCACTTCTAGGCTCCTTGCAGTGTATTTCTATATAAACACCAGAACTGAGCACCACGTCTACTTGCATCTCTTCATCCCATAGTAGGGCCAGGCCCCCTGCTATACCCACCGGATCAATTATTATAGAGGAATGCAGCTTTAGCCGCTGCTGGAGTCTTTGTACAACCACTCTTCTGTTCTTGATTTTCATAAGGAAAACCAAGTTAGGCCTTTCGCGAGCCATTAAGGCTCGCAAATGCTGGACTGTCAAGGGATTGCCCAGCCCTTGACAGTTCCAGCTCATTATCTTCATATCTCCTGCGGTGGCTTATTAGGGCTAGCCACCAAAGCCCGTGTATTTCTACCTTCCCACAGTTGGATGGGTGTATCTAAGAGCTGGTCCTCAGTAATGGGTCCAAGGTTCCCTTTGATGCCGTATGGGGTGAACCTTTTCTGCTTCTTTGGAGCTGGAGATTTCAGAATTGCTTTGCCTTTTTTTGATAGTGCTGTATATTCCTGTTGCTCTAGAGGGGGTTGGGAGTAGTTTTGCGTCTGCTTCCCTCTTTTACCCCTATTTGGGATGCAATATTCGGCCACTTCATTGTTGCTATTTTGCCTGTTTGCTGATGGATTATAGAGGATAAGAGCCTTCTCATTCAGCTGGGAATTTTCATTTTGCAAGGTTTCAGCAGTGGGGCATGTAGGGGTCTCAGCCACCATTTCGTCTTCAACACCCTTTTGATCGATGTCCCTGAGGAAAGTCTTCCAGCATGGGCTTAACTCCTTGACTTCAGCTTTAAGCCACGACCCATATCTTCCAGGTTGATCTTTTGGTAAGCCCGACTCTTCATAAAGGAATTGTGTATAGTCATTTGCATAGTGGCCAATACATCCACATGAGTAACAGTAATGTGGTAGGCGCTCATATTTGAAGTCGATCCACCACTTCCTTTCGCCAACAGCGATGATAGTGCCCGTTTTAAGGGGTTGCAATAAGTTCAGTTTAACTTTAGCTCTACTGACTTTGCACATGTTAGTGTTCTTTGCTTCTATTTTAACATCTTCAACTACCCCTAGCTTGCCTGCAATTTGTCTTATGGCACTATCTGAGATTGCAGCACGCGGTAGCCCTATCAGGTGGACCCAGAAGGCATACTGAGTGAAATTGTAGCGATGTTCAGGAATTTTTGGGTCACCTTCTTGCAGCACTAGAAGATTACTTGCGAAGGACCAAGGGCCTGATTCTAGCACACGATTCTTTTCATCAGCCGAATTGAAGGTGAATACATAGAAACCCTGTTCAATGATCTCGCACTGGGCTATTTCTGTCTTCCACACTCTCTTCATAGTGTTCCAAAACGCTTGGAAATTTACATTTGGCCTAGAGAACAGTTTGCCATGAAGTATAGCTTGATTTACTTGGGAGTCTTGCTTTAGAATTGTATTGCTGAGGTCCGTAAGGTCAGCTTCTGACCACATGTCGCCCATTTTGTTGCACAGGGCCATCAGGCGAAGGTGGTCTTCTTGCTCCTCATCCATAGTGTGAAGTCTACTGGAAAATAGGCGCTTGGCTTGTGGAATGAAGGGGGCTCTAGCCCGGCGGTCTTTGAAGCTTCGGAGAAAAAGGTCTTTTGCGGGAGGGATTGGAAATGGTTTGGGCAGTGAGAAGTGTATGGTTTGGAGGTTAGTCGGGGGTTGGGTTTGCGGTAGCTCTCATGGTTCGCGTCAGGGATGGAGGATGTGGTTTGCTGGTGGGTTGCCGTGTAGGAGAGGATGATGCGTGGGAGAAGATGACCTAGCTTGAGACAATGCCATGGCGTTGGTGTGGTGGACGGATTAGGCTGTGGGCAAGAAAATTACAGACAGCCATGGGCATTCACTACCCAGGCTGAGATAGGAGGATTTAGGGTTAGGGTTTTAGGGGTTGAGCTATTCACCATGGGAATAGAGAGAAACTCAAGCTTTTCCTCACTTAGTAGAGGACGAAGTTGCAACTCCCTCACGGTCGATCATCGCTTATCGCTTCTCATAAAATTTGAGCCACAGCAGTTCATTGCCATTCGCCTCTCTTGATGTCTGAACCACCACTAGTCACTGATCATAGCTTTGTTTTCATTTGTTGGCCAGGAACTTTTCTTCCGCATGCTCTGGCTCCCCCTCCTTGCTGAAGTTAGAATATCAAGTTCGGTTGATGAATATCTGAACAAATTTTGCGAAACTGAGATGTATTTGTAATGTATAATGTCGATTTAGGGCGTCATACTTCATGTCTAGGCTAAAACGTTGAATTAAACTCAAATCCAAAGTTCATACTCCAAGCGCATATTATCTGTTTGATGATTTGCCTAAAAGTCTCAAATTTGAGTCAGCATAATCAGTTGGCGAATAATGCTTAAACCTCGGATTGATCAACATCTGCTTCATGATTTGTTGAATTTGAGTCTGACTCTGCGATTTCCCTATGATTTTATGGCTTATCCTCCTGATTCCTGGTAGCCTCTGCCAGTTTTCCCTAAAAAGAGGGGCATTTCCACCGTTCCATGGCCTAAAGTACGGTGAAATTGTCGATTGAGACTGATGGCTGACGATTAGCATGTGATGGTCCAACAATTGACGGTGATTGTCAACGGTAATTGTCAATCAAGGAGTCAAAAATTTTATCATTATTCGCCTGCGTTATTGAAGAAAGGCCCAAAAAAGGGATCGGTATGGCCATGCGAAGTTCTAAGTCGTGACAACCATCCAGTTTGTGTTCAATTATGAAAGATTGGTAATTGTTTTGCCCATTAATTCCGTATTGATAAGCTAGAACAAATCAAGTATCGAGATATTTTCAAGAACTCGACTGAATTTTAATTCTTAAAAATTACTTCTAGATAGTCGACATACATTGAGAATGTGATAAATGAGTAGATCTGGATTACCAATTCCCTTCTTGGACTGTTCAAGCCCGATCCATCTCACATTAAACGATTAGTAATTTGTTTTCACATATGATAGGCCCACCCATGGATCAATCTAGTATTAAACCAGGAAAGGTGCACTGCTCATAATTAGCACTGATGCTCCCTCGATTATACTAGGTCCACCCCTCGATCGATCTAGTATTCCCATGATTTCGGATTCTTTTAGATCCTCAAAATACAACCCATATTCCATGGGTGTGGTAATTAAAGTCGTGGGACACCCTTGGTGCAAATTGGATTTCATGATACTATCGAATATTTAATAGGCCTTGCATTAAATCTCAATTTTGGTCGATATTTTCTTTGATGCATATAACTAGATTAACGGGTTATTTCATGAGATTAAAATTGGCACTCTAAAGGTGAAGGTCCATCTTGTTTGGCCCATTTCAAGTCCAATTTTCCATCCAAACATCAAAATTTCAAATACTGAGTAAAAAAAATTATTTTATTCGGAATTTCATCTACCCCGCCAAATATGACCTTAAAGAACCCGCCATCTCGTGAACCCTAGCTGAAGCAGCGCAAAGCTGACGATGGCAGAGCCGACGACGGCGGAGCAACCGCCGTGGGAAGACCTGCCCGCATTGTGCTGGGAGGCCGTCTTCTGCCGCTTGGTCTCCGATGCAGACCTCGAGTCCGTCTCCTCCGTCTGCAAGCAATTCCTAGACATCTCCAACACCGTCCGGACCCGCCTCTCCATCACCAACCTAATGACCCCGCGCCTCGGCTCCCTCCTCCGGCGCTTCACGTCCCTCAAGTCCATCGACCTCAGCTCGTTCCGCAGCGATCCGTCCTCCGTCCTCCTCCAGATCGCCCAGTTCCCGTTGCCCCTCGAACGCCTCGAACTCTCCAACCAGAAGTCCCTCCGCTTCGATGGGTTGCGCGAGATGGGGTCCAAGTTCGGGGCTTTGAGAGTCTTGGTGCTGTACAATGTTGGGTTGCGGGGGGACGCCGACTTGGTTTCGATCGCGGAGTGTTTTCCCGCGCTGGAAGAGCTCGAAATTAAGTATCCGATGCAGGACCGTCAGGCTTGGGTCACGGATGACGGTATCTGTGTCCTGTCACGGAAGCTGCAGAGGCTGTCGCGAATCAACGTTTCGGGTAATCCGTTTCTCACTGATCAGTCTCTTGTGGTTCTGTCGGTGAATTGCCCGTCTCTGAGGGAAGTTGTGTTCAGGGGATTTGGGTTAATTACTGGTAGAGGTGTTGCTTCGCTGATAGTGAAAAGGCCTCATTTGGTCTCTTTGGCCCTGAGTGGCATGGAAGAGCAGGCGATTTTCTGTGAGGAGTTGGTGGATTCATTTCGTCACGCGAGGNGTTGAAGAGGCTCGTTTTTTCGCACTCCTCAGGGTTTTGGTTCGACGGGATTCGGAAGATTGTGCTAAAGCATCGGGGCATCGATGACTTAGATTTGGTGGCGGTAGATTTCCTCACGGATCGCAACATGAGGGTGATATGTGAAGGTCTCCGCAGTCTGACGTACATTGACGTCAGTGAGTGCTCCAATCTCACGATGAGGACATTGTGTGACCTCATGAGACAATGTCCCTTCTTGGAGGGAATCGAAATGATGATGACGGGCCTAAGGAAGGATGACGCTAATGAAACTGATATTGTGGTGAATTCTCGAGTGAGGTATCTTAGAATATCTACTAATGTGAATTTGACTGATGAATGCCTCAAGAAGATCGGACGTATGTGCCCCTGCTTATGCTATCTTGAGGTGGGCGATTGTTTGAAGATAACTGAGGACGGCATTTTGGGTGTGCTGAAGAGCTGCCCTGAAATCAGGCATTTGTATATCCATGGTTTAGAAAACATAAGGAATCTATGCGTCGACTTCGAACTCCCCCAGGGACTTGCATGCAAAAGACTTGAAACTCAACGACGAGCAACTAGTGGCATTTATAAGTAGATGTTGCAATCTCAAGTATCTTGACTTACCAAACTGTGTGCATCTGTCGACTAAAGGGGTAGAAAAGGTGGTGAAGAATTGCAATAGATTGAGGGAGATAAATCTAAGGGACTGCCATAATGTACGTGACGATGTTCCATTTCTAGATTGGATGGTATCTGTGAGGCCATCGTTGAGGAGAATAGTCCCACCTCGCGGGGTTTCATCTGAAATCCGAGACTTCTTCTTGCAGCGTGGGTTGTCTTGTCGGTGTTGATTGACTTCAAGGGACAATCAATGAAGTAATTGTCTGCGAAGATGACAATGCCCGTGTATCTTCCTATGGCAGAATGGTTTGTAGTTGTAGCTTCTTTCAATGTGGACATCATTTTTATAGGACTTGCCATTATTCTGTAGATTGTTGTGGTTACTTGATACTTTAACAACGGTTCAATAATCTCTTATTCACCGTACCGTCTCTCTACTTTAGTTTCTCCAGCAGTTCAAGTGTATGTATAATAATTTAAATTAGATGATGAAAGAACTCTCTTGAAGGTATAAGTTTTTAGAAATCTACTATTGTGTCATTTGATGTTTTGCCAAGTATGAATATCTGCTTTTTATAATTCACATAAATATTTTTCTTTGTCTTTATTCTTCTTTTCCTTCCTGAGAGAAGAAAATACAATAATACTCTTGATCTTTTCGAGTTTATTTACTGCCCTTTTATGGTTTATAACTTTTTCTAGGCCGCTTTTGTGATTTTGACCGTGGCTTTGTTTTCAACCTTTTTTTTTATTGGAAAAGAAAAAAGAACTTTTGCTACTTACTTTTAGTAGTTATTCTTCTTGTTTCCTTGGTACCAGTGGGTTCCTAGACCTGTAATTTTCCTTGGGTAAATAACAGATTGTACTCCGAACAAGAAATATGCCTGATTGTTTAAAGCTAAAAGGGTAGGTTTGTTTGCCTGAATAATTCCCAAACTCATATCAACCTATTTTTTACAAACAAAGATGATGTTTTAGTTTCACCTCACTTTTTGCCCAGTGCTGGTGGAAGCAAATTCGAAGGCATAACTCATATAGAACTAGTCAGGTTAATGTTGGATACCTGTATCGCTCTTAAACTACTCATACTGTATCACACTTTGGTTACTTTTCACTTTCTTCCTTCCATACATGTACTTGATATGTGCTTCAGTGTTGGCAGTCTTGATAGATTGTATCCTTGAGCTTCAACTTCATACTTAGATGGCGCATCATCATAATCTCAAATAATCGATTTGGATGCTGAGGATTATGATTTTTGTTTTAGTGTACAGTGGCACTAGCAGCGATACCACTAGATGGGCATTTCGACATGGCATGAAGTTTGGATATCCACGAATCCAGCTCGATATGTATTTGGATAGTTGATTTACTAGAAGTATATACTCATTCAAAATCAAAACGAATGGAATCGGCAGCTCTATGGAAGAAATTCATCTTCTGCATTATTTGGTAGGCACAATTGTCAGCAAGTTTGGAATGCTTTGCTGTGTCTTTCTTATATATAAACATGGTTTCGCAATTATTTTGAATTTAACGTCGATGCTTCAGATGTGAGCACCTTTTGTGCATCTTTGTGCAGAGAGCAAATTTAAATGTGATAGCGTCGTGATATTACTTTGGTTGAATAGTAAAGTGATGAATTTGCCTGATTTAAAGTGAGCTTGTGCATAGCATGGTAAGTCAACTATGTATTCAAAGATAATCCAACGTTTCTAAATCCATAAGAGACATATCTCTCTCTCTCTCCCTACGGACATGCTCGGCTTAATCGATTTGATCGTAAAAGCAAGTCCAAAAGCAAATTCAAGCTAGGCTGAAAGCTAGCCAAAAGTAAGTCCAAAAGACTGGATGGGCCAAAAACTGGCTGAGCAAGGCAAAAAAAGCTCGCCAAGCACAACCAAGAATTGGCCCCGGGAAGTCAACAAGTGGCCACTCATGGGCTCAAGCTGGGCAAGTATGGGCCAGCAACTGGCCAACCAAATCAGAGTTTGGTCATGTTAATCAGTCCATTGCTCGATGCAATGGAAAACTTTTGCACTATGCAATGCACTATGCTTTGCACTAGCAAAGTACCGCATTCTTGTACAATGCAACATCCATTGCTTGCTAATCATTGCTTCAGTGGTCACCATTTCCACATGAGAAGAGGAAATTGGAAGATTCGAATCCTCACCTTTTCAGGGAGTCGAGATCGGAACGATTTAGTTTTAGGTGTGGGTTTCAACTCCTATACACTATAAGGAGATAGGGAAAGTTTGAAAGTGAAAATTAGATTAGGAGTACAGTAGGATCGACAAAAAAAAAAAATTCCATTGCTTGCTGTAACACAATGAATTGCTCAAAAAAAAATTCCATTGCTTCTTGCAACACAGTGAATTGCTTGCTCTAACATTACAGTGCACTTTAGAAGCATTGTAGTGCAGTGCCTAGATAAAAAAATGGGGATACAAACGACATATCTTAGCAACACACAATTTCACACCTTATCACAATAATACAGCAACAAACCAAACAATTTTATTAGTCACCGGCCAAGCAACTACAACACAAGGTCTGTAAAAGAAATCCAAAAAATCATAGTTCATGACAGTTTGCCTCCATGACGATCTATGAGCCTATCGTTGGTGTAGAACCGAATGTGTTGGGTTCTTGTGGTGGAGTTCGTTGTGGTATATCATATCACAACTATTGCTGATAGTTGTGATATTTTATCTCTTCAGCTTTGTTCATACAAGCTTAACCACATATTTCTTCTTATTCTTCTTTTTCAAAGCTTTATAAACTTTCTCATTCTGTGGTTTCTTCCTTTCTTTTTTTGTTCGTCCCAACTTTCTTTGGGGAAATTTGGTGGAATCAACGATACTCTTGGAGGCTATGTTTCCTTGCCATTTGCAACATGCATGACATGACAGTAAGTCTGCATGAATATCCCTTTGCCTATGAACTCTCTCTATAAATTTCACTCTTATTGTTTCTACCCTGAGATAATAGGTTTGTTCCTAGTGTCACATATTCTCCGGTACCCTTGTGAAATGAAGAGTGGAGCTTAGTGGTATTAGGGTGAAGAGTGAGTGATGGAGAAGGAATGATACAACTAGTTGTTAGAAGTGGTATTAGGGCATTGTGCAAAGAGTTATAAGATAAAACGATTATAACTCAGAGGAACTTTGAAGGCGGTGTTGGCCTTTTGTGCATAAATTGGTTGGGAGTTGATGCTACTATTTTGATGAGGTCACGGTGTTGTGACCTTCAGGAGGAGTGGATCACCAAGGGAAAAGCTAACGGATTGCTAAATGATAATGAAATTTCCTCCCATGAGGCCATCACACGCATTTAGCATGGGCTCTCCCAACTCTTACCAACCGTAACTTGGTACTCAATTCAACATGTGATTAAACTTACCTATTGGAGCTGTCAGTAATCGATTATGGGTTGATTAGACACCCAAGTAAAATGCAGGAGTACATTTTACTTCTACGAACTAGAGATTCATGAGCATGGGGATTTGGTTACGCTAGATTAATCTAATACCCTTTCAGTACCCTTTCTCTTTATTCCGAAAATGTTTTGCATGCAATCTTTGTCCATTTTTTATGCCACTAACATGTAAGGGGTGATCAAACGAGTGTGCACTCAAGAAAGTTATAACCAATAATCAATACAGTAAATAAATTGCAGAAGGATTTAAGAACTTGGATGTACTGAGCAAGTGTATCCCTATCAATTGCCACAAGTTTCTAAATTGGAGATCTTGCTTCCACTTTTGAATTGACGGATGAACGGTGAACCATGATAGTGGCCCAATGATGCTTATTATGCTACAGCTGTTCTTGACAAAACCTGCAAAATAATGACAAATCATTCAGGTCAACACCAGATTAACTACGACAAGGAGCAACGAGCGGTGGCATGGGTCACGGCTCAGCATGGATAACAATGTGGACGGCGCGGTGCGGCAAGGCCTTGCAGGTGGCTCGGGTGAGGAGGATTAGCTCATAATGGGTCAGTGGCTAGTCAGCGTGTAGGTGAACAAGTCATAGCTAAAGTGGGAATCGTTGCGAATTGGTGCCGATCACGGTGGTGGCTGAAGTTCGCTGAATTGGACTAAAATAACAAACTATTGGACAAGGCTAGGAAACTCAACAAAGTGGGCTGGACTTGTTGGATGTTTGTTTGTAAAACAAACCAAGTGTGCCTTTTCCTTCTTGTCCCACATAGGAAAGTTTGGAAAAGATAAGTCATTTTATAAATGTGAGCTTTTCTAATTTGTTAAAAGGAAAAGTTGGAGTGTGGGCTAGACCTCACTATATCCGTGTGTAGGTGCCCGAATAATCGTGCGATTTCGGCACGATTATTAGGCGCACTTTGTACTTTGCACACCCGCGGTTTAATTAGTATTAATCCCCTATCTTTTAATTGTTATTTTAATGTTATATGGTTATTCGAAAGGTTGCCTTTAATTTTAGCATTTTGGAAATTATTTTTAAAAAATTCGGAATTTTATTTTTAAATAAAAATAATAATTAAATTGAATTATTTTTATTCCGAATTTTCTATATGTGTCTTTTCAAGACGACTTTTGGAAATTATACTGGTTCAGTTTGCAACTTTCTCAAAGGGTTATATTGATTCATTTTGTAACTTCTTTTAAAAAGTTATATTTGTTCGTTGTGTAATTTTTTTCGAAAAGGTACCTATGTTTCTATATATATATGTCAGTTTTGAAAAAACCACAGATTATAATTTTCGAGTCATCTTCCCAAAATTGCAGCCAAGATTTTCTATTGTTTCCTATAGAGACTTTGGAGAAATACTAAAATTGCTATATAGTATTCTCATTTGAGACTTTGTTGTATCCTGGAGAATATTTGCCAGTGACTATTAGTAACTTCGTGGGGCAAATAAATCCTTAAAGAAAGTGATATCATGCCTCAAAGTCCAATGTGATTGCTCTATTAATTCAAACTTATATTGACTTCATTGTTCTAACCAAGTACAAAGACGATTTCCCAATAGGACTTGCGTTAGGTGATGTCTGCAATTATTGGAGATTATGGTCGAGCACGGCAGCTCATATAATAACCACGTCAGGAAAGTGAAGCTAGGAGAAAATCAGAAAACTCCTCTCTCTTTCTTCTCTTATTTTCAAGTGTTCACGTGGATGTGATATGTGTCCCTTGTACGTGACTCTCAAGCAATATCAAGGGAGTTATCAATTCTCGTGGAGGATTGATAACTCCCTTGATATTGCTTGATGATTTCCTCGGGTTTGTGCCTGATGTTGGTCTCCTTTAAGATTAAGCCGTGAAGGAAAGAACGGAATGCCAGGACTCAACGGAAATCAGCGAGATTGGAGGCTAGGTGATCATAGTGTAGCAGTAGCTTCGTAGATTGGGAATGGTGTGGACTTCTCAATGGAGATGGTGACGACAAGTGAGTTGTGTGATTTCTTTGGTATCATGATTTCATTATTAACTTACGAGTTATACACACGCAAAAACAGTTCATATTTCACCCAATCAATAACAACAGGGATAGCAGAAAAATATATATCAGAAACAAACACCTCTCTTATTTATTTATTGAGGTTACCCTGGGAAAGCAATATATATAGGCCTTTCTTTGGGCTCTTTTTCTTGTAGGTCTACACAAAAAGGGACTAGGCCGGGTAATCTATTTCGGTCGTCAAAAGGGTCAGTTCAAAAAGAAAGCCTCAGGCGCCTACGTAAAGTACTCCTCCGGACCCTCCTCCCTTGAGGATAGATCCTCTATGGCACCATCAGGGACGTTGATGGCCATGAGGTCCTTGACCTCACCGCCCGGACCATTGCCAAGTGGCCCGTCAAATCCCTTAATAGGACTATAAAGGTCCTCTCTGTCCCTATAGAACCAGGCTTTAAACCTGTAGGGTACGCACAAGGCAAGGCCCTCGTCTACCCAGACAGTGGTGATGTGGAGCTCAAAAATATGCGGGCGACCAAGAACGAGCCGCATTGTGACTACGGTATCTATGTCCATCGGGACATTGAATCGCACCGGAAAGTATGCCATACTAAGGTCCTAAAAAGTGGTTATACAATAACCAGTGAGATATTAGTAAGTTAATAGCCTAAGTCTCGATTAGGAGACTTACTCGCCCCGAGTGCACCCTAAACGTGCAATCTTTCTATCGCCAATAGATAACAACAGTAGACTACCTGTTAAGCTATTAATAACAGCACCAATAGACTACAACTCATATGTAGTCAATGTATATGCACTCATAGGCATCTTTATCTTTTTGCAACACGCATAACCTGCATGATACAATTTATCATATGTTTAACTCAATGCAATGGCACATAACATATTCAAAGTACATTTCATACTTTCCCATGCACCATGCATCCATTCAAGATCCAATTATTAATACTATTGGAGGGAAAAACTCAAACCCGTGGTTGGTGTCTTCCAACCTAGCCGGGCATCGTCCCACCCCATTAGGCATGGCGTCGTTATGGACCTCTATCCATTGAACGGCACTACGAAAAGGAGCATCGGTCTGGCCTTTACTGTGACACGACTTCCGACCCTCCAGCCAGGATTTTCGATAAAACGAAATTCGTCAACCATAGCTCCCCCACTGAATGACGGACTCTTATATAATCACGCAAGCACATCAATCACTTTGATCATTTCATTTTCTTTCTCTTATAGCCAATGCAAATGTGATTCATGCTTGCACTCCACATGCAACAATCCTTCGCATACTTCAAGCACACGCTGTCACACGAAAATATTTAATAAATCAATTTTCCAAACATACCTTTTCTAGGCTTTCCTACCTTAGTTCAAACATGAATAGGTACTTATATGCCATGTCTTACATAATAAACATGGTTCATTCAATTGCAGGAAACCACTTGCAACAATAATCAAGCCTCAATCATCAAGGAAAATTTGAATATCTAGCTCACAATCTAAGTGGAAACACACGTATAATATTCATTCTCAAATAATTATTTATTTGTAACACCTCAGAATAATCTAATAGGCTTCACTCAATTATAATAAATTAATATATGAAAATAATTAATTACTCAATAATTAACCAATTATCATTCAAAAATAAATAATTAATTATTACCCAAAAATAATAATTAATTAATTCCGAAATAATTAATAATAATTATTTATTGCTAACCATAGTTAGCTAAACCTAACCATATGTAAACCATGATAAATTAACTAATCATAGTTAATTAACATAACCAATTACTAACTGTGGTTATTTTATTTAATCAAGGTTTATTAACTATTGTTACTTTATTCAACCAGGGTTACTTTATCCAACTATAGTTAATTAACTCAACTAAGGTTTACATTATTCAACTACGGTTAATTAACTCAACTGAAGTTACTTTATTTAACTGCAGTAAATTAATCTAACCATAGTTACTTTAGCCAACTTCTTAACCAAGGTTAATAACATAGTTTAACGTTAAGCAAAATTAGACAAATAACTTAATACCAATCACCAATCATCAATAGTATAAAAAAATATTAGTCATAAACTAATCACTCACAAATAGAGTTTAGTACCCTAATCAGGGATTAGGAAATCAACTCATAGTTAGTCGAATCCAATGACACCGGGACAATAGTGGCGGTGGGAACAACGAAGGCTTAGCTTGTAAATGGCAACGGATGACCAACGATGGCCGAAACTCGACAAAATAGCTTTTGATGAAGCTATTTTGCACTAGACAAGTGGAAATAGCAACTGGCGGTGCTGGGTGGCAGTTGGGTGATAGTTGGTTCAGCTCCGATCGGTAACTAGCAGCTCTGACCAGCAACAGCAGTAACAGCAGCAAACCGCAGCAACAACAGTAGAAAATAGCAACAACAACAAGTAGAAAACAACAATAGTGACAACAAGTAGAAAACAACAATAGTGACAACAAGCTACAGTAGTAGCAGCAACAAGCTACAACAGCAGCAAAATATCATAGCAACCGCAGCAACAAACCGTAGCAACCGTAGCAACAATAGCAGAGTGGAAATGGAAGAAAGGAGGGAAAAGAAGAGAAAAACAGAGAGAGAGGAGGCTGAATAGGGATGGACGGCAACCAAGGAGAAGAGAGAGAGGAGAGAGAAAAGGAAGACTTGGTGGACAAGTTGGTTTTGAACTTGTCTTCCAAGCTTCAATAGCAACCAAGCAACAACAAGCAATTTGGGCCACACAAAGAAGTCTTCTAGAAGCAAGGGTAAAATGGGAATTTCACTTGTCCCATGAGCCCTTGGTGGGTCAGCCCTTGTGGCCGAAAGTTCCAATGGGCTTTCGGTTGGGCCCACTTCCCTAGCCCAATTTCCTCGGCCCAAATCCATTTTTTCAACTTTTCTAGCTTTACCAATAAACTTAAGGATTAATGAGGCAACGTCTGTAGAATTGTTCGTGAGGTCCTTACAAGTTCAATACCCCAAATCGGATTGAAAATCATGGGTAAAATATGTCGATTACGACTCTAGCACGACCTAAACTATTGGATGGCTTTTAGGATTCTCACGTTGAATTGACTCATGGTTGAATGTTTTCAATCCATGTTCAGTTCCTTCAATTCCCGGGCAACCCTTGATTGTCATATAATCTCGAGGAATCAATTCTCATCCCGAGTACAAAGTCAGAAAGGAAATTGGTTTATTGTCAATTATCATTTATATCGAAGTCATGTGGAATTACCCTCAATCCAACCTCATACTTCTCTATAATCAATTTATTTTCGTTTGCTAATTGATTTGTAAGGGCGTGGTATTGTTCCTCTTCAATCTTTATGGTTGAGGGGTATATCCCAAATCAAATTCCCTAGCTTTATGCATATTGATCCCTAATTATCATGCCAAATATGTTAGTTACCTTTGAGTGATCAATTTAAGATAGTTGTGAGTAACAACACATCAAAAAATAGCCCCTTTTTATAAATCTCAAAATAGGTAGAAATTTCAGGATGTCACAACTTTTCCCTTTGTCATCCTCCCATGAAGCATAATTTTTTTTAAGTATGTAGGGTGGATACGAGGGATGAATAATATCTACCCCACATGTGCTTCACTTTGGTGGCCAAGTCGATAACAAACCTTAATTATTTTTTTTTCTTTTGGCTCAGCATCGTTGATTTGTGCAACATTCGTATTGCAAACATTGACAAAAAAAAAAAGAACTTCTTAAATGATACATAAAAATCTAGTTTACAAGACATTTAAATGGCGGTGGATGATATTGTAAACAAGTCAAGGTGAAGCAATGCAATACAAATGACATGACGCATGACTCGGGAACCTCCCCTGTGTTCGTTTACTTCCAAGGGTCCACCTTCTCCTTCACCCATTTTGGGGCATAAGTACAGCCTAAGTGTCAAAACTTGGCACGAGGGGACACTTAAGTGCCAAAAGTTACAAAAGGTACACTTAAGTGCCATTTTTCAAAACAAATGGATCACTTCAGTGCCAAGTCGTCGGAACTCTCCTAGAAATCCTACGTGGCAATTTTTTTATTAATTTTCTTGCCTATGTGGCTTGCCGAAAACTGAGTCGGCGAAAAATCAGCCAAAACGACGCCGTTTTGTGCTAACGTGGATTTTTAAAATTATTAATTAAATAATATAAAATAATTAAAAAAATATATTATTATAAAATTGATTAATTAAAAAAAAAAGAAAAAAAAAGATGATGAACCGATTGAGTGAGTTCGTTCTTCCTTCCCTCCTTCAGCCCGGAGAGAAAAGGGGGATTCGGCGACGGCAGCGCAAGGGCCACTGCTGTCGTTGCCCTACCGTTGCCGAGAAGGGTCGGCGACTGTGGGCGAGGGTTGGCCGAGGTCAATGGGCCCTCGCCAGTGGTTGGTGACCTCAACTGGCTTGTGGTGAGGGCTTGCGGCCCCTCGCCGGATCTAGGGGAGGGTTGCGACCCTCGCCCTAGATTTGGGCGAGGGCCCGCAGGCCGGTCGAGGTTGCCGGCCACTAGCCAGGGCCCGACGACCCCAACTGACCCTCACCCACCGTCACCGGCCCTTCTCGACGATGGTGGGGTGGCGGCGACGGTAGCGGCGGCAAGGGCTGCACAGCCCTCACCGAATCCCCTTCCTCTCCTTTTTTTTTTTTTTAATAAAATCGATTTAAAAAAAAATTTAGTCTGACTTGGCAATTCTTTTTTTTTTAAATTGTCACGTGGATTTTTTATTTTGAAAAAAATGCTCTGTCAGCAAATGAAGTCGTCAGAAAATCGACACGTGGTAATTTGGCTGGAATTTTTCGCTGTTGGCACTTAACTGATCTATTTTGCTCTGATTTTGGCACTTAAATGTTCGCTTGTGCCAAGTTTTGGCACTCCAGGGGTCCGTACGTCCCCATTTTGGGGTTGGCTCTCTCCTCAATCAGTGATGTGCAACTATACCAACACAGATGTGTGAGTCGTACATGTTTATGCACGAATGGGGAGTAAATTATTGTACTAGTCCTTGATAGCATCGTATTAAGCAATCGAGCTTTTAAAATATTGATTTGATGGATCATATGATTTGATGGATCATATCATTTAGTATTTTGATATTAGTTGTGTTGCATCCTAGCATTTTGATTTCGCAAGTTATCTGCTCCATCATTGTCAATGGCTCCATAGAAAAGCAGGGGTGATACACAAATAATGGAGGAAGAGACCACATATATTTATTAGGTTTTGGAAAAGTTGGAATGGACTCACAAATCCGTTGCAACCTATCCCCTTTCGACTCAAGAGTTATTAGGTTTAGAGGTGTTATCAACTTTGGGTCAACATCCTTCTATTGATTCGGGCTCTCTTAAACTCATACCTCACGCCATATCAATTGTTCAACATTTTAATCAATTAAGTCTATGCAAATTTTAGTAAAAGAGTCGCTACTAACTTCTTTGGGGTTAGCTAGCAACTCACTATGATACGGGAGAATATCTTATTATTTATGCAACCAGAGACTTTAAACTTGGGGACTTGATTATGTTAGCCCTAAAACTAACGCCACTTTGATACCTAACTTGATCATACTATAAACAAAAAAAAATCTAAAATTCGTTAAAACCATTCTAAACAAAGAAAACAACATCCAAGATATTAAAAACACAATGAAGTATAATCACAAAGAAAATGCACAAAACATTCTAAAATGGTCTCTAAAAAGGGAAAGACAATTTAAAACAAAGAACCCTATTGTGAAACTCAAAAGGCTTGTCCAATTTTGGGTTTTAATTTTTAGGAATTTTTCAATTTTCTGATTTTTTCTGATTTTTCTGGAATTTTCTGAATTTTTTATCGGACCGGATTAAGAGATCCAGTCCGAGTCAAACCGACCCGGACCCTAGCGGTCTAGGTTGGACTAGAATCGGGCCAGCCTTAAAGCCCACCTGGAATTCACGAAATGACTGACGAAAATTTCTTTCGTTTTTTTTTTATAAATATTTTCAACCCCAGCCTACTTAAATTCTAGCCCACTCTTCCCTCAGCCTGCCTTGCAAGGCAGCCCGAAGCCCATTTTCCATTTTTTCTATTTTTTAATTTTTCGGTTTCTCCCTTTTTTGTCTTTTTCCTTGTTTTGTCTTTTTACCAGGTTGTCTTCAACCTTAGGCATTTTCCTTTCTCGAGCCAGCTTCAACCCGAAGTCCACGCAGCCTGCAACTTGATTTTCCAGAGCCCAAAAACTCCCGACACCGGCACCATTGCTCTGGCCGCCAGCTGTTGATAACAGACATCTGGCGATGACAAAGGACTTGGTCCACTCGACCAGAAAACCAACCGTAACCAGCACCATTACTTTAATTTATTGTCCTTAGAACTCAATTATTTATCCATCACGTGAAACTTGTACTCGTTCATGAAATTTATAGTCCGTCTTTATTGCTTCGTACACACTGGCCTTGTCAGTTGACCGAAACTTTTCTAAAACCTTATGAATAGATGTGGCCTATTACTCTATTATTGGTGTACCTCCTCAACTTTTAAATATATTTAAAAGCTATGTATGTGCTGATTTTTTCTGCCGTACTTTGGTTCGTGGATTACTATTTTAAATGAGAAATCGTCATACATGATAGAAGTATATTTACTAAACTAAACTAAACTTTGGTGCAAAAATAATGATGTGTTCCATGTGAATCTTGCTCCATAAAATCTGATAACCTGATTGAACTTTGTGAACGTACTAGCTACTCGAAATACTTGCCCATTGCTGTCAATGCTACTTTTGTTTGTCGTTCTTTGAACTCAATTATTTATCCATCACGTGAAGCTTGTACTCTGTGGAATTTATAGTTCGTCTTTATAGCTTCGTACACAGTGGACTTGTCGATGCAACTTTTCTAAAAACCTCATGAATATATGTGGCCCATTCCTCTATTATTGGTGTAGCTCATCTACTTTTAAATATATTTAAAAGTCATGTATGAGCTGATTTTTTCTGGTGTACTCTGGTTCATGATTACAAACTCTAGAAGCAATTTCATTCAGGCAAATTGTCGGACTCGTAGTACGTACTCGTAATTACATACTCCACAAGCAATTTCCGCACTACATTCGGCTTAAACATGTTGCATCACCGTCCAGATCAACATAACTAATTGCAAAACAACCTTAACTTCAGCTAGTTTCCTAGTGAGCTCATCGTTAAAACAAAAAAAACTTACAGAACTCAGTAAAGGCGAGCGAGAGCCCACCTGGTTTCAGTTAAGTCTACCGAGGTCGGGCGTGCGTTCGTGCAAAAGGGGAAGAAGTGACATTGGGCTGGGCTCCCCTTTTTCTAATTGTTTCGGATGGGCTCCAGAAAAAAGAAAACCATCACGACATAAACAAAATGGGCCCAAAAAGAACCAAAGAGAAGATGGGCCAAGGAAGTGGAAGGGCTAGCCGAATATTTAGCCAAGTGAGCCGGACACGCCAGGCCACACGACTTCATTTTTCATCATTCTTTTCATTTTTCATTTTTTTTATCTTTTTTTTGGCTTTTCATCTTTTTTTATATTTTTGTAAAATAAAATGAATACCTAAAAAGTCAACAAAAATTTGGGTTTTAATAAAGTCTGCTATGTATGAAGTGATAAAGATGAGCTATAAATTTCACAAATGAGTACAAACATCATATAATGGATAAGTAATTGAGTTCCAAGGACGAAGAACAAAAGCACCATTGACTAGCAATGGATAAGCATTTTGAGTAAGCCAATATGTTCACTAAAGTCAATCAAGCTATTAGATTTGGCAGAGTAAGATGCACGTGGAACTCATCATTATTTCTATATCAACATTTAGTTTAGTATATTTATTACACTCATGTATGACAATTTCTCATTAAGAACAATAATCCATGAGCTAGAGTACGCTAGAACAAATAAGCATATACATAGCTTTTAAATTATATTTAAAAGTGAAGGAGGTACACCAATAATAGAGGAACGGGCCACATATAGTCATTATGTTTTAGAAAATTTGGAGTCGACCAACAAATCCACTATGTACGAAGTGATAAAGCCAAACGATAAATTCCAAAGACAAGTACAAACTTCACGTGATGGATAAATAATTGAGTTCCAAGGACAATAAACAAAAGTAGCATCGTCCAGCAATGGGCAAGTATTTCGAGTAGCCAGTACGTCCACTTTATTCAATCGAGCTGTCAAATATGATTGAGCAGGATTCATGTGGAATTCATCACTATTTCAGTACCAAAATTTAGTTTAATATATATACTACTATAATGTATCACAATTTCTCATTAAGAATACTAATCCATAAGCCAGAGTATGCTAGAAAAAATCAGCACATACATAGCTTTTAAATATATTTAAAAGTGGAGGAGGTACACCAATAATAGAGGAATGGACCACATCTATTCATAAGGTTTTAGAAAAGATTCGATCAACTGACAAGGCCAGTGTGTACAAAGTGATAAAGACAAACGATAAATTCCAAAGATGAGTACAAACTTCACCTGATGGATAAATAATTGAATTCCAAGAACAATAAACAAAAGTAGCATGGACTAGAAATGGGCAAGTATCTCGAGTAGCCAGTACGCTCACTTTATTCAATCAGGCTGTTAGATCTCGTGGAGCAAAATTCATGTGGAACTCATCACTGTTCTCATGTATGACAATTTCTCATTAAGAACAATAATCCATAAGCTAGAGTATGCTAGAAAAAAATCAACACATACATAGCTTTTAAATATATTTAAAAGTGGAGGAGGCACACCAATAATAGAGGAATGTGCCACATCTATTCATACGGTTTTAGAAAAGTTTCAGTCAACTGACAAGGCTAGTGTGTACAGAGTGATAAAGACGAACGATAAATTCCAAAGATGAGTACAGACTTCACGTGATGGATAAATAATTGAGTTCCAAGGACAATAAACAACAGTAGCACAGACTAGAAATGGGCAAGTATCTCGAGTAGCCAGTACGTTCACTTTATTCAATCAGGCTATTAGATCTGGTGGAGCAAGATTCACATGGAACTCATCATTGTTCTCATGTATGACAATTTCTCATTAAGAACAATAATCCACAAGCCAAAGTATGCTAGAAAAAATCAGCACATACATAGCTTTTAAATATATTTAAAAGTGGAGGAGGTACACCAATAATAGAGGAATGGGCCACATCTATTCATAAGGTTTTAGAAAAGTTTCGGTCAACTGACAAGGCCGGTGTGTATAGAGTGATAAAGACGAACGATAAATTCCAAATATGAGTACAAACTTCACATGATGGATAAACAATTGAGTTCCAAGGATAATAAACTATAAATGGGAAAGTATCTCGAGTAGCTAGTACGTTCACTTTATTCAATCGGCTATCAGATCTGGTGGAGCAAGATTCATGTGGAACTCATCACTATTCTCATATATGACAATTTCTCATTAAGAATAATAATCCACAAGCCAGAGTATGCTAGAAAAAATCAGCACATATATAGCTTTTAAATATATTTAAAAGTGGAGGGGGTACACCAATAATAGAGGAATGGGCCACATCTATTCATACGGTTTTAGAAAAGTTTCAGTCAACTAACAAGGCCGGTGTGTACAGAATGATAAAGACGAACAATAAATTCCAAAGATGAGTACAGACTTCACGTGATGGATAAATAATTGAGTTCCAAGGACAATAAACAAAAGTAGCACATATTAGAAATGGGCAAGTGTCTCGAGTAACCAGTATGTTCACTTTATTCAATCGGGCTATCAGATCTGGTGGAGCAAGATTCACGTGGAACTCATCACTATTCTCATGTATGACAATTTCTCATTAAGAACAATAATCCATAAGCCAGAGTATGCTAGAAAAAATCAGCACATACATAGCTTTTAAATATATTTAAAAGTGGAGGGGGTACATCAATAATAGAGGAATGGGCCACATCTATTCATAAGGTTTTAGAAAAGTTTTGGTCAACTGACAAGGCCATTGTGTACAGAGTGATAAAGACGAACGATAAATTCCAAAGATGAGTACAGACTTCACGTGATGGATAAATAATTGAGTTCCAAGGACAATAAACAAATGTAGCACAGACTAGAAATGGGCAAGTATCTCGAGTAGCTAGTACGTTCACTTTATTCAATCGGCTATCAGATCTGGTGGAGCAAGATTCACGTGGAACTCATCACTATTCTCATGTATGACAATTTCTCATTAAGAACAATAATCCACAAGCCAGAGTATGCTAGAAAAAATCAGCACATACATAGCTTTTAAATATATTTAAAAGTGGAGGGGGTACACCAATAATAGAGGAATGGGCCACATCTATTCATACGGTTTTAGAAAAGTTTCGGTCAACTGACAAGGCCGGTGTGTACAGAGTGATAAAGACGAACGATAAATTCCAAAGATGAGTATAGACTTCACGTGATGGATAAATAATTGAGTTCCAAGGACAATAAACAAAAGTAGCACAAACTAGAAATGGGCAAGTATCTCGAGTAGCCAGTACGTTCACTTTATTCAATTGGGCTATCAGATCTGGTGGAGCAAGATTTACGTGGAACTCATCACTATTCTCATGTATGACAATTTCTCATTAAGAACAATAATCCACAAGCCAGAGTATGCTAGAAAAAAGCAGCACATACATAGCTTAAGTGGATGAGGTACACCAATAATAGAGGAATGGGCCACATCTATTCATAAGGTTTTAGAAAAGTTTCGGTCAACTGACAAGGCCAGTGTGTACAGAGTGATAAAGACGAACGATAAATTCCAAAGATGAGTACAAACTTCACGTGATAGATAAATAATTGGGTTTCAAGGACAATAAACAAAAGTAGCACAGACTAGAAATGGGCAAGTATCTCGAGTAGCCAGTACGTTCACTTTATTCAATCAGGCTATTAGATCTGGTGGAGCAAGATTCACGTGGAACTCATCACTATTCTCATGTATGACAATTTCTCATTAAGAACAATAATCCACAAACCAAAGTATGCTAGAAAAAATATCACATATATAGCTTTTAAATATATTTAAAAAGTGGAGGAGGTACACCAATAATAGAGGAATGGGCCACATCTATTCATTAGATTTTAGAAAAGTTTCGGTCAGCTGACAAGGCCAGTGTGTACAGAGTGATAAAGATGAACAATAAATTCCAAAGATGAGTACAGACTTCACGTGATGGATAAATAATTGAGTTTCAAGGACAATAAACAAAAGTAGCACATACTAGAAATGAGCAAGTATCTCGAGTAGCTAGTACGTTCACTTTATTCAATCGGGCTATCAGATTTGGTGGAGCAAGATTCATGTGGAACTCATCACTATTCTCATGTATGACAATTTCTCATTAAGAACAATAATTCACAAGCCAGAGTATGCTAGAAAAAATCAGCACATACATAGCTTTTAAATATATTTAAAAGTGGAGGGGGTACACCAATAATAGAGGAATGGGCCACATCTATTCATAAGGTTTTAGAAAAGTTTCGGTCAACTGACAAGGCCAGTGTGTACAGAGTGATAAAGACGAACGATAAATTCCAAAGATGGGTACAAACTTCATGTGATGGATAAATAATTGAGTTTCAAGGACAATAAACAAAAGTAGCATAGACTAGAAATGGGCAAGTATCTCGAGTAGCCAGTACGTTCACTTTATTCAATTGGGTTGTTAGATCTGGTGGAGCAAGATTCACGTGAAACTCATCACTATTCTCATATATGACAATTTCTCATTAAGAACAATAATCCACAAGCCAGAGTATGCTAGAAAAAATCATCACATACATAGCTTTTAAATATATTTAAAAGTGGAGGAGGTACACCAATAATGGAGAAATGGACCACATATATTCATTTGATTTTAGAAAAGTTGGAGTTGACTGACAAGTCTACTATGTACGAAATGATGAAGACGAATGATAAATTCTGCAAGCGAGAACAGACTTCACGTGATGGGTAAATAATTAAGTTCGAAGGACGGTAAACAAAAGTAGCATCGACTAGCAATGGGCAACTATTTCAAGTCGTCAGTACATTTACTAACTTAAATCCGACTATCAGATCTGGTCAAGCAATATTCACGTGGAGCTCATCATTATTTCCGTACCAAAATTTAGTTTAATATATATACTACTCTCATGTATGACAATTTCTCATTAAGAGCAGTAATTTATGAGCCAGAGTATACTAGAAAATATCAGCACATATATAGCTTTTAAATATAGTTAAAGGTGGATGAGGTACACCAATAATAGAGGAATGGACCAGTCAACTGACAATCCACTGTATATGAAGTGATAACGATGGTCCACATATTCTACAAATGAGTACAAAATTCACGTGATGGATCAAGGACGATATGTAAAAGCAACATCAACTGGCAATGGACAAGTACGTTCATTAAGTTCAATTGGGCTACTAGATCTAGTGGAGCAAGATTCACGTGGAACTCATCATTAGTTCTGTACCAAAATTCGTTTTAGTGTATATATTACTCTCATGTATAATCATTTCTAATTAAGAATAGTCATCCATGATCTAGACGATGCTAGAAAAAAATCAGCATGTACATTGCTTTTAAATATATATTTTTTTAGGGAAAAAGTTACTTTTACCTGTAACTGCACGCTTGTAGACTAAAATGCATAAACTTTTATCTACACAGGATCTACCCCACTCAAAACTACATTCATTTGTGCCGATGTACGAACTAATTGTGTCAAAATATTATTTCAATATTTTTTTGTGTGCTTATGACTTGGTCAATAATTTAGCAAAATTTCCAATGCCGACAAGATGATGCTTCTTGTTAAGGATGTTAATGATCGATTCAGAAGAGGGAATTGGCTTTCGCAGCCATCTTAAAGCCGAATGCGACTGGCAAAATGCAGCAACGAAGCCCGATTCCTTCGAAGTTTAAGAAGCGAAAATGAAGAGGAGGCTTTACAAGGCAGAAACCCAAGGAGATGCGACTTCAATTACTGTACCTTGTGAGCGAACACCGGGGAAATTCTTTGGTTGATCTTAGTGGGGGAGCTACATTCCCCGGGACACCAATATGAACTCAAACTCTTTCAACTGTAATGTTCTCACGGGTTCAAAATTCACTTGCAGGCTCGATCCTCGGAGAGCATGAACATGTCTATTGGGCCTGTCGAGCCGCCAAGCTAATCCTTTGACCTAATAATGATCCACAATAAGTAACTCTGTTTTTGCCACGGACGAAGCATGCCAGTAGATGAAACAAGGTCAATTTATTTCCTCCGAAACCTTATAAAACTAGTTCTCATGTTTGTACGTCCACACAACCGATGTCGGATCCAGAAACCAAGCCACGAACCCGTATAACTCAGTACAGACATAACTTTTAATACACTTGGTATCATTACCAATGACAGAGCAGGCTGATAGGTTATAAGACATATCATATTGAATGTAGAACCTTATATGTCCGTACCAAGCCGCAAGCGGCGTCATACGTAACTTTTAATTATATATGTTTTCATCGGTAACAGCATGCCTATGGACTAAAATGCATAAGCTTTTATCTGTACAAGATATACACCAATCAAAACTATGTTCATTTGTGTCGATACACGAACTAATAATATCATAATGTTTTCGAGGGCTAATGAGATGGCCAATAAATGCAAAGAATTTCCAATGTCAGAAAAACAATGGTTCTGTTAAGGATGTTGATGTTCGATTTGGGAGGAGTTGACTTTCGTGGCTGTCTTAAAGCCAAATGCAATTATGAAGCCCAAATTTGCTTCGGAGTGAAATTAAGAGGTGGCTTTACAAAGCAGCAGCTGAAAGAGATGCAACTTCTTTGCTCGACATGACGCCATTCAACTATACCCTGTTAAGATTGAAACTCAAAAGAATTGACGAGCCCACCAGCAAAAGCAATTGCAAGCGAATCACATAATCCAAATGATAGTTTTGTTTTGCTCTGAAAGCTATTGGATGATCCAATCCGTCAAACATCATTTTTTTTGTTCACTTCAGTTAGGCATCGAGTGCCACGATCGTCGACAAGCTGGCAATTCAACAGCATTCTCATTAACTAACCAAGATACTCAAATATCAATTATAAGGGAATATATATGTGTGTGTAGTCGCTATGGTCTAATTGCTAATTAAGTGATATGGCCCCGATTCATATTCAGAGACTAAATTAATTACATTGCACCAATGCCAAAACAAGAACTGAAGCAACTAATAAAAGAGGAAATGTTACAAAAGCATAATAGTGGCGACACCTAGCTAGCTCCATCAATAGTTTACCATTGAGGAACAGATGATCAGAAAACACTTCTAGGAATCGATTAGTCTATGATCTGTTGATAATGATTAATGAGGAATACATATCAACGTCTCTTAACTAGTAATATTCACATATATACACGCATGTGCGTACACAAAGTTCACTTCTCAAGAATCAATAGAGACAAATTGCTATGGATAGACCTCTGTAAATTGCTTTTAGGTTTCTTCAAATCAAGAGAAAATAGCAAGCATCCCTGGGAGAAAATCACCAAATAAGTCCTAAACAAGCGAGGCAACCCTCACTCGCGACCAACAAGGTGGCTCCTTAACTACAGATAAAAGCAAAATCATTATTGCATTCACATTTATCACACATGTATTGTCAATATTAGTAGTTATAGCAACTATTAGCTATACATGCTCCAACTTGCTTTGAGCACCATCTATATCAATTACTTCACTAACACTTGCTACCTCAAAAGTTTCTGGTCAACTCTATTTTCAACTAAGCACCATCGAAATCGGTACGAACATTGCTAACAACACTCCTAGCCAAAAGTACTGGCAAATGTAATTTCTCTGTTGATAACACAAATTTAATGTCAAGCAGCATAACCTAGAAACATGTACTTTATTGCCATCTCATTGAGTTTACCATCACTTACTCGAAAATAGCATGTGCAACCAAATATTCTAATAACAAAATAGTTAGTAATATCACTTGACCACACTTTTTCTAGAATCTAACATCCAATCATAATTGATGGGGATCCATTCCTTATGGAGCTTGCCTTACAAAGCACATCTTCTAGGAATCCCCTAGCCATATTAGCACTAGAGAGCTTTTGATGGGCCGTCTCTAGTAATGTTTTGCTTATCAACTCTGCAACATGTTGTGATTCACTAGTAATAGTGCAGTGTCTCCCTATGTCTTACTCCAAGCAAAATTCATTTAATAGCTCTGAATAGAACTCCATACTATTGCCAATCCAAACATGCTAGATCATTTTACTAGTCTTCTTTTTAATCAAAACTCTCAATTGTTTGATCCTAATAATAGCATCGAATTTGTGCTTTGTCATAAACACCCAAATCTTCCTCAAGTAGTCATTTACAACTATTAACATAAATCTGGCACTCTTTCATAAAGGACACCGTGATAACATACAAACATCCAAGTGAATTAACTTTGCAATCTCCATGGTTTCTCTAATAGTCATATTGAATTCAACTTTCCATCATTTGCCTAAGTAACAAGTCCTACATACATTTAGTTTGTCAGCAACATACCATGGAACGGATTCCTTTCACTTAGAAACTTTAGGCTTCTCTCTCTAGTGTGCCCCAAATGCATATTCCACAATTCAAACTTTATGACAGATAAATCCAACATTTCCGTGGCGAAAATAGTCACCATCTCACCTTGAAGCTCATATTGGTCACTGTGCTTGATTCCTTTCATTATTACCAAGTTCCTCGAACAATTTTTAAAACTTTATCTTTTGAATTATATCAACATTTAGCTGAATCTAGGATACTCAAGGAAATCAGGTTCTTCTTCAACTCTGGAACATGTTTCACTCCATTCAATGTCCTCAAAATACCATTATACATTATGATTCTAACATCATCAACTCCTACAACATCGCACTTAGCATTGGTCTCCAATTGCACTTTATTACTATTCATGCGAATAAGAAGTAAACCAATTTCTATTTGATGTAGCTTGAAATGCATAACCGAAATCCATAATCCATTCACCAAACAACAAATCCTTAAAGATAGATAATATATAATCAACATTATCCAAATTACTATCGGCCACAGTTGCAATATTATATTTGAACTAATCTCCAATTCTCTTACCCTTCTTGCTTCTTTAACTTAATGCAATGTCTTCTAAGATGCCCCCATTTGCTACAACTCCAATTGACAGCACCCCATAGTCCTACACTGACTTCTTATTCAAGTTTATACTACTTTTGCTAAGATGAGTACTAACTCTTTTTCTACTTTCACCTACTAAAGCAGTAGATACAAGTTCACCAGATTCTCTTTTATGATTTTCCTTACTCGGAATTGAATCACGAACCTGATCAAACGTCAAGCTCATTAACCTAGAAGAATTACTAATGGTAGTAATAGTAGTGTTCCAACTATGAGGCAATGAGAATAATAGAATCAAAGCATATATCTCATTATCAAAGCCAATCTCAACTGAACTCAATTGACTAACAATCATACAACGCTTCGAGCCAACGTCAGCCGAATTACATCTAACGTTTGTCTGTCCACTAATTCCCATTCAACTTTCTTGTCGATCGTGGCTTCTTTCTAAATAAGGGTAAGTGCACTTTTCTTTAGTGTAGATAATCCCCAATTTGCATCTTCCAGAATTAAAAAAAATCATTCTCATCAACTTTGTTGATTCTCACATTTTCTTCTTCCATCACTATTGATTTACTTCAACTTGGCTAAGCCTAGCTCTGATACCAATTATTGTGGAGCAAAGGATGGAAAAGTAAAATAAATGGAACAAAAAAATAGATCAGGCATCGAATTTAAGTGATCTGGTTGATGTAACCTACGTCCATGAGGAGAGTAGCAAAAATTCTATAATAGATCAAGCGATACACTAGAGATTACAACCATACTTGAGTCACTTAAACACTCTTAGTGTTTCCATACCCCTAATAAAACCCAATAACTTGCATAGTGTTCAGTCCAATATTTTCTCATGAAATAATTCTTAATCTCACAAAGGAATTAACAATCTCAGCACAATATTTAATTGGCTTCAAACGCTCGGGATGTAATTCACAAGCAGAAGCTCATCTTTGATACTCTTCAAAAAAATATCCACTTCTTATATATAGGTAAGAATTGCATCCAAAATAGAGAACCTTCTTCAATTAGGAAACCATTCAACTAGGAAACCTATTTGGATTATGAAAGTTTCCTTTCCAAGCTCAATCTTGAGATATATTTTCAACATGACCAAAGTTGGCAAGAGTGCGTCTACAATAGGTGAATTCCAAATCTCTAGATCAGTATGTGATTCATAGAAAAGTCAGCAAAATATCTTTTGGAATATGCATGGACCTAAAAGAATCAATAAAGGTTTCAAAAGTTCTATGTTGATTTTATGAAGTGAATGACAAGAAATTAGAATATACAAATATCGAAAACAATTCTTGCCAACGATGTAAATTGCATAAAAATAAATTTTAGGAAAGTAAAGATAAGGAAAAATTGGCGGAAGAACATTGAGCTCTACAATATCTTTTGTTTACCAAACCTTCTTTATTTGGAATTACATGGCTCCATTTAAATTAATTAGACCATCTTTCAAATGCAAGTCGACAATTTTGTTTAATTTATTAATAAGGAAAGAGTAAACTGAAGTATCTTTAAATCTAGCCATTATTATTTCTTTATTTTGGCAGGCTTTAGGATGGACAAATATAATGCTTGTCAAGCAACATTTTTGCTATAGTTATTTCAACATTTTCATCTTAATTAGATTAATCCTTTGACTCATATCTTTAAAGCCACATTTTGTGTAATTTTCAGTGTGTGGCCTTTTCTCTTTTTTCAGGTGGTTACTCATACTTAGACACTCCCATTTCCAATTATAATAAATCAGTAAAGTCTTGGCCTTCGAATCTTTCTCTCAATTTGAATTTTAATCCATTGAAAGCTAGATTGTGATTTTCTTTTTCTAAAAGTGAAGTGAGGCACTTATTTCTAGCCTTCTTGAATCAAGCAACAAATTGATTGACCAATTCATTATTTTATTGGTAAAATCTAGCCAAATCAATTATTGATACTTCATATATCATTGTATAAAATTGAGAATAGAATTATCTTACCATCTTTGCCTGATGTTGGGTGAAAAATTAGCATATCAAGTAAAGACAATTTTTTATAAAGTCGAAGAAACAATTTAAGTCATTAAGAATTCATTTGTCCTTGCATCCCGTGTTGGGCTACAAATCGATTTATTGCTTATGAAGATGGCCAAGTCATGGATTGCAGAATTGAAATGAAAATACTGATTATTCACCCACTCAAGATAATTTTTCATATTTCGACAAAAAATAAAAGAGATAATTTATACAGGTCTTATAATGCCCAAATCCCACCCTAAGTGTTGCTGAAATTCAACAAACTGTGTTAGGTTAAATTAAGGATTTGGTTGGCCATTTTACTCATAGGCGGTGACGCTGGTCTTGTCAAATTATCAATCTTAGTATTAAGCGGCAAATTAGGTCCGACAAATGTTCACAAAGGTGGTGCCAAAGCAATCATGTGCCTTAAAATTATCTACATTTGGCATTTGGCCAATTTGTCAGTTACTTTGGTTTGTCAAATTATTATTACCAATTTGGTTATTTTGACCAACTTCATTTTGATTATTTTTACTATTTTTGCCTTGATTAAAAGATTCAGGCCTCTGCATTATTCTTACTGGGGCTTGACTGCTCTAATAGACATTATCAACATTATTATAAGTGGACAGACTAGAAACGTACATATTATCACTGGATTTGCTTGTAATGGTTGGTTCAAGGATCCTAGCCTTGACAAAGCATCTTTCATAGTATTGATGACCATCAACTCGATCACGTCTAACATAAGGCAAATGATGTAATTGGCCTCGAATTTTGCTGCCCCTCAAACAATCTCTGGATAGTTGAGATCAAATGGGATTTGGTGCAATTTCCCTAAACCATTCTCCACTAGTGTTTCTTGGAAGATCAACATCTCCCTTTCAGTTACCCTCTGCCACTTTTTCGGTGATTGAGCACTTAGAATGTGTGGTAGCCTCATTATCAAACGGGTAGTTGTTGGCAGCAACATTGCCGAACTCTTGTTGATTTCTAGTTCTTGTCACGTAGTCTCCTCAAATTGACAAAATAGTCCCATCAGGAGAGTCAAAAAGATGTTTCATCAAAAAGATGAATAAAAATATTTAAAATCGACAAATTGTGAATGGTCTTTTGTTGATTTTGGACTAGAAAGTAAATGACAAGAAATTTAAAGATATGAATATTGGAATAATTGTCATCATTAAGGAAAGATAATTGTAGGAACGTATAGATAAAGATACATTATCAAAAGAACTTGAGATTTGTAATTGATTCAGAGGGTTCTTACAAAGTGTACATTTGGGATATTTATAACCAACTATCAACAATTACATAGAGGGTTACTAAGACATTAAACACACTCTACGTGACTCCTACTATTAAACAACACTTATCTACAAAATAGTTGCATTTGAGATTGTCGATTCCACTACCTAGACGGTTACATTGACTATGCTACTTTGACGGTTACTTGACTGCTATATCTACTTCACTACCTTGACCATTACATGCTTTTGTTGCTGACCTTGTCAAGTGGCAAAAGCTCTTGTCAATAACTTGTGATGTCTGCTGTCAATAACCTCACTAAAGAGTTGTCAATTCCCTTCAACTTATCGACTGTTCTATATATTTCGTGTCGTAATCACATGGTATTCATATGATTTGGAAGTTTGCATCATGAGATTCACTTTATGTTTTGTTTCCGATGTAAGTTTGTAGCATTCCCAAGAGCTATTATACCAAAATGGTTTCAATTACCTCATTTCGTAAATTTTTTGTTAAATAAACATAAAAGGAATAAAATTAATAAAAAGATATATGTTTACACACGGAAATATCATATCCAAATTTATCAACCTAGGGCGATTATTGATCAAAAAATCATTTCGCAATATATGTTTAGTTTTATACAGGTGGAGTTAGCTAGAAGAAAGCGAGAATTGTCTAAATACATAAATTTACCCTTGTACAAAAAAAATCCAATTACTTTTGTACAAAAAAGGAAAAAAAAATGAAGAGGTGGGAGACAGCCAGAAAGAAGAGAGGGTTTGAAGATATAAAATTACTTTTGTAAAAAAATAAAAATCTTTGACTGTCATTCGTACGGTGAAGGTGAAAACCTCCATTTATGGATAAAAATCTATGTTTAGCAATTTGGTCCATCAGGTGTATTACACTTCTGTAATTATTCATGAACTTAACGTTTCGAGCATTATATTTTGCATGCGTATTTGTTTTCGAAATCAGTTATCTATTTTGAAAACATAGCAGAAGAGCAACTACTCATGAGTGTAGTGCCATTGCCATGGCTACTTAATTTAAAGAGAGATGCAATGTTCATTCATGTAAATCAAATTTGACATCACATTGGAGTTCTCAAGTCATTTTTTAAAATTAGTTTCTTGAATTTGCGTTGGCATTGTTCTTGATGTCATGACGAGTAATGATGCATCGTCCTCCGAACAAACGAGCCCCTTGACACCAGATGAATTCGGGCCATTGTTTCGCTTCAAGCCTGCAACATCACAACATTCAACTTTATTGCTATCCTCTGTCTGCACGCTTACCACCACAGCAGGAGCACCAAATGGGGTCCGCCAATTTCGGTTCCAAGAAAAGAAGGGTAAGTGATTGTGATTTCGAGATAACGACTGCACATGTGAAAATTTATGTCCTTTTGACAATATTTTGAATTCGCGTTGTCCACCATTTCCATGAATCACTATGAAATTTCCATGAGTCAATAAGCTCTAAGTATAGACAAATTGTACATAAAAACCTTTCTGTCATGATAATTTCACATGAAGTAGGTGTCAATTAGATCTTAAAAACAATTTGCATGAGATGAGATTTTAATTTCTGCTGTTGTACTTAAAAGTTGGGGTTTTCATCTACACTATTTTTGTTTGTTGGTCTGCTATTATGGGAATTTGTTTAGAAACGTGTTGCACCATTGGAATATGTCTCATGCATTTAATTTAAAATGAAAGGAGATTATAAGTTTTTCTTTTTTGTCTGTTTTACTCTAACTCTCAATTCACTTTGAGACCTCAGACTTTTGCCTTGTCTTTTTGCATAGGGTGGGAGTTGAAACCCATACCTAAAGCTATATGTTCCCATCCCAAATCCCCAACCCTCCCTAGGAAGATGAAGATTCAAACTTCCCTTTTCCCTCTTCTCATGTGTAAAAGGTGGCCATTGGACAAATCTCAATGGTCAGAGAAGACTAAGTGATAAAAGTATTATTTTGGTGGACACCATCAAGAAACTTTTGGACCTAAACAAGTCCTTAAAAAGCTCAAGGGGGAAGAAATAGGTAGAAGATCCGTCATGGAGTGGGAGATCTCGCAATATCACCCCCTTACAATTACATGGAATCCAAGAGCAGGATTATCGACAAGTCTTTTAGGGTTCGTTTGGTAACATTGCTATTCCCGAGAACAATTTCTTTTTAGAAATGGTTATTTTTTACTTCTACTATTTGGAACAATTTTTGAGTAAAACAACACATTTATAGTAATTGCATAAATTTCCCATCTTTAGAATAGAAAAAGAATAGAAATGCATTTGGTAAGACTCATAAATTTTCTATTATTTTCTTCTTTCGGTGGCAACGGTAGGCGACGACCGGTGACAGCCAGCAACAGTTATGAGTTGCGACGACCGACAGTAGAAGAGGAGGAAGAAAAGAAGGAAACACTTGTTGTATAAATTATTCCTAGAAATAATAAGCTACTTTTTTCTATTTCTTGTTTCAGTTCCAAATCTATTCCCTGGAACAATTTTCTATTCTAGGGAAAAAACACTAGCTAACATTACTAAATAGATTTTTACCACTCTTCCCATGTGGGAATGGGGAGGTGGGGATTCGAATTCCCACCTTTTCATGGGAGTTGGGATGGGGACAATTTTAATTTCTGATGTGAGTTTCGACTCCCGTGCCTTACAAGAAGGTAGAATAAAAGTCTGAAAATGATAATTAGAGTAAGAGTAGAATAAAAACACCATATGACATTACAAAATAGATTTCTGCCTCAGTGGCCATTCTTTCTACATTGGAATGAGGAGGTTGGGAATTCGATTCCCCACTTTCTCATGAGAGTTGGGGTGGGGACGATTTTAACTTCAGGTGTGAATTTTGACTTTCACGTCTTATAAGAAGGTAGGGTAAAAGTCAGAAAACAAGAATTAGGATAAAAGTAGAGTAGAACCGATAAAAAAAAAATACGCCCTTACTTGTCATATGAATCAGGGCCCATAGCACGTAGGACTTAAATCTATAACGGCTCTAGTAGACCCATATTTCTGATCCCCATCTCTTGTACTAAGGGTGATGATCCTCAATATTAATGGCACCATCAACGATGACTAGGGGAAAAAATCCCGTCTAGAGATTCTATTAGAGTGGACAGTAGTGAGTACGACCTCAATGCGACAAACCCGACTCCCACATGCATATCCTTCTTTGGGCTGGAGATACAGATAATGTTGAGGGAGAGATGTCCACCATAAATATTCCAAGGGCGTTAAATGGGAACCAGGGGAAGAGCTCTTTCTTCGTGGGAAAAAATTATTGAAAAAATCTTAAATTTATCACATTTTTGTCAATTTAATCTTGAACATTTTAATTTTACCAATTCAGTTTCAAATCTTTTTACTTCTTGCTAATTGAGTCCATCCGGCCAATTTTAGTTGGAAATTACTAACGTAAATAGCCAACGCTAACATGGCATTCTTAATAAAATTTTAATGATATTTTAATAATTTTTTGAAATTTTTATACTTTTTTCTTTTTACTTGTTTTCTAAGGATTTGGGAGAGAGGGTTGGCAAGGGTGACTGGCGATCAAAACATTAAAAAAAGTAAAAAAGGAAAGAAAGAAAGAAAAGTATAAAAATTTCAAAAAATTATTAAAGTATCAATAAAATATTATTAAAAAGTCACGTCAGACGACCTATGCAGATGTGCGTGGGGAGGAGGGATGGGGGTGCATCCGCACCTCAATCCCCTGACATGCGCAGGGAGGGGACATGTCTCTTGTCTCACATCGTTAGTCCAATATACTGGCTTATAAAGTTCTGGGTTCTCTATATGTACATATGCATTTTCTGGGTGATGCTAGAGAAACAAAACTATGAGTGTCTAGTGGGATCCAAAGCAAACAATATATGTATAATAGCAGACCTAGGATGTTACACCACATATGTACCATTTAAAGGATTTCCTCGAAAATGATTCCATAAGATGTTACACCACGGGTGTACCATTTAAAGGATTTCCTCGAAAAGGATTTTCCTTCCACATCGAAGGGAGTTTGCCAACTCATTGTTAAGAAGCGCGAGACTACAGCAATCGTTTTCATCTTGCGCAACCGGAAGAATGGTGGCAGTACTGCTCATCTGAAAATATAAAGGATGAATGGAAGGCGAGGATCTCCGTAGATAGCCTCTTTCATGAACTTCAAGTTATCCAACAAGAATTGAAGATCCTTTATAGGGACCTTTCTAAGGACCTTCGCAAGGACCTTCATAAGGACCTTTATAACGACGACGATCATGAACTTGACCATATCCAACTAACGTTGGAGATCCTTTGTAAGGACTAGCGTCGATTCTGCTTTTTGTACTTCAGCATTTTGCCTCAGAATAGGCCGATCTAACCGGTCCAACTGATCAAGAAAGAGCAGAGCTTTTGGAAGGGCTTCTTCGGAGAAAGTGCATCCGTTTGGTGGAAAAAAGTAGTGATGGAGAGCTCTCCACATTTTAAGGGGACAAGCGTGTGCGAGAAATTATTGTTTCCTTGTCCGATTTTCGCGACCTAGTAAACCATGACTAGTCTAGGCAGCACCAACTGACCTGAAAGGATAAGATACCTATCTGTAAATGGAGAAGTCGGGTTTTCGATGGAGAGAAAACCTTCCCACTTTCTTCGATGTGTAACGATGACTCCTCCAATGAGGATAAGGCAACAATTCCCGAAGCTTCACGGTGGGAGACTTCTGAGACTCCACTGATTCCATTCAATTTCAAGGATTCCAAGGTGTTGGATTTGACAGGTGCACTATTTCAGATCGTTCCAGATGCATTGTTCAAGCTAACCAATGCGAGGTACTAGAGCTTAAGCAATTCGTCAATCAAAGCAATCCGAGGCTCCATCGGAAAGTTTACGCATCTAGATTTTTGGATGCCTAACATAGCTTGGTCACTAAATTGCCTCGGCAGGTTGTAAAACTCAGAAAATTCGTCCCATCCCGATTTATCATCACGAGAGAGACCCCCTGATGGAGAATTACAACCTAATTGGCTTCAAAGCATTATGCAGAGTTGGAGGTTTCAAGTATCTAGAAAAGCTCTGTTTCGTGGAAGTAGACAAAAGAACATTGAAAGATCTTGGGAATCTGACAAAATTAAGGCGGTTGGGAATCACCAAGTTGAGAAAGGAACATGGTGAGTTGTTGTGCACTTCCCTTAGGAAATTAAAAGAGCTGAAGTCCCTCAATTTACATGCGCTTGACGAGGAACGAGATACTTGTTCTCCATTACCGAACTTCACCTCCCGAGTCCGAGTCTCAAGCTTCACCTCTCAAGTCTCTTAAACATTATGCAGAATTGGACGGAATTGTCTTCCGCCCATTTCTCTAACTAAATCAAAACAGCGAGTATTATTATGGTGAGTCTATGCCTTGCTAATATATCTCAACAATCTTTTTTTTATATTAATTTTTCTTTGCGTCATTCAAATAACTTTGTTCTTGATTTTTGTTAGGTTAGTGGCGTCAATTGACAACTCACCACTCCTCGCGACAATAGTTCAATCATTTCAAAGGCGCATAATAATTAGCAAATCACACATTATTGTACTTTCGAAAATAGCCTAAAAAAATATGCTTACACTTTAACAGCCTGGATTGTTTTCTCAAACGATTTTTCATCAAGAAAAAAAAATAGAAAAGGCTTATTTCAAAAGACATTCGCTTTTGATCTTGAAATACCTGCTAATCAAATTTCCTTTTGATTTTGCACTTTCCCTTCCCTTCCTAGATTTTAATGTTCACAATAATATTGCACAGGAAGCATGTGCAACATGTGCAACAATGTACGAGATTCACAAGCATTCAGATGATTCTTTTTGCATATTTGCAAAAAAGAAAGTAGGGACTATTTGTCTACTCTTCTAACTATCTTATCCGCAAAAGAATTTTAATTTGAAGCTCTTAATTTGACATTTATCACCGACCCATTCCTTTTTATTAGACATTTCATTTTTATAATATCTATTAGGTACCTTTGGTAAAGGTTTTCAAAAGAGTGAAACGCTACCTGTCTTTGCGATTGACATATTTTTGGACGTTTTCCTTGTAATAAATGATATAAAAATTATCTGTTAGATTTTTTTATTTTCTTAATATGAAAATCCGGTGCTGTTGGTGGGAAAAGATCAGAGAGAGACGGGCAGGAAAAAACAAAATGAATAAATGTGGCACTTATAAGAGGGACACGTGTCACCTGTCATCCTCCCATGAAGCATCAATTTTTTGAATATAAAGTGTAAAGAGGAGTCACAGGGGAACTAATATTGTCAGCCCCCCATGTGCTCCCCTATGGTGGCCAAGTTAATAGCAAACCTTAATCTTTTTCTTTTTTTGGTTAGCATCAACCATTGACCTATTCAGTTATTAAGTTTTAAACTAATCTGTCTCACATGGATTAACAGTTGAGAAAATTAAAGCATCAAAAGGAAATAAAAATGAGAGTAGGAGATCGTTTTTTGTGAGAACAACTGAAGTATCCCCTTCGGAACACTCTCATAATGGTTCTACACCTTTCGTGGAATGTTTAAATAGTGTTATGACTACTTACACCCCTTAAGGTCCAAATATCTAATTTTAGCTTATCAATCACCATATGGTACTACCTTACTATAACAACATAATGAATTTTTTAGATCATCTAAAGTCCAGTGTCATCCATCCAATCTAATCTAGTTTGCCCTCTACATAATGACTTCAAATATGCCTTGAAGACCTCAATTTGAATTTTGATGATAAACCTTTTGTTGGAACCTCAAGGGTCAAGAAGTTTTGAAGACCGGTGAGAAAACACAAATACACAAAAAAGAGATGATAGTATTGAAAATGCCTTCCATAGGCTTTTATACAGAGTACACACCACGCTCTTACAAACTTAATAATACAAGCTTTTTCTAAGCTCAACTCTCTCTCCATCTCTCTCTATTAACATCTTTACCAATAGAACATATAGAGAAGACCATCGCCAAGTGAAGTCAGGAAAAAAATCGAGCTGGTGCAAGCATGTTCAACGCAAATGTCTAAGCCAATCAGTACCAGTCTACACCTAGATCAACTCTTCTTTGTCTGTTTACGGAGGCCATCAATTGAAGTTGGTTGAGGAGCAGGCGCTCTACTGTAGCTTGAAAAGTCCAAAAGCTGAGCGGTTGACGTGAGTGCTTCAACAAAAACCAAAGAGATAAGAAAATAAACCGCCGCCTTTGATCTTTTTCTTCTCTGACCAATCTTTTTGCGCTCAACCGTCACTATGCCACTGCTTTTAGTCCAATAAGTATTTTTCTTCTTTAATCAAAATCAATTTTATTATTTCTAATGCCTTTTTCAACAATCAACCCTCGATGATCTTTTTCCGATCCAATTTGATGGTGTTGTCCCTAAGTCCCAGCCGATTGAATTATTGCGAAACCAAGCAATCGAACAATAAAATAGATAAAACAAGAAAATAAATCGAATATCAGATTTACGTAGTTTGATTGATATAATCTATATCTATAGAAAGAGTAGTAAACAATTTCACTATTGATCAAGCAATACAATAAAATTACAACCACACTTAAGTACTTAAACACTTTTAGGGTGCGTTTGGTAATATTTCTATTCTTGGAGCAATTTTTTTTGAAAAATAGCTCTTTTTTTTTCTAATCCCTAGAACAATTTCTAAGTAAAACAAAGTGTTTGGTAACTACAAAATTTTTTTATTCTTGGAATAGAAAATAATAGAAAAACTTTTGGTATTTTGTTATTCTTTTCTTCTTGATGGCGATGGCGATCGGCGGATGGGCGACAGGTGACCAGTGAACAATGAACGGTGACGGGTGACCAATGATCGGTAGCCGACCGCCGTTGCCGCCCTCTATCCGACAACCAGCGGTGGAGGCCAGCAATGAACGACAAGTGCCCGGTGACAGCCGATGGTGGTCACCAGTAGTGACGTCCCAAAAAATAACTTTCTAGAAATTGTTCCTAGAAACAAGAAGTTATTTTTTTTACTTCTCATTTCTATTCCAAATCTATTCCTCAAAACAACTTTCTATTCCAGGAAATAGAAACACTAGTAAATGTTACTAAACGGATCTATGTTTTTTTCTATTACAGGAAACTAAAAAACAAAAGAATAGAAAAATAGGATTGTTGTCAAATGCACACTTAGTGTCTTCTAGCCTCTTACATCAAATAACTTACATAGTGTTTAACCCCACAATTTCTCATGAAATAATTTCTCAATCTCACAAAAAAACAAATCTTACCACAAGATTTAATTGGCTTTAAACACTTGGGACGTAATTTAAAATAAATCGGCTTTAGACACTTGGGATGTAATTTAAAATAGAAGCTTCTCTTTGATACTTTTCACAAACAATATTCACTTATTTTATATATATATGTACAAGAATTAGATCCAAAATAAGAAAGTTTCTTCAATTATAAAATCATTCAACTAGGGAACCTATTCAAAATAGGAAATCTAATTGGATTAGGAAAGTTTCATTTTCAGACGTAAACTTGAGATATATTTTCAACATGACCAAACTTGGCAAGAGCGCATCTACAACAACCAAATTCTAGATCTCTAGACTAGTATGTGATTCATCGAAAAGTCTAACCAAATATCTTTTGGAATATGCATGGATCGATAAGAATTGACAAATGTTGAAAAAGTATTATTGCTTTTAGACAAGGAAGTAAATGATAAGAAATTGAGAGATACGAATATTGAAAACAATTGTTGCCAATGACGTAAATTGCAAGAAAGATAAACCATAGGAAAATAAAGATAAGGAAAAATTTGCAGAATAATGTTGAGTTTTGCAATATTATTTGTTTACCAAATCTTCTTTACTAGGAATTATTTGGTTTGTGGTTAATTTAATTTTAGACCATCTTTCAAAAGTAAGTCGAAGATTTTGTTCAATTTATTAATGATGAATTGAACTAAAGTGTCTTTTAACCCTAGCCGTTGTTATTTCTTTTATTTTGGCAGTCGTTAGGATGGACAAATATAACACTTGTCAAGCATCGTTTTTGCTATAGCTATTTCAATATTTCATTTCGATCAAATCCATCCTTTGATTCATATCTTTCCATTAAAGCCATGTTTTGTGTAATTTGAACATGGGGGCTTTGATCTCTTTTTTAAAGTAGTTACTCATACTTCGACACTCTTGTCGCCAATTGGAAGAAATGAGCAAAGTCTTGGCCTTCAAGTCTTTCTCTCAATTTGAATTTTAATCCATTGAAAGCTAGATTTGTTAAAAAAATTTCTAAGAGTGAAGTGAGGTATCTATTTCTAACCTTCTTGAATTTACCAACAAATTGTTTGATCAATTCATTATTGTATCAGTAAAATCTAGCCAAATCAACAATTGAGACTTCATATATCATTTTATAAAATTGAGAATGGATTTATCTTTCCATCTTTGCTCAATGTGGGGTGGTAGATTAGCATACACATAAAGACAATTTTTGATAAAGACAAATGAAACAACTCAAGTCTAAGAATTCATTTGTTCGTGCAACCCAAGTTCCTCCATCCCATGTTGGGTAGCATATCAATTTATGTGTCCGATGGCCGATCGGTCATGTTTGCTTTTGAAGATGGCAAAGTCATGGATTTTAAAAGTAATTGGAAAATGCTGATTATCGACCCACAATAAAATTTCATATATAAAGGTTTTATAATACCCTTATCTCACCCTAAGTGCTGTCGAAATTCAGCAAACTGTGTTGGGTTAAATTGAGGATTCGGTTGGCCATCTCACCCCGTAGGTGGTGATGCTGGTCTTGCCATATTATTTACCTTATTATTAATCAGCAAATTAGGCCCAACGTAAATGTTCAGTATAGGCGGTGCCAAACCAATTGCTAACCTTAAATTCTCTACGTTGGCATTTGGCCAATCTGTCAGCTAGTCTTTTTTTTTTTTTTGGTCTAAAAGACTGTCAGCTAGCTTGGTTTGCCACATTGTTATTACTAATTTGGTTATTTTGACCAGCATTGTTTTGATTATTTTTATCATTTTGGCCTTGTTTAAAAGATTCAGGCTTTCACTTAATCCTCACAAGGGCTTGACTACTCAAACAAACATTATCGACATTATTAAAAGCAGAGAGACTATGAGCGTATCTATTACCACTAGATTTGCTTACAGTGGTTGGTTGGAGGATCCTAGCCTTGACAGAGCATCTTTTGTAGTGCCGATGACCAATTGACTTGATCACATCAGACATATGGCTAATGATATAATTGGCCTCATAATTTTGCTGCTCCTTGAACAATCTCTACATGGTTGACATCTTATTGGGATTTGGTGCAATCTCCCTATTCTGTTCTTCACTAAGGTGTCTTGGAAGATCAACATCTCCCTGTCGATTACCCTCTGCCACTGTTTTGGTGACTGAGGACTCAAAAAGTGCAGTAGCCTTATTATCAATTTTTATAATGGGTTGTTGTTGCTAGCAACATTGCCAGTTTTTGTTGATTTCTGGTTCTTGCCACATAGTCTCATCGAATAGACAATCTAAGTTCCATCAAGCATGTCAAAAGAATGTTTCATCGAAAAATTCAATAAATATATTTTAAAATCGACAGAAGTTGTGAATGCTTTTTTGTTGATTTTGGACAAGAGAGTAAATGACAAGAAATTTAAAGATATGGATCTTGGACAGTTGTCATCATTAAGGAAAGATAACCGCAAGCAAATTTAGATAAAGATACACTTTCAAAAGAACTTGGGAGTTGTAATTGATTCGGAGAGTTCTTGCAAAGTGTACATCTAAGGTATTTATAACCAACTATTGACAATTACATAGAAGGGTACTAAGACATTAAAGATGCTCTACATGACTCCTACTATTGAGGAACACTCATCTACAAAATAGTTGCATCTGAAATTGCTGATTTCACTACCTTGATTATTACAACGACTATGCTACCTTGACGGTTTCTTGACTGTTGCATCGATTCCACTAACTTGATTGTTGCAAGCTTGTGTCAATGACCTCATCGTATGGTGAAAGCTCTCATCGATAACTTGTGATGTCTGTTGTTGATGATTTCATTGACAAGTTATCCATTACTTTCAACTTATTTGTTCTCTATATATTATGTGTTGTGATTACGTGGCATTCATATGATTTAGAATTTTGCATCGCGAGATTCACTTCATCCTTCATTTGCTATGTCACTTTGTAGCATTCCCAAGAGTCTGATCCAAACGTGTTTTCAATTACCTTGTTTCGTACTTTTTCATTAAATAAACATAAAAAGAATAATTAAAAAAAAGATATATGTGTACGTATGAAAAAATCATTTCCAAATTTATCAACCCAGGGCGATTATCGATCAAAAAATCATTTCGTAAAATATGTTTAGATTTATACGGGTGGAGATGGCTAGAAGAAAGTGAGGAATGTCTAAATATATAAATTTACCTTTGCACAAAAAATAAAGAAAAAGAAAAGGTGGAAGACAGTCAGAAAGAAGAGAGGATTGTTTAAAGATATAAAATTACTTTTGTACAAAAAAAAATGAATTTCTTTGACCATCTTCGTATGGGGAAGGTGGAAACCTCATGAAATCAATGTTTAGCCGTTAGGTCCATCAGATGTATTTACATTTCTCTAATTATTCATGCACTTAACGTTTCCAGCATTATATTTTGCATGCATATGTTGTTTTGAAATCATTTATCTATTTCGAAAACATAGCATAAGAGCAATTGCTCTCGTGTGTGATACCTATGCAGCATTTACGTAATATTAAGAGAGATGTGGTGTTTATTCATGTAAATCAAATTCGACATCAAACTGGAATTCTCAAGTCATTTTTGCAAATTAGTTTCACGAGTTCACCTTGTTGTCAGCATTGTTCTTGATGTTATGATGGGCAATGATGCATCATCCTCCGAAATAATGTGCCACTTGACACCCCATGAATTCGGGCCGGTCTTTCTTTGATTCGGTGGCACTAAAATATTTTTGTTTACCGGTCGTGTCCGTGCATGGCGCACATGGGTGTCATTCTCCTAATATGGGATCGGACAAGGACGGAAAAGCATATTCGGAATTTAGGGCCCACCATCTCGAATAAGGGATAGCCCCAAACACCACCACTCTTCTTCGCCTGCTGCTCCATCCCTGATTATATGGAAAGGAAAGATTTCGCTTCTCGCCCGCAACATCTTAACATTCGGCTTCTCTCCTACAATCACTAATATCGTCTAAGTCTGCACGCCCACCACCATGGCGGAAGCACTACATCGGATCCTAGAAAAGGCGGGTAAGGGATTGTGATTTCTCGTCCACCACCATGGCAGAAGCACAAGAGCAGATCCCAGAAAAGACGGGTAAGGGATTATGATTTCGAGATAATGATTGCACATGAGGAAATTTCTATCTTTTCTGTCACGATGATTTCACATGAAGTAGGTGTCATCTACATAAGGTAAGATTCTAGTTTCTGCTCTGGTACTGAGTAAGTTGGGGTTTTCATTTACATTATCTTCGTTTGTTGGTCTGCTGTTCTGGAATTGTTTATGAACGTGTTGCACCATTGAAATATGTCTCCTGCATTTAATTAAAATGAGAGGAGACTATAAGTGATGGAATGATATTTGTTTGGTGGACATCATCAAGAAACTTCACAGCTAGACGGAATCTAAGAGTAGGATTATTGACATATATTTCGTCTGTGATTGAAACAGGGCTCGTGGCGCCAACGATTAAAATCCATAACAAGTCTGGTATACCCATATTTCTGATCCCCATCTATTGGGTTGATGGTCCTGATCCTCAATCGCATAGCGTCGTCAGGAAGGATCTGGTGAAAGAAATCCCGGCGGGAGGATTTAACTCGGTGGACAGTCACGAGTACGACCCAGATGGAAACACCCCCGCTAGCCAGATACGTATCCTTTTTCGTGCTGGACATACAAATAATGACGAAGAATTTCTGGGAAATCTCAAAGCGGAACCGGAGGAAGAGCTCTATTCTCCCCATTATCTGTTCAAGAAGGGTGACCGGTACTTTAGCTGCAATAAAGCAGGGCATGTCATAGAAGTGGACAAAAATTCTCTTCCGGTAGTTACTTTCAAAAAATCTGTGAAAGCTTTTTTGCCGTTGTCTTTGCTGCTTTTGTTCGCTCCTTCGACGTGCTTCCCAGTCGATTCATCGGTCAGAAGAATGGACAGGGAGGTTATCGCAAACTGTCCTAGGTTGAGCTTGTTTGCAGTGTGCAAATGCATATTGTTAGATCGTTGTGTTATATGGATAAAATACCTGATTCCAAAGTAAATATAAACCTCAAAATCGGTCTGATCCTTAGCTACAATATTTATCTCTCCCCAAAAATGGTTTTGAGGTCACATATCTAAGTATTTAGAAATAATTTTGAGTTAGATTTTAATGAATTGTGTTTTAGGTAGTATATGATGAAAAGCTCTTCATTTACGAGGATGAAGATATATGTTTGGTTAGTGCGTCTTTTTTCTATAATAATAAACACGGTACCTATTTTTCCATTATTAGCTTTATATACGGTAGTGTTTTAGTGAATTTCGAACTTTCTAGGCATTGATGCCTTCTCCTTTAATTGTAACAAGACATTGATTTCTTCGATTTCGATAAATTAGTAAGATGACCATTCCGAATTTTGCATTTTCCAAATTGGGATGCAAGTGTTTAGATTTTCCATTGCTCACGCCCGTCATTGAATTTTAAGTCACCGGCCAACCACCTCGGTAGTAAACGCTAATCAGCTAGAGGACCTAGTTGTGCTAGTAAGAAGATTTAAAAAATCAAAAAAAACAGTAGCAAATAAATAAATAATCGCGAGAGGACTAAATTCAAGATTATACCTTAAAAGGGGAAAAAAAAGAAAAAAACCGAAAATGAAGGAGCACCTCAATTCCGCCTCTTCCCGAAAGAAAGATTGCCTATTCACTCCAAAATTGGGAGAAAAGGGAGCTTTCGTGGTGGGCCGAAGACACTCCCTCAATCAATCAATCCCACGTTTCGCCTCCCTCTCTCTTGTCCGAATTTTAAAAAAAAAAATAATAAACTAACCCTTTTCTTTCTGCGGACGACAGATCTCGGGCATGGAGTTCTTCCGCAACGCCCAGGCGGTGCGCCTCCGGAACTGCCACGGCCAGTTCCTCGTCGCGGACGACGACGAGGAGACTGTCGCCCTGAGTTGCAGGGACGAGGTGGAGAAGACGGATAGAATACCCCAAGCCTACCTGGAGGATAAGATGACACGAGGAAGAGACAGACCCTTGTCGGAGAAGGAGATGCGACGCCTTCGGCAACAAATAGAAGACAGTCGGCGACGAAGAGACAACAGCCGGTGGTGGTACGTCGAGTTCGTATCTGACTCCGTCCTCCACCTCAAGAGCTGCCATAACAAGTACCTCACTGCTTCCGAGCTGTCCTCCCTTCACGACATGACTGGCTGCCAGGTCCTCCAGTCCCCCCATTCTGCCCCCGACTTCTCCTTCGATTTGGAGCCCGTGAAGGCGGGCAACCAAGTCAAGCTCCGCACCCACTACGACACCTTCCTCTGCGCCAAGAGCCACCGCCCCTACGAGTCCGACCTTGTCACCCACGACCTCTACCCCAGCACCGCCATCATCCTCTGGGATGTCGAGGTCGCAGAAAGAGTAGAAGGAACTGCTACCAATATTGACGATAAAGCATCGGAAGAAGGATCCACTTCCGATATTGACGATAAAGCATCGGAAGAAGGATCCACTTCCGATATTGACGATAAAGCATCTTTTCCCACCAAAAGGCGTTACGAAACAGGGGAAGGAAGTTCTGTCACCAAAAGTCCTTCAGGGGTTTCAGGCCTGATCCGAGAAGGTGATGGGGTTAGATACCGCCGTCATTTTTGGGAGCTGAAGAGACGGCTTGTGGACAACTCCGGAAGGAAGGATATATTGGTATGGGGAGGGTCGGGGACGACGGCCTTGGTCAGGGATGTGTGTGCAGATGTCTGGGAGCATTTTGCTAAAATCGCCTGGATTAGCGTTCCACAAGAAAATGATAATGCGTTGATCCGTGAAGAAATACTTGTGCAACTTATTTTTGAGAGGGTGGCCTTCCGTTGGAAGTTTAACAGAAAACCTTGGATGTTCAAGGACCACCGATTCCCCTTACAGCAAGAGGCAAGAAGATGCCTCATTGTGGTCGATAATTTAGATGATCTGAAAACTTGGGAAAGATTCGAAGATATCTTGCTTGAAGTCAAGACATGCCGAGTGATCTGCATAGCCAGGAGCAAAATGGGTTCATCGTACAGCCAAATGGAAAAGCATCGCAACAAATTCAAAAAGCATGGCCGCCAATGCGAAATTTATGAACTGGAGGGTCTATCTTATCTGCCACCAGCACACCATTTAAAGAATTTCTTGGAAAAGGGTTTTCCTTCTCCATCGAAGGGATTTGACCAACTCATTGTTGCGAAGTGTCAGAGACTGCCTAGGGCAATCGTTTTCGTCTTGCGCGACCGGGAAGCACTTCTCGCATCTGATACAAGGGATGAATGGGAGGCGAGGATCCCCTCGGATAACCTCGCTGACGAATTTCACGTAATCCAACAGGTGTTGGAGACCCTCTATGAGGGCCTTCGTACGGACCAAGGTCATGATGAACCTGACCCTATCCAACAAGTGTCGAAGATCCTTTTTAATGACGATGGTGGATTGTGCTTATCGTACTTGAGCATTTTCCCTGAGGATAGGCCGCTCAGTTGTAAGACAGTTTCTCTTTTATGGGTTGCGGAAGGATTTCTACCCGATGTGGGAAGAGCAGAGCTTTTTTTGAAGGATCTTCTTATGAGAAAGTGCATCATTCCTGAGGAAGAAAGAAGTGATGGAAGGCTCTACACATTCCGAGTGGACAAGCGTGTGCGGAAGATTATTGTTTCCTTGTCCGATCTTGCCGACCCAGTAACCATTACTAGTCTGGGCAGCACCAGATGGCCTCGAAAGGTAAGATTCCTGTCTATCCAGGGAAGAATCAGGGATTTTAAAGGAGAGAAATTCTTCAAATTTTCTTCGATATTCATGCCCGATGTCTCCTCCAATGAGGATAAGTCAACAACTTTTGAAGCCTCCCCGTGGGAGGATTTAAAGCATTCCAAGGTGTTGGATCTGACAGGTGCTTCTTTCCAGATCGTTCCAGATGAACTGTTCAAGCTAACCAATGCCAGGTACTTGAGCTTAAGGAATACATCAACCAAAGTAATCCCAAGCTCCATAAAAAATCTTACGCAGCTAGAATTTTTGGATGCTAAACATAGCTTGGTCACTAAACTGCCTCAGCAGGTTGCAAGACTCAAAAAAATTCGTCACATCCTGATTTATCATCGCAAGAAAGACCCTGTAATGGGGAATTACAACCTAATTGGCTTCAAGGCATCATGCAGAGTCAGAGGGCTCGAGTGCCTAGAAAAGCTCTGTTTCGTGGAAGCAGACAAAAGAACATTGGAAGATCTTGGGAATCTGACAAAATTAAGGCGTTTGGGAATCACCAAGTTGAGAAAGGAACATGGTGAGTTGTTGTGCAATTCCCTTGGCCAGTTAGAGAAGCTAAAGTCCCTCAATGTACATGCGCTTGACGAGAACGAGATACTTAATCTCCACTACCTATCTTCACCTCCCAAGTCTCTTAAACATCTCTGCTTGCATGGCCGTTTAGAGAGGCTGCCAGATTGGATATCCTCCCATGATGGTTTGACAAGAATCATATTAAGATGGAGTCAGCTCAAGGAAGATCTCCTTGCAACCCTTGGAAAGTTGCGGAATCTAGTAGAGTTGAAACTGCATCGGGCTTATGATGGAGAACGATTGGATTTCAAAGATGGGCAGTTTCCAACGCTAAAGATTTTACTGCTCGAGGAATTAGAGGGGCTTAGATCAGTGAGTTTCGAGCAGGGAACATTGCTGCATCTGGAAAACCTAACCATCAGCCGCTGTCTAAGGTTGGAAAGGATACCCTCTGGTATCGTACACATTCACTCAATCCAAAAGATCTCCATTGACATATCTCGTGAATTCTACGAGGTGCCACAAGCGGACCATGAGAAATACCATGATCGAAATTTCAGACATGAACCAGATGTCTGCATTACTCAATGGAAGGCTGGATTGCATGATCATAAGAAGCATCTGATCAAGTTGCTTCTTGAGGACAATGCCACAACGACCGATGTGTTGGTACAGGGAGGGCTGGGGATGACGGCCCTGGTCAGGAACGTGTGTGAAGATGTCCACACAAGGGAGCATTTTGATACCATCGTCTGGATTACCCTTCCACAAGAACATGATTCTGAGTTGATCCGTGAAGAAATACTTCTGCAAATTCTTTTCCAAAATGCCCCCTTCCCCAATGACTTTGATGCGGATCATTGGGTCTGCAGGTGCTTCCCAAACTCCTCAGAGTCTAACGAGGCAAGATGCCTCATCGTGGTCGATAATTTAGACGATCCGAGAATTCAAAAAACTTTCGAAGAAGTCATGCATTTAGTCAAGACATACAAACTGATCGTTATGGAGAGGCACGAGATGGGTTTACGGTACATTAGCAAGATGGCTTCATGGTACAGCCCATACAATTGCCGTCAATATAAAATTTACGAACTGGAGGATCTTTCTGTAGAAGAGCCATGGGCGCATTTCCGTTTAAAGAAATCTCCGGAAGGGGATTTTCCTTCTCCATTGAAGGAAGTTTGCCAACCCGTTCTTGGGAAGATTAAGAGTCTGCCCGAAGCAATCGTTCTCCACTTGCGCTCCAGGAAAGAAAGAAATGATGAATGGGCACCGATGATCCTCTCCTCAGATAAGCTCCCCTCAGATAGTCTCCCCAAATTTAACCTTATCCGACAAGTATTGGAGATCCTTTCCAATGACAGGCGTTCATTCTGCCTTTTGTACCTGAGCAATTTCCCCGAGAATAGGGAGCTCAGTTGCAACAGTGTTTATCGTTTATGGGCTGCAGAAGGATTTCTATCCAATCTGGGAGAAGCAAAGGGTTTTTTCAAGGTTCTTCTTGATAGAAAGTGCATCCACGCGGCGAAAAGAAGTGATGGAGAGCTCTCCACGTTCCGAGTGGATAACCTTGTGCGAGAGATTATTGCTCCGTTGTCCTGTCATTGGAAGATAACTAGTCAGGGCAGTAAAGAGGTGTCGGATCATCCGGGTACAACTTGCCAAATCATTCCAGATGCAGTATTCAAGCAAACCGACGTTAGGTGCTTGATCTTAAGGGATTCGTCGATCAATAAAATCCAAGGCTCTATTGAAAACCTTACGCATCTAGAATTTTTGGATGCTAAACAAAGCTTGGTCACTGAATTGCCTCCCGAAGTTGAAAGTCTTCAAAATATTCGTCAAATCCTGATTTATCATCACGAGAAACAAGCCCTGATGATGGAGAGTTCCGAGCTAATTGGCTTCAAGGCATCATGCAATTTGGGAGCGCTCCAGTGCCTAGAAAAGCTTTGTTTCGTGGAATCAGACAATAGCACATTGGAACATCTTGCAAATCTGAAAAAATTAAGACGGTTGGGAATCACCAAGTTGATGAGAGGACATGTCGAGTCGTTGCGCACTTGCCTTGAGAAATTAAAGCGGCTAGAGTCCCTCAATATACATGCGTGTGACGAGGACGAGTTACTTAATCTTGATCTCCCATCTTCATCACCTCCCGTGTCTCTTAAACGTCTCTACTTGCATGGCCGCTTGGATAAGTTGCCAAATTGGATATCATCCCTTCGTCGATTGAAAAAGATCGTATTAAGATGGAGTCGTCTGGAGGAAGCAACCCAGGAGGAGGAAGATCTCCTCGCAACACTGGGAAAATTGCCAAATCTAGTAGAGTTACAACTGCGTCGGGCCTACAAGGGAAGACAATTGGATTTCAAGGGTGGGCAGTTTCCAAAGCTCAAGATTTTACTGCTTGATGAACTGGGGAGGCTCAGATCAATAAGTTTGGCAATGGGAACAATGCCGCATATTTTAGACCTAACCATCAGCCGTTGTCCATGGTTGGAAAGGATACCCACTGGCATCGAACACATCATCGGTACGCTCAAGGAGCTCGAGTTTTTTGACATGTCTCGTGAATTCTACGAGATGGTGCCAGGTGATTATCGAAATTCAAAGGGCGAACTAAAAATCCATTTTACACACTGGAGGCCCGGCCAATGGAAAACCATTCCTTTGGGTATAGGCAATTGTGATGAATGCTTCGCAGGTGAGCGCTGAATGAGATCCCCTCGTGATTCAGAATGGTTGGACCGATGTAGATATAAATATGCTGTGTGACCGTGGATTTTGTGTCGTTGTTGAGTGTTTGAGTAATTGTTGTGGGTGTTTTGATTTCTCATTGTGTCGTTGTTGAGTGTTTGAGTAATTGTTGTGGTGTTGTTGAGTGTTTGAGTAATTGTTGTGGGTGTTTTGATTTCTCATTGTGTCGTTGTTGAGTGTTTGAGTAATTGTTGTGGGTGTTTTGATTTCTCACTGTCGCTTCCTTTCTGTTCTTTAAGAGCATTTCTAGTTCGTGAACGATATTGTGCGTGCCTGTTCCTCCTGTTCTCCCTTCCTATACTCTTTACGGAAAACTGATCACTAAAATCCACCGACCGTTCGAGCAACCGTCTTCAATCTTCTCTGTCGATCTTACCCATTGCGAATGTCTAGCGGTCAATGAATCCCTATTTGAATTTCGGTGCGTGACTAATCCTTTTTTATAGATCTGTTTATTTCATAAAAAATATTTTTCCAGTCAATAAAAAATTTATGCTTAAATTCAAGAAAATAATTTCCTCTTTAAAAAATTGAAAAATATTTTTTAAAATATAACTAGATATTGATGTTTGAACCACAAACTCAACGTTTGGACAAGGAAACCCAATGTTGGTTCCAAGTATCAAAGGGTCTATGCTCCAAATATAACTTGAAAATATGAATCCCTTTGGTCCCATTTAAAATATGCATATTCCTTCAAATGATATCCTGCTAATCTCTTCCCACATTAGGGATGGGAATGATGAGATTGTTTCCCTTGTATCGTACATAATTGAGATAGCGAATCTGAGGGCTCTAATTCTCGCTTTAGAATAGTACCTCATCGATTGAGAGATGCAGTATTGAGTAATTCATAAGTCCATACTTATCCTCAAATGATCACTACCTTGTGTGGATTTTTGAAATACTTCTATTGGTGTTTGACTTTGACTTACTCAAAATGAGACGGGTCGTTTTAAGGTCAACAAACTAAATAGGACCTCTCCTATGGGATGTAAGATTTGAAATATCACAAAAAGACTTGAGACACCATAAACTCTTCCACTTGAAGAACTAACTTCCTTAATGTCCATCGCCGAGGTCCTGGGAACTAGTGGAGGAAAATCTGAAAAAAAATAAAGAAAAAAGAGAAAAGAATAATAAATGAGAGGGACAAAAAGAAAAAAATAGATAATATAAAAAGAAAAATTGCAAATTATCAGACACCCCTTGCGTCCGCCACTGGATGCCACTTAACATACGGCAAGGGACTGGTCTCCATCACCAACAAAATATATATAACGAATTTGCTCATTCAATCAAAGACATCAAAACTGTATCATATTCAAATTTGTTCGAAGCACAATGACGCACAAAAGCGGAGAACTTGTCAGGGATTAGGCCCGCATTTTTTTCTTTTAGCTTCAAACATTTTGGCACATTTTTTCAATTGCATTAAACACCATATGTACATAAACCAAGGGAAATGACATGTATGCTATATGTAACGACTCGGTCCAACGAGAGCAGGAGTGATCGTCGAGGCTCTAGAGCTTGGACAAAGTGCAACTCTAACTCAAGGATAGTGAAGGGAGCAAGAATGAACCGAATCTCTCATCATCTGGTTGTGGATGTCGAGGTGAAATACCTTATATGTAATGATACTTATTCTAACTCGTAATAATGCTTTTTCTCGAAAGAGCCTAGAAGAATAAAACCGCGTGGATTAATCTAAGGTGGACAGTATCATTACGAGCAAAACCTGAGCTTAGTATTATGGTATCAGAACCAATAGTCCAACCAAAAGTATGTGGTTAGTAGGATTCTTCCGTCAATCAAATCTAATCAATCTAGGATCGTTTCAGGCATAGGCAAGTACCAAAAATCTCTTATGAAAAAATAAGTCCAATTTGGGAAATTTTTTTCTAGAATTCTTAAAGTAAAAGTCATAAGATATTTTTTGCTTGAAGAAAGGAAAAGACAAGACTATGCTCGGTGAAATGAACAAGAAAAATAGTACTAATCATGAAGAGACAATTGGAGAAGGGGACCAATTTCAGCAAGTTATCAACCAAACCCTTGCGTCCATAACTGGATGTCACTTATCATGCCAAGCTATTGATCCCCCATCACCAGCGATGCACTTAGACGAATTTACTCATTCAATCCATCACCGCACCAACAACGTCACATTCAAATTTTGCTCTCTGCACAGTGATGCACACAAGGTTGCATGCATCTGAAGCATCGAGCTTATTTTACATTCAAAATAGAAACGAAACGACGAGTAACCACACTCGAAGAAGACCATCAAGGGTACACACTGCCACAAACCTCACACATATGTCCTCCTGCACTGGGACATCTTTATTCTAAACAATTGCAAAACACACAAGAAATAAAAAGCAAAACATTCCAAACTTGCTGAAAACCTCATCTAGCAAAGCACACAGACAATGAATTTCTCCTGTAGAGCCGACAATTCCATCCGTTTTGAATGATTTATGCTCCATTAGATCAACTATCTGGACGTCAATCAAGCTGGACTTGTAGATATGCAATCTTCATGCCCATCAGTGTGCCGCTGCTGGTTCCATTGCAGGATGCAACAAAAATCACAATTCTCAGCTTCCAAATTCATTATAAGATTTTATGATGATACGTCATCTAAGTTTGAAGCCAAAGGCTCTTGGATACAATCAATTAAAATCACTAACAGTAAAGCACAAATGGTGGCATTAAACAAAAATCATGTTCGGGTCACTTTATACAGAAATCTATTCTGTTGCAAGCAGCCATTCATATATCAAGGACATGTACAGAAGGAAGAAAGTGAAAAGTGATAGAAATCATCATGGGGTCATGCAGTTATGAGTAGATCGAGAGAGACACACGTGTCAGGACATTAACCTGACTAGCTCTATGCAAGAAATTAGATCTTATGCTTTTAAATTAGCTTCGACAAGCACGGAGCAAAAAGTGAAAAGCATCATGTTTGTTTGTTAAAAGCAGGATTGCATTAGAGCAGTTTTGAATTATTCAGCCAAACAAACCTTGGTATTTTTACTTTTAGCTATGAACATTTAGGCACATTTCTTAGTTGCCTTGAACCCCGATGGTAAATCACCCAGGCAAAATGAGAAGTATAGGAAGCTATCGTTACTGAGAAACAAGAACAACTGCCAAAAGCTCTAGAAGTAGCAGACGTCACTCCAAAGATGACTTCCTTTTTTTAAGAAAAAAAAAAGTACAGGAAACGGCTGGGAAAGAAAACCACAGTCAAAATCACCCAATCCGCCCAAAAAAACAGTGAAAAACCACAAATGCAGTTAACGTGGGTTTCAGTTGAAGAGGCAACTCCAATGCTCCATGCCATTAGACCTTGGCCGCCTGGTGGGCTTGGGATTCTCTCATCAATAAAATCTTAACAACTGCTCTATGAGACAGGACATGCTTTGACAAATGGCATGGAGTTACCTTATGATGCAGTGATTGATTTGATTTCGCAAGCCTACTTGACCTACACTACGCAATTTTAGCTCATTTTAAGTTGGAATACAGCTTACCTGGAGCCTTCGAGGGAACTATTTCTTGTTTATGACAGACGGCCGAGAGCTCTCTGGACGGTCCGTAATGTGGTCCATTGGATTGCCTTTTACCACGCCTGGTCTTTGCCAGACTATTTCGGGCGTGTGACCTTCTTCATTCCGTCCGACTGCCTTCTTGAATGCTGTCTTCCATGCATCGGGCATCTCATAAAATTGGAGGCATTTCAACGGTACATGTTGGGGCACTTCTGTCAATTTTTTGCATCGAGATAGGATTAACTTTGCGAGAGCCGGTAGTGCTTTTTCTTCAACTATTATGGATTCAAGATTGAGAAATGAATCTATTTTTAAAAAGCGAAGTTGTTGAAAATCTCTTTCCTTAATCTTCATCTCCCTTAGATCAAAAGATGCATCTTGCAAATCCAGATGCTTCAGACACGGTAACCTCTTCAACTGTTGGAAAGCATCTTCCCTCAATCGACTCTTCCTGATGAACAATTTGGCCAAGCTAGGGGCGAGTAGCCAATTAGGAAGAGTGCTCATGTGTCCTGTCAAGTGAACCCGCTGAAGGAATGGAAATTCTTTACTCTTATCTACCTTTGAAAGATCTAGCGTCCCGTCATACTCTTTGGCAGCAAGTAGATGTAATGCTTCTAGTTTTGTTAACATCCCAATGGAAGAGCAAAGATTCTCCACATGTTTACGTCTCAGATTTGAGATCCCTAGCCTCCGTAAATTTTTCAGTTTCTTGAGTTCTCCTAGCAGCTCGCTGCTCTCCTTGACTTGGTTTAGATCTATCAAGCATAGCTTTTGCAATGATGTCAAGACTCCTAATCCTGATGGAGCCCCAATACCATACTTCGGGTGACCATCTAGAGCTGGACTTCGGTCGGAATTGTATACTAATAGATGACGGAGTGCTGTTAGCTTCAAAATATTCCCAGGTAGTTTAGTCACGCTAGTGTCTTTGAGATCCAGGGTCTCTAGATGTTCAAGACTTCCTATGCCATCCGGAATTTCAGTTACACCGGTACCCCTTAAACGTAGGTACCTAAGATATTTTAAAAGTAAAATGTCTCCGGGAAACTTTCCCAAAGAACAATCTTGAATATCTAGCACGTTAAGCCTACTAACCTGCTTCAGCAGTGCTTCCATGGAATCAGGGTACACTTGATTGAAGACAAATAGGGAGCGAAGCCGTTGGACCCTTGTGTCATTCGTTATACTGGCCATTTTGTTGTGAATGGACAGGCGCCACACAGTCTCAGGCCATCCTTCTTCCGAGTTGGCAGCAATCATTGCGAACTCATCATCTTTCGACTTGGAAATAATGATTTGATGCAGAATGTTGTAAATGAGGCAGGTTTTGGCCCTCTCATAGTTTGTTTTCTTTACCTCCTGGAATAAATTATGATCTACTAGCTTTTTCAGGGCATCCTCTGCGATTGTTTGGACAGGAGTAGTATCCTTCTGCTCAATAAATCTCTCTGCCATCCATAGCCGCATCAATCTGGAGCAACTTACGGGACAATCTAATGGGAAGATGCTCAAGTAAAAGAGACAAGCACGGACATCATGAAGGTGGTCCATGCGCAGAGTTATCATCCTTCTAATTAAGCCACTTTTGTCCCCTTTGGATAGCAGTGCTTCTCCCAGCCTGCCGCTTAACCTTTTCCATTCAACACTTTGAGGACTGCCATTAACACCACCCTGAATATCGCTCAAAAGGTTACATGCTGCGAGAATTGCAAGTGGCAATCCTCCGCACTGTTTTAGGATGCTGCCAGAAGCATCTGTTAGAACAGCTCCATAAACATCCATGTGGGACATCTTCTGCCAAAATAGCTTGACAGAATCATCCTTGGGAAGGAAAACATGCTTGAAGTGGCAGATATCATACAACGGTTGGGGAGGAGAACCATCGGATTGTGCCGCTTGAGAATCCAAGAAAGTTCTGGAGTTAGATGCTAGGCTGCTGTCACGAGTTGTGACAAGCACGCTCGGACGAGTTTGAGCTAAAAGATGCTGAAGAGACTCAAACACATGTGCACTGCCTGCATCATCCAAGACGAGCACCCATCTGCTGTTTCCGTTCCGTAAGCGTCTGAAAACCTCTTCGAGTTGGAGTTGGATTCCTGGGCTGTCCTTATTGGTTAGATCCCACATTTCTGCATTTGCCTTCATGAGGGCTGCCGTCTTGTCATCGTTCAACTCGCAGGATCTTAAATCCTTGATCCATACATAGTAACTGAAGTGACTACTTGCTGTTTCGTTGCGAAGCACGGTGCCCACTAGACTGGTCTTCCCTACTCCTTGCACACCATGCACGAAAATCACTTTCTGCGACGAACTGTTCTCTGTTAGCCATTGAACCAGCAGTTTCCTTGGCTTTTCAATGCCCATTAACTCATGATCATTCTCCATGGAAAAGGCAATGGACGACAACTGATGGCAGGCCGAGCTGGGCTTCGCATGGTCTGCGAATAATTTATTTGTAGTCTCCAGTGTATGTTTGTAATTCTCCACCATATTTCTGATCCTCTTTGCTTCGGAAGAAACAGTTCGGCGATTGTGGTGGTCGAAAATGAGGCTCCCAAGACTTTCCCACATGCGGTTTTTACGTCGAACAAAGTCATCGATAGAGTCTTGACAGTCATATATAAACCTTCGCCATTGCTTCATGGACGCTTTGAGATCCTCATCGATGACCTCCATTGAGTCGGCTTTCTTGAGGGAGCGCCCGATGTCTCCGATCAAATCCTTGAGATACTTTAATTCCATTGTAGCTTCTGAACGGAGGCTATGTTCTTTTCCCAACAGTTCCAATATGTCAGGAATCAGCTTCAGCAGAGAAGGCACTAAGGCTTCCGCCATTTTCTCCTTTGCTGGTTGGATGAGAGAGAGAGAGAGAGAGAGAGAGAGGGGATGTAGTCAGCGATGAAATTGGAACGAGGCCCGGCTGGAGAGGGAGAGAGGGAGGGTGGGGATGTAGCCAGCCATCGAACAGGCCTGGCTGGACCGTTTCTTCGAGCAAGTATTTTATAGACGTGCTCTACTGAACCGAATTAATCATATTTCAATAATCTTTCGAGCACACACTCGAAATACGATCAATTCGATCCGTGACATCATCCAAGTCTGTAAAACATTTTCTCATTTTCTTTGGGGGCATTTTTGTTTGGTTTTGTGACCGGCGGTCACAATCTTGGCACCCCGACTATTAATAATGCCCGATCCGGACCAACCCGAATTTTTCGAATTAATTTAGAGGTACATTTTATTAAGCTTTGCTAGGTAATAATTTTAAAGGATTGGAATCCACAATAATTTATTATTATTTGTTTTGAATTAATTTAGAACTAGAATAAGTATTTATTCTGAATAATAAACTCTAAGAATGATTAAAATTCACAATAATTTATAATTATTTATTATCTAATTTTTATAATTCAAAATATACCGTTATTCGCACGGTAAATTAAATATTATCATTCAATCATTTCTCTACTTTATATTTAGATAATGAAAGCATCTTAGGACATGCATGATATTCATTTTAAAAAAAAATTAGTTTTTTATTTCTGGAAGGGATGTTAGAGAAGTCTCGCCGCTCCCCTTCGTTACTACTCGGCTGCCACCGTCGCAGCCGCTGGTCGCCTCTCGCCGCCGTTCGAGAATAGGCCTACCCACCCGGACACCCTCTCAATCGTCGCTCATCTCCCCACGCTTTCCATCTTCTCTTGCACAAGACCACCACCAACTCCGTCGGAGCTGTTTCTCTTTCGCCTGAACGGCCTGAACGCCGACTTCATGATAATCGCTCGCCGACGCAACCTTGAACACCCTCCTCCTCATCTCCAGATAAATCCACCTGATCCAACACAGCGAGCCTCACCGCCAGTTTCCTCCTCCCCTCGCCAGCCGTCTCCACGCCCTCTTCGCCACCGACCTCCACAAGAAGGCCTGCGCCGCTCGATCGGACGCTACATCGTTTCAGACAAGAACACTTGGTGAAATGATGGTCTGATCAATTTATGTTAATGTCTAATTTAATGGGTGGATTGCAGCGTGAGGAATGGCGGCGTGCGCTTCGTGAATGCGAGATCGAAGAGGATGCATGAGGAAAGTGGGAGGAGGCCCTCTTTCCAAGAGCTTATACTCGATTCTCTCCATTTCCCTGTCCCACACCCATTGTTCTGAGTGCAGGGCGCGTCCTCTCTTTCGCATCCGACCGTCCTTGGATTGCTTTTGTTTTTGCACAACAAGGTCTCTCTCGCTCTTAAGGGTTTACGTTTCATCATTATTTGGCAGCTATAATGGCTGTTCTTGTCTGATCTGTCAGGCATTTGCAATTGGGTTGCTTTTGGGACTTGGTTGCTAGTGGAATGAGCAAATAAATCTTGTTTTTTCGAGTATAGTTTTTGTTGTGGCGTGATTATGGGGGTGCTATTGCTGTTTTAATTGATGTGTTTATGGTACTGGTGTGAAGTTATTCTGGCATTTCGGGAAAAGGGTTTTGGGGAGTTCTAGAGGTTACTCGGTCTATGTCGCCGGTCATTCGTACCAGCCAATTAGGTGACTTTTCCTTCTATTTGTTTTCTGTACGAGTGTTGAATCTTCTAATTTTTAGCTTTTGCCTTTGAATTTCATAACTACTCATTGCATTTGTCCAGTCTATTTCATTAAAGAAATCGGAACATACAGTTATTCAAGGTTATGAACATTACTGAATGAATGAATGAATGGCAGGGGTTGTTTACTATTGGTTTTTTTTTTTTTTTTTTNAGAATTTTTCTTTTAAAATGTTCCAAATTGATGTCTATGCTTTCTGTAAGATGTCTTTTGCCCACCTGAGTTCTGGGGATTGGTTCGCCTTTGACAGAGTAGAGAAAATTATTTTTCAATTGAATGGGCCTTCAGGAATCTGTAAGACCTATTTAGGATCCTATTCTTGGCCAAATTGGTCTTTGGAGAAGAGTCCATCCATGTAGCTACAGAGGGATTGTATTGGAAATGATTTGATATGTTGCTCTTGATATCTGGTCATAAATGTTTGCTTTTTGACTAATTAATAGTTGGATTACGATCTCTGGCATCTTAGAGAACCAGGATATGCTATTCTCATCTCGTTAGGTGGCTGTAGGCGTTGTCAACAAGACTCCTTAGGTTAGTGCCATACCTAAGGACGACAATCATGTCCTTTGCTGAAGCTCTGCCAGGTGATCCCATGGTCGGGGAGAAGATCTTCAAGACGAAGCGCTTTCAGTGCCATACTGTCGAGAAAGGCACTGGCCACAAGCAAGGTTCGCTCTTTTCCTCTTCCTCACACTCGAAATCTTTGTTGTTCCATTCCGTGTGCCTCTGTTGAGCAGTTTTAGTCCTGTGGTTATCTTGTTTCTCGTGAAGATCAATGATGCAATTGTCCGTGGAGGAGGTTCTGTGTATCGGGTCTTAGTGGTAGATCTGAGCGATTTGGAGGTGGATGATTAGATCCATTTCGGTGATGTGTGATTGGTGCATGCTTTGTGTCTGTTAATTTGATGTCCAAGGTGAAATAAATTAGGATTGAAGGAATATGGAGTTTTTGATTGATTTTCTGGGATGAGATTTTGTGCTTGTGTCCTCGCCTACATGTGGTTTAGTTTGGTTTTCTTTTTGCTTTTATATTTTTAGATTTAGCTGCAAATGCTTCCTAACTGGTGTTTTTGTGATGGCAGATCTATGTAGTAAAGAAATTCATGTCGCTTTGAGACGACCAAAAGCTATTTTAATTGGTTTCTGCACCTTTAGATGTCCTTTGTCTTGTGATCTAGTAGCGTAAAGGAAATCATGGGAACCACACATTATTGACTGATTGTCAGGAGATAAGTCGTTGAGGTTAGTTTGATGCTGCACTTGGAAAGTTGGGGTCTGTTGTTTCATTTTCGTTTTCATATAGAGCTTCGTTTTCTGTCTAGCTTAATTTATGTCATTGTGAAGCTTTGGTCTTTGGATTTTCTTTATTATCATTTGCGATGTGCTCACACGTGTCTGAAATTTCAGGGCCCAATCTAATTGGAGTGTTCAGTAGGCAGGCTGGCACAACAATAGGATACCCTTATTCCACTGCGAAAAAGAACATGGCTGTCATCTGGGAAAGAAAATATGAATTTAGAGTAATTCTATGATTGAGCAATTATGTTCATTTTCTTCTGGGGTACAATGAAGGACTTTGGACGTGTGAGCGTTGCTGATTAATAGCTCTTTCTATTGGTTATTGATTCAGACATGGAAGAGTGGTTCCACTTGGTTGTATCTTGTTATCCAATAGGTGCAACAGACGGATCAAATGTGCCAAAACCAGAAAGGAAAATCAACCTCAGGGAGAAAATGCTCTTGCTTGATTTTTTTCAAAAGCAGAGTTATATCGACTTGTCAAATGCTTTGAATCATCTGCAGATGCTGCTATCAAAGCTAGTAATCTTTCAGGTTATTGTGCCAATGACTTAAATGAAGAGGATTGGGACTTCGCATTGTCCATGACGAGGTTTTGGATTCAGTCAGCAGTCGTAATAATGGATGATGTTGTAGCGAATGTAATGGCATGAACCACCAAATTTTATTTGTAGCTCAATTGGGCTGTGTTATTTTCAGCTGGCATTTCAATTGTAACCCGACCCAACCTGACCCAGACTGACCCAACCTGACCTGTGTTTCCCCGTTCGGGTCACGGAGAACACACACTTCTTATGGGTCAGGTTGGGTTGCATAGAAATCTGACTCAACCCCACCCATAAACGCCTATCCAGGTAACATGATTATAAAAAATTTAGTTATAGAATAATTATTGGGGAAAAAGTTTTGCAGAACACTTTATTATGCTATTATAATGTATTTATTCTAAATTTTATGTGTGACTCCAAAAATTTTAAATTTACACTTGTGTGATAGATTTACCCGTCATTAAGGTTTTGTAATGAACACCATTAAAAATTTGCATACATGGATGATGAGAGGCAAATAATATTGACTTGACATCTACTTGATTTAAATGAAATAAAAATGATATCATTTTAGCTGGAAAATTATACTACAAAACCTTAATTGATGGTAAATGGGTCACATGAATATAAGTTTGGGGTTTTTAATATCAAAAGAAAAAGTTAGTAAGATGGTTGGGGTTTTTATTAGGATGGGCCGTTGCTGTGCATTGTTCCAAATCTTAATTAGCTAGGTTGGAAGAACAATTTGATTATTTTTGTTCAATTTTATCCTTTTAATTATCAATTTACATCATAAGAAATACAACCTATATGATAGACTTTTAAATTCTTGGTTTATATATTAATAATCAATAATTAAAGTAATAGATTTCCCTCATTTAATAACATAATACAATTTTGTACTACAATACACAGATTGTACAAAATAGTTATCTGCATCCTGTCCCAAACAACTATTGAGGCTGCCTCAAATGAAACATTGTTATTTGCTATCTCTTATAAGATAGGCGGGCAACTTTTGGCCCATCAAGCCCGACCAATGTGAACTAGGCCGAAGATTTTAATATAATGATATTTCTTGTAGGTTATAAGTGGGCTTGGGCATGGCTAGTTGGGGCATATCTCTTACCCCAGCCTAACGTACTTTGAGCATAGAAATCTCACGCGATCCTCCCTTAAGGTCACCGTGGAAATTTTATGTTAATCATTTCCTTCATTAGGTGAAGGATTCAAATCCCCACATGTTGTCCGGGATCTTACTTAGTACTAGTGCAGGTCCACACATATCCAAATATTAGTATCCTATGTGGGAGGGTTTAGGAATTACAAATTTTTACGACGCCAAAAGATTGGATAGAATTAAACTTATTCAACCATACTTGGCCTTTAGAAAATGGACCCGTCTAAATTGAGTTTGCATTTCATCGTACTAGCTCTCTCTACTTTAACATTAAAATACACCATCCAACACATCATATGCACACACATAGGAACTAAATCCCAATTTTTATAAATACGCAAAGGACTCTGCTGATTTCTGAAAGATCTAGACAGCTGATACGATGAGGTAATGGCTGAATTACTTGTAGGATATCTAAGATGGACACAATGGCTAGCGAATCTAACAGTGATGCCCTAAAGACAACTGGTTTTTAAGACATGAACTCGCCATTCTTACACAACTCGAGCTCTCAACTTGCGATTTTGGCTTTGTGAATTTGTCCGACGTGCAGGCTCGTATCCATGGCTTCATTTTTTGTGGCTGGCAAGGCTGCAAATCTCCCGATTCAAACTCAGGAGACAGATGGGGAGTTCGCCTCAGATACAGAATGGAATTGGGTCAGATGAAGAGCACTTAAAAGCAGCCAGCATCAGTCTCGTTTGGTTGAAACCAAATGCGCCTAAGTTTGCTCTGATCGTCTAGCCAGTCCTCGGTTGCTTGCAAACCTTTGATAGAAATGGAGCTTGTGATGATGGAAGTTTGGGTTTTACGCAAAGTGGAAGATCAATCGGAAGATTGTCTGTTCTTCCATGGCTACTTTCCAAAGCAAATCTGGGAGCATTATCTGTAGTTTTTTGGCTTCATCAGACCCGCTAGCGGTTGGTCTGCTTGACTTGCTTGGATCTTGAAAGCTACACTTGTTAAAGAGTTGTTGCCACTGTCCCATTCTCTGCTGGAATTGCGTTTGAATCTCTACTGCAAGATGGCAAGAGAATTGTTGCTGAGCTAAGAAAAAAGCTTTTGCAGACCTTGGAAGATCAGATTTTGATTGATCTGAGTGTTGATTTTTGCTTTCGTTCATCTAATTAGCTCTTTGTTTAATTTGTATTGATGACAGATACTTGTACGCTGGTCCTCCTACATTAATTTGTTAGCAATGAAAGATACTAACTTTCGAAAAACAAATTGACAACATAAGTATCACTAAATTTGGCAATTTAATTCAGTAAAATCATTCTAAACTCAACTCGCCAAGTTTGCTCCAGCTATAATCCTAATGGATCTGTATTTAAATTTGTCTGTTTGAAACTAATTTCGTTTTTCACTTGTTTCTTCAGATTATGGCTTACATATTTAACTTTAGGAAAAAGTATTAGAAAAGTCTTAAACTTATTGCATTTGTACCAATTTAATCTTAAATCTTTTATTCTAAACCTTTTGACTTGATGTCAATTCAGTTATAAAACTTTTAATGATGCCATTTAGTCCTAAACCTTTTAATTTGATGCCAATTTAGTCCTAAAACTTTTAACCTAGTGCAAATTCAGTCCTTTAGCTAATTTTGGCTAAGTACTGAATTAGCACAAAGTCAAAAAGTTTGAGACTAAATCGGCATTAGTTCAAAATGTTTAGGACTAAATCGACGTCATCAAAAGGTTTAGGACTAGATTGGGACTAAGTCAAAAGATTTAGGATTAAATCGGCATCAATGCAATAGATTAATGACTTTTTTGGCACTTTTTCCTTAAACTTTATATAATCCAAAGCACTTGAACCTTCCAAAATCACAACTTTTAGATAGATAGATTCACTTATATTTTTTTACAATATTCGAGTAGTTGAAGGATACTTTAATTCTAGCTGGGAAGTTGAAAATGTCATTTTCTTGCTACAAAGTAAAAGAGACAAATGACCCTAAATCTCTAATCATAATATGTCTGGTCAAATTCTACCACTCACGAGGATCGAAAAGAAAGAAACGGCTAACTTTTAGTAGAGTAACAAAGTGATATGATAACCTCATTTCTTTGTGAAGTAGCCAATTATGGTTCCTTTCCCATGATATGAAAAAAATTACAGTAAGATAAGATACAAAGCTTGTATTTGGCAAACTTTGCCACAAGTTAAAGATAAAATAACATTAATTCATCACTTGAGTGAAGCTTTATATCTGGTTTTTTTTTTTTTTGATCAACTAGAATACTTTTCCATTACGATCGCATAAAGTGCATTTGTGACGGGGGGAAGTCCATACATAAAATTTGCAAAAAAGGATAAGGGGGTTGCGATAGCCAATTCGCTGGGAGAATTCGTTCACGGTGGGCTCTCGCGGCCCAATTTGCAGCTTGATTCTTCTCGCGTGGACTGTATTGCACTTTGACCCACGGCAATCTTTGCAGCAAGGCCCTGCAATCTGCGACTACTGACTGGGCCGCCCAAGATGGATTTTCCAGGCCCGTGACTCCTTTGAACACAGGGAGGCTGTCGGTGGATATCGTGACTTTCAGCTCACGTGGGAGAAGGGAGCTTTGGGAGTTCAGTTCTGGTTGGAGCGTTGTGCTGTTCTGTTCCGTGAGCCACAGCAAGGCTTTCCTCAAAGCTAGGGTTTCACCGACCACTACAGATGGCGCTTGGATCGTCCGCGCGAAGCCTCCTATGAGCACCCTCTCCTCGTTTCTGCAGACGCCCGCAACAGATCCGGTGAGTGAAGTCTCTGTCCAAGAGCAGTCTATGTCTAATTTTTGCTCATTTTTTCCCGGCGGAATCCAGTTTGGTGTAGCATCTTCGTACGCCTTGGTCGGTGTGTTCTGATGCCTGTTCCATTTTGCAAACATAGCAGTCTCTATTCGGGCGGTGTCAAGAGCTGTTCGCGGTTGAGGTGATCGGCCTTGGAAAATTGCAGCATTCCTTTGCTTCCAGATCTGCCATAAGATTCCAGCAAACAAAGCCTTTGTGGATGTGTCTTGTGTTGCGGTAAGAAACTCGTAGATCCATTTGTCCATGCGGCTGATTTGTGATGGGTTTGTGTCTGCGGTTATGCCCTGTTCAGACCATATGTTTGCTGTCCAGTCGCATAAGATGAATAAGTGTTCCATGGTTTCGGGTGCTTTGCTGCACAGGGGACAAATTGGATGGTTTCGCAACTGTCTTTTGTATAGGTTTTCTGTTGTGGGGAGTGCGTTGTTGCATATTCGCCATAGGAAGAGTCTGATTTTTCGGTAAACACGGAGTTGCCAAACTTGTGTCCATAGAGCATGAGGTACTTGGTAGGAGGAGGTGGGACTTGTTGCTGGTGATGGTCCGCAACTATTGTGGATACTGTTGTAACCGCTTTTGACCGTGTATTCCCCGGAGTAATTTGCTATCCATCTTATTCTGTCTGGTGTCGGTTGAAGTCCTAGGGGTATTGCTTGGATTTCCTTTACCACACTTTCCGAGAACATTTCGTTTAGTATGCTAGTATTCCATGTCCTCGGTTGTTGGTGAATTAGGTCAGCCACTAAGTAGGGGTCGTTGCGGTTTGCTGGGCCATGTAGATAGCCTGAAGGCAGCCACTTGTCCTCCCTAATCCGGATGCTTTTCCCTTCTCCGACTATCCATTGAGTATGTGGTTCCAGAACTTCTCTCCCTACTAATATACTTTTCCATCCCCAAGAGGCTTGTTGCTTGTTCCGTGCTGCCCAAAAATCTCCGCTTGGGAAGTAAATGCTCTTTAGAACTCTGCTCCATAAGGCATTCGGTGTTTGAAGCAATCTCCAGGCTTGTTTTCCCAGCAATGCTTTATTGAACTTTGTTAAATCCCGAAACCCGAGTCCTCCACAATCTTTTCTGGATTTTAGAACCTCCCATTTTTTCCAGTGTATGCCCCTCTTTGCTGCATGTTGTTTCCACCAGAAAGCTGCCGTTTTTGCTTCAATTGTTCTGCATATGGATATTGGAATTTTAAAAATAGACATAGCATATTGAGGGATTGCCTGGATGACGGTTTTTAGGAGGATTTCTTTCCCTGCCTTTGATATCAACTTCTCCTTCCACCCTTCTAGCTTATTGTCCACCCTTGTGAGTATCCAGTTGAACATATGCTTTTTAGTTTGCCCCCAATCCGATGGGATACCTAGATATTTTCCTGTCTTCTCAATAAGGGGAACCCTTAATTCTGCCGAGATACTCTGTTTTAGCTGCTGTGGGCATTCCTTGCTTAGGAAAAGACCCGATTTATTTAGGTTGATGGCTTGTCCCGAAGCATAACAGTATTGATTTAAGATACCCGCCAAATTTTGAGCTTCATTTACCGTCCCATTCAGAAAAAAGATAGCATCATCAGCAAAAAGTAGGTGGGATAGGGTTGGGCAAGTAGGGTTCAACTTTATCCCCTTTATAGTACCATCTTCCACAGCTTTGGACATCAGGGCAGTTAGGGCATTCACTACAATGATGAAGAGATAGGGTGAAAGGGGGTCACCTTGTCTGATTCCTCTCGAGGGGGTGAAAGCCATAGAGGGTTCTCCATTAGCCAGAGTGCTAAAGCTTACTATTGATATACAAAAATGTATCCATTGGATCCATTTTTCAGCAAAACCCATGGTCCTCATGTAGTCACAGAGAAAATCCCATTCAATTCTATCATATGCCTTTTGCATGTCCAGTTTCAAGACAACCTGGAACTTTCTTTTTCGTTTTCTGATTCTTAGTTGGTGCAGCACCTCCTAAACAATGAGGATATTATCCTGAATTTGTCGATCACTCACAAAAGCACTTTGTTCCATTGATATAATACTAGAGAGCCACGGGTTCAGCCTATTTGCCAAGACTTTTGCGATAATTTTGTAGCTGAAATTGCACAGGCTAATGGGTCTGAATTGAGACACATTTTCTGGGTTTTTTACTTTTGGGATAAGGGCTATATGTGTCTTGTTGAGTTCTGGGTCAAAGTTGCCTCGGCTGAAGAAAGAATCCACCAATTTAAAAAGGTCTTCATGACATACTGACCAGTTTTTTTGATAGAAGATCCCATGTAGGCCGTCTGGTCCCGGTGCTTTTGTAGCTCCTAGCTGGAAGACAGCCGCTCTGACCTCCTCTTTTGTGACCTGTTTTATCAGCTCCTCATTCATGGCACATGAGACTACACGAGGGCATTGGGCAAGGACTGGCTGATAGTTTCTGGTGCCCACCGAAGTAAAGAGCTGTTGATAGAAGTCTCGAATGTGGTGTTTTAGGACTGCTGGGTTGCGGCACCAAATTTGGTCATCTATCTTCAACATGGTAATCTTATTTCTCTGACGCCGTTGAATAGTCAAAGCATGGAAATACTTGGTGTTTTGGTCTCCCCATTTCAGCCAGTTTATCCTGGACCTCATGCCCCAATACATCTCTTCCTGGCGCCATATTTGATCAATTTGAGTGACTATAGCTTTAAAATCCTCCCTGTTTGATTCCTCGTCAGCCACGTTTGTGAGTTGTGTAAGCTGTGATTTCAGTTGTGTGATCTGTGTGTTAGCATTTTTGAATTTTCTCCTGCTCCATTCAGTCATTGCTGCCACCACTTTCTTTAACTTTCCTACTAGGTGATCCTGTTGTGTGTTTTCTGCATGCCATAGGTGCTTTATTAGTTCTGCACAATCTGGGTCGTCTAACCAGAAAGCCTCTAGCTTAAAACTCTTTTTTCTTTTTTTATGCTTCTTGTCCAGGTCTAGGAGGATCGGGCTATGATCAGACCCTATAGCCGGCAGTGCATATGCTTCAGCATGAATGAACTGGATTCGCCATTCGAGGTTGCACACCGCCCTGTCCAGCCTCTTCTTCACTAGGTCAGTACCCTCTCTATTGTTTGACCAGGTATATGCGCATCCCTTGCTTTCAATATCCATTAGAGAGCAGTTATTTAGGAAATCTCTAAAAGCCTGAATTCGATAACGATCTACTTCCCGGCGCTCGACCTTCTCCCAGTGATAAAGGACTTCATTAAAATCTCCAATGCATAACCAGGGGAGGGTGTTGTTGTGGGTTGTAGAGCTCAAAGTATGCCACAATTGTTGTCTCTCCTGGAAATTTGTGGAGGCATGTAGGAATGTGATTCGCATGATTTCTCCACTGCTGCAACTCGTGCCTTTTATGTCAATAAAATCCCCCGCGCTAGATTGTACTTCCACTTGCACCTCCTCATCCCACATTAATGCAAGACCCCCTGCTATGCCAATCGGTTCTATGAGGTAGGAATGAGCGAGCTTTAGACTTCTCTGGACCCTTTCAACGGTTTGTTCTTTGTTTTTGGTTTCCATCAGGAAAACCATATTGGGCTTTTCCTGAGCCACTAGAGCTCTAAGGTGACGAACTGTCAAGGGGGTGCCCAGCCCTTGACAGTTCCAACTCAAGATTTTCATCGCTGCTGTGGTAGCTTATTAGGGCCAGCCACCAAAGCCCGTGTTTTCATCGCTACAAGATTTATATCTGGTTTGATGCAACACATTTTGACACATTCCAAAAAGAGCCAATATTTCATCTTAATGGGCCTTGTTTTTTAGTCAAGCCTCATACTATCATAAACCGGTCCATGTCGATTACTGAGACGAACACAATGACATGGCACTATAAAAATTGCTACCCTCCATCGGTCCATGTCGATTACTGAGACGAACACAATGACATGGCACTATAAAAATTGCTACCCTCCATCGCAATGCAATGAGATTGTTTCACACGAAATGACTCAAAAGCATATCTAGAAATAAAATACTAAGCAAAAGGAGTCCATGGGCTTTCCCAAGTGTTCCTCATGCTCCTTTCTTCGTTTCCTTGAGAAACTTTGTCCCCATAACTCACTAGAGATAAAAAGTCAGTGTTGATTTAGACACTTGATTGTTCAGGGATTAATTCATCTTCTAGTTTTCATTCTCCATCCACTAATTTGAAATCTTAGATACTTTTATAAATTCAATTATGACTTAAGATCGTATCAACCCTCTTTATGTTGGAAGTAATTGGACTCCATTGCTCAATATAAGCTTCGTGGTATCTGGCCTACATTGCTTCGTCATTACTGCATGGGCCATAAAGAGACAATTGTTTTTAAGTGTAGAAATTAATGGAAACAGCATTAATGGATTAAGTGGGCCCGCAAAAGTGTAAAGGTTGAAACTATAATAAGTTGAGCCTATAAATACTTCTCAAGTCAGAGCTAAAAATTAGAGATCATTGATTCCAGAGTGAGTTAGGCTCCAAATTTAAAATCTGAAACCTAGCCTATTTGTACTGAAACCTGTTTTGGAATCTTCCATGTTTTTCCGTCTAGTTTCAGGGTATGCCTGAGAACCTGTTTTTTATAAATGCCCCCATCCGATATCTTATATGACTTCAGATTTTCCATAAACATGCAAGGAAACAATAACGTAATCCTCCTCCATATTGAAACATTAAGCACACGAACTCTTTGGCTAAACAAAATCCAAAAGTGTGCAGAGGCCACTTTTACAATCTTAAACAAGATAAATCTTATGTGAGTATGGCAGCATAACATACAAGAAGCAGAGGCCGCTTCAGCATTCAATATCATAAACTTCTCGTTGAAAAAATTGGTCATGGAGGAGCCATTGCAGCTCATTCACCTCGCATTCTGATTTCTGGTACCCCCATTGCGTATCAGAACTCATGCCTCGGACATTTTTCCATTAAAACCAGAAGTGCAAATCTTTATTGGGCCACACATAAACCTTGTAACGGGCGGAGGCCAACTAAAGCTACTGCCCGCTAGTTTTGATGATTTTCGAGACACCATGGTTAGACATCCGCCATCTCCCATAATACCATAACCCCAGAAACTTTCGGAGAACAGAGCGTTCTTCCATATACCCCTGTATTGTTTGCGGGAACTATTGAGACAACTCAAAACGTCACAAACCAACAGAATTGATAGCACTTCATATGCATTGGAGCTGAAAGTCTCATCGCAAAACAGAAAAGCAACGCATCAATTACGACCAACCTGACATACAAAGCAGCAGGGCAAAGAGAAGAAGCATACAAACGGCTTTGGGGCACAGGAAGAAGCAAGAGAAGATCCGCGACACTACCTGCTCTCGCTTGCTCGAATTGGGCGGCGCGACTTGGGGAACGGAAACCGGAGGTTCAGCGGGTGCTCCCTGACTTCGCGTACGAGCTTCCCCTCTCTTACCCACCTGGATTGCGGTCTTGCGGGCTACGGCGCTGATGGTGGCGACAACGATGGTGGCTGAGCGCTGGCTTGCTGCGTGTGGAGAGAGACTAGGAGAGAGACGGGGGCGAAAGAGGCGACTGAACGAGTTAGGCTTTTATTTTATTTTATTTATTTTTAACACAGTAAAAATCAGTTCCTAACCGGTCCCATCAGTCCGGTCCGGTTCAAATAGGAACCTATCCCGGACCTGTTTTACAGGTGGTCCGGTTCGATTTTCAAATAAACACGGTCCGATTGTACACCCCTACAAATATATCCATTCAATCACATAAAAAAGCTATTACATATTTGTTTAGTTTTTGGAGCAATGCAGTCTCATTGCATAGACACAACATTTGTGGACCCAATCTCAAGTGTTAGGGACTAGAGCTTAAGCATTGGGCATAGCCTTCGTAGACCTAGCCTGAGTGTTGGGGATTTGAGCTTGGGTACTGGAATTACACACTTGACCTTCGTGAATCCAGGCTTAGGTGTCAGGGCATTGGGCCTTTAGGTTTGGCCTCAATGGACCTAGATGAGGGCACCAAGACCTAGGCACTGGCATCAAGGTCACCTACCCCACCTTGATGAACTTGGGCCTAGGCATTGAAGACCAGGCTATGGATGTTGAGAACTAGCATCGATGTTTCCATGCCTTACAAGCGCCGACATCTAATCATATATTTGAAAGATGATTTTCAGTTTTTTTAAATTGGAAAATATTTTCTCAAATTTGAACATAGATTTCCTATTGACTCATTTTCTTAAACAAGTGAAATGTAGGAAAATGAGGAAAATACTTTTCCCAAAAATGTTTTTCATGAAACAAATGGGGCTTTAGACATAATAAGTTTTGTATATATAACCGTGAAGGGTACTAGGGTGCTATGGAGTTACAGATGTTGATATCTCTCGCTTGATAGCCTATTGCAGAGGATAGACAAAATCAAAGCACAACGCACGAGTTATGGTAAATCAAAATCGAGCATTTTTCAAATATTATAGGGATATTCTCAAACAATTATTCACAGAAGTGTTGGATTATAATAATATGTTATTTGTAACTTGAAAAAAAAAATGGATCATATTTCTGGCCGAAAAATAGAAAATAGACCACCGTTGCAAAAGTTTTTTCTTCCCTTAGACTGATGGACGTTTCAAACTCAGGGATTCTCTCTTTACTCGTAGAATTTCATAAACATCCTTATGTACCATTAATAGTGACTGTAAGACTAAACCATCGCAAAAGCGAAACAAATGCATGTTAAACACGTCTGTTTGATTTCGACAACAGCCACTGCATATTTGGTTCTGTGCTCTGTTGAAAGGTTCTCAAGCTGGTACCAGAAAGCGAGAGAGGAGAAGATGACGGACAGTTTGATCACATTCCTGGATAAATCCTACGACCTGCTTCAAGAAGAGAGGGAAATCTCGGCGAGTTGTCGAAAGCAGCTAGAATCCCTCGTCAACTAGGCAAAACACATGACTATCTTCCTCAGAAAAGCCAACTCGATGGACATCATCGATGAAATGCATAGAGAATGCTTGAAGCAGGTGAGAGAGATTCTTTTTGACACCGAAGATTCAATTGAGAAATATGTGTTATGAGAAGGTTTGCTGCGTGGCCGCCCTTCACTGAAGAAAATGCTGGCTCCTTTCAAGAGCCTGCGGAATAAGCATAGGATATATGCTGATGCTGAGGATCTCAAGTCGAAGGCCGCAGATGCTATCGACAGTCTTCAGGAATACACAGTAGACTTTAGGCAGGGAAGTAGCTCCAAGACCCAAACTGACACTCGAGGCAATTTCTGAAATGACAAGCTCATGCTGACGGATGCTCAGCTGGTTGGCATCGAAGGGCCTTGGGAGAATCTGGTGCAGTGGCTACTCAAGGACGACACATTCACAGTGGCCGCCATACGTGGGATGGCGGGGATTGGCAAGACTACTCTGGCCAACAGTGTGCATTGTGATGGGAGAGTGAAGCAGCGCTTCACTTGCCACGTGTGGGCCAACGTTTCAGAGTGGTACAACATGAAGGAGCTCCTGAAGAGGATCGTCGAGAGGCTCTGCAAGCAATTGAAGCTGGAGTTGCTGGCAAACATGGACGACATGGATGACCTTGCCCTGAGGTCGAAGATCAATAGGCTGCTGAAAAAGAGGCCATATGTGCTTGTCTTAAACGACGTGTGGAGCAAGGATTTACTTCCAATTCTTTTTTGCCTCCGCCTCCACCTCTCCTCCCTTCGAACTCACTCACTGTATCCCAACCTTCCTCTTCTCCCAACCAAATTCCTCACATAATGGACCCATAAATCCCCTTTACATCTCTGTCCAGCTATTCCACTTTTGTTTCTTCTCTTTCAACTCATCCTACGTAGACTCGTGCCAAATCTAGAATATCTAAACCTAAGAGAATTTTTAATCTCTCATTCTTTTCATGAAGAGGCACCAACTTGTGAATCTAAGGCCATTCTTGACCCACGTTGGAAAGTGGCCATGGTAGATGAATTTAATGCCTTGGTCACTAATCACACATGGGATCTTGTACCACATGATCCTTCTAAGAATGTAGTCTGTTGTTTTAAAAGACCAGACTAAGTATGAAAGGGAGTATTAGAATATTTAAATAATAAACCACGCTTTCATCTAACAACTTAAACATTTAGAACAATTGGTAGTGGTCCTACTTAATTCCCACATGGTATCAAAGCTAAAGGTCCCGAGTTCCAATTTTTTGAAGCCTATTTGCCTCTCCAATTAAATTTCTACATTTAGTATTAAGTAAAAGACCAAACTAAGAGTAAGAGGGAGTGTTGGAGTATTTAAATAATAAATCATATATTTGTCTAATAGTTTAAGCTTTTAGAATAGTTGGTAATGTCCCACCAAAATCTCACATGTTTTAAGATTAAGGAAAATCAGATGGAATCGTGCAATGCTTCAAAGCTTGTCTTGTTGCACAAGGATTTAAGCATCAAGCCAAACTAGACTATGTCGCGACCTAAAATTAAATTTCCGAAAATAATAATAATAGGTTTAGGGGTATTGTTAATTTCGGACCGACGGGCCTTCATTAACTTGGGCTCTCCCAAGCCCATACCCCGCGCGACGTGGGATATCGTGAAAGTCTTCTAATGAGGAGTCGCCACTAGCCTATTGGGGTCGGCTAGAAACCAAGCGAGACGTGGGAGCGTGCCTCACTTTCTACGCAACCAGAGAATCTAGGGTCGGGGACTTGATTACGTCAGTCACGTGACCAACGCCCTTTCGGTACCTAACTCGATTGCATATTAACTAATGTCATGGAAACGTATTTGAGAAAACTAAGATTTTTCCTAATCATCTACAGTAAGGAAATAACATCCAAAAATCATAACAAGACAAAGCACAGAAGAAGAGCCCTATTGTAGAGCCCTAAAGGCTTATTCAATTTTGGTATTTTTTTTTTTTAGGGTTTTCTAATTTATTTTTTTTGCAATTTTTCTGATTTTCTGAATTTTTATGAAATTTTTATATTTTTTAATGTTTTTACCATTTTTTAATATTTCGAATTTCCCAAAATTAAATAAAACAGACCTTCAAGAAATTTCTTTAAAAATTTTGGTTTTTCTGACTTTTAAGAAAGAAAAAAAAACATTTATTAAGGTTTTTGGGATTTTCTAATTTTTCTAATTTTTTTGGAATTTTTGGAATATTCGAAATAAAATAAAATAAAATAAAATTGAAATAAACTTTCAAAACTCTTCTGAAATTAAAGAAACATTTTTCTTAATGATTTTCGGAATTTTTTAAGATTTTTTGAATTTTTGAAATTTTTTATAATTTTTTATATTTTTATTAAAAAGATAATTCGGACCGGGTCAAAAGACCCGGCCCTACTAAGCTGACCCGGACCCTATTGGTTCGGGCTGGGCTAGCGACCGGGCTGGCCGAACGGCCAAGTCAAAAATTCTTTTTAAAATGGCCCATTAACAAAATAAACTAAAATAACCCATTTTTTTTATATATATATTTTTTACAAAAATCAGCCCAATCACCTAGCCTAAGCCCACTCAAAAATTACTCAGCCCAGCCCTTGCCTCTTTCTATTTTCGGCCACTTCTTTGTTTTTTTCTTTTCTGATTTTTCTATTTTTTATTTCTTTTTCCCCTTTTCCTTTTTTTTAATGTTTTCTTTAATCTTTCTTTTTTTCACTTTTTGTCTTTTTTCCCTGCAGATTTCCTCCCTGTTTCTGCATGCATGCACGCTTGTCTCCCTCCGACGCTGCAGACGCCCGAAACTTGCAACTTCTCTTTCTTTCTTTCTTTCTTCTTTTTTTATTAAACCAGCCACCCTCGACGGAGCCAACACTCCGGGCGATGATCGCCGCCCACCGGTCATCCACTCCAGCCGGCGTCGACTAAATCCGGCCACCTATTCCGGCGACCGATAATCCCTTCGTCGGAACAAAGAAAACACTCGCTCTCCCGACGACACACGATTATTTCCCGAAGACCACGCCAAGACACAATAACCATACAAACAGCAAGCATGATTTGGCAGCCATGGACGCAAACACGGATCGATCCCAAGTTGAAATGCGAACTGATTTTTCGGATCTCTTTGGGACATTTTGTCGAACACCTAATGTGCGCTAGGGAAAAGAGTGATTCTCAGTGCATTAGGGACTCGAACTCGGGCGGGGACTCTCGACAAAGCAAGCCAGAACATGGACCAACTCAACGGGGAACCGGCGGGGCCGGAGTTCGTGTGAGCCAGACGGCCGCGAACTCCGGCCCGGTGTATGCGAACAAGGTGAAAGCCGAACACAAAGAAGGGCCTACCGGGTACAGTTTGAGGGCGCCGACTGAAGGGCTGTCGGGCGGAGCTTGTGCGCGGCCGAGGCGTCAGCTGAAGTTCTCTCGCTCTCCCTCAGTAGCTTCCTTGCTCGGACTCTGATCTCCCCACTCGAGCTTCCTCTCCGGATTCTTCTCTCTCGGATCCGGGAGCTTTGGCGAAGAGGAAGAGAACGCGTCGGCGGCTCGTCGGCCGCGGTCGAGGCGCGATGGCTGCGGGAGCTCCTCTCTTGTTCCACTCGAGCCTCCCCTCTGTCTCGGATTTTTTTTCGGTCTATCTCTCCCTCCTCTCTCCCGATCACTCTCTCCTTTTCTTTTGTTCTCTCTCCCGGTCTCGGGCTCTCTGTTCCTCTTTTCCTCTCTCAGATCTGTGTTTTTTTTTTAGACCACCACTCGGCTTTCTCTTGCTCTCTTTTCTCTCAGACTCTCCGTCCCTTCTTCTCTCGAGCTCCCTCTCTCCTCTTTCTTTTTCTCCTCTTTTTCTTTTGTTTTTCCATTCCGACCCCTTATCCCGGGCCGCACGCTGCTACCGTCTCCCCTCCATCTGACGCCTGACTTTGCCGGCCTCATCCCTTCCGTCTGACCCGCAAAATGCTCTCTCATGGTCTGCTGCAGCCATCCTGCAACTTGTCGCAAATTTTTATCTCTTTGCAGGTTCTGTTCCCGTGAGGCGGTGAAGGAGAGGAGGAAGATAGAGGCGCGGGCTGGGCCGAAAAGGGAAGAAGAAAGGCGGGCCAGGCCCGCGCAGGGAAGAAAAGAAGAAGAGACAGGGGCCGGGCCGGCCCAGCCCTGGCCCGGACCCCCCTTTTTTTTTTAATTATTATTTTATTATTTTTTTTAATTTTTTAATTTAATTTAATTTAATTTTTTTTAATTTTTTTAAAATTAATTTTTTTTAGAAATTAATATGTATTTATATAAGTAAAGTAAACGGGCATTTAAGACAAAATAAACAAAATTTCAGATGTCAACAGACTATGACGAGACATTTAGCCCAGTTGTTAAGCCTACAGTAATTTGGGTTGTTCTCTCTATTGGGATTTTTTCAGGATGGGTCATATGCCAACTTGATGTTGAAAATGCTTTCTCTCCAACATCCTTTGTGAGGAAGTTTACATGCGACAACCTCTTGGTTTCTCTCATCCTGATTTCTCAAATCATGTGTGCCATCTCTAGAAAGACATGGTTTAAAATAAGCTCCACGTGCATGGTTGCATCGCTTCAGTAGCTTTTTATTATTTTTGGGTTTTATGGCGAGTAAGGTCGATCTTTTGTTATTTATCTGTGCTTCTTCTTCGGATGTGTGTATTTTCTGTTGTTTGTTGATGATATCCTTGTCATCGGTATGTATTTTCTGTTGTTTGTTGATGATATCCTTGTCATTGGTAATGCTCCTGAGTTTTTACAGTCTTTGATTACTTGACTCTCACAAGAATTTGCTATAAAGGATCTTGGACCACTTCACTATTTTTTTGGCATTGAGGCTCATCATCGCTCTAACGGCAAGCCAAGTATGTTGATAGCCTTTTGTACAAGTTTGACCTTGTTAAAGTAACACTTGTATCTACTCCTCTAGCCTCAAAGACTTTGTTGTTTGCTAATGATGGTAAGGTTCTTGCTTCTTCGACATTGTATCGACAAATGGTTGGTGCTCTACAATATGTGTCTATGACTAGACCAGATATAAGTTTTGTCGTGAACTTGATTAGTTAATTCATGCATCAATCAAGATTACTTCATCTCTAGGCTGTCAAACATATTTATCGATTTTAGCTGGCACCTTCACTCAAGGATTGCTCATTGAGCAAGGTTCTTTCACTTTATTGACTGCTAATGTAGATGCAGATTGGGTTGAAAACTCAAATACTTGATGGTCCACCACTGGGGTTTGTGTTTTTCTAGGCACCAATCTTGTTTCATGGAGTGCCAAGAAACAACCAACTGTAGCCCATTCTAGCACAGAGGCTGAGTATCATACTGTCACTCACTGTGTTGCTGAGACTATTTGGATTCACTATTACTCCGTGAGCTTGAGGTCCCCCTTTATAATCCTCTCACCATTTATTGTGATAACATTTCTGCCACCTATCTTGCTATCAATCCCATATTTCATGCTCGCACCAAACACATTGCGTTGGATTACCATTTTCTTCGAGAACGGGTTGCTTCTAGTGATCTACGTGTTCACTACATGTCTACAACAGATCAGTTGGCAAATATCTTAACCAAGGGACTACCTAGTCCATATCACACACTTTTGAGATCCGATCTCTCAATTGTTACACCTACTTTGGATTGAGGGGAGTATTAATGTGTAATTTATATGTATTTAGGGTATTTATGCAATTATGCTTCTATTTGTACCTTTTTTGTAATTAGTTACTCTTATACATATATATCATACAAACTTAATTGGGGTTGAGCCACAGCAAACACTTTGTTAGTATTTTCTCTCAGGCTCTAAACATCAAGAAAATGCCATCAATTATACTTCAGTGTCGTTGGTTTGATAGTTTGGATCCAAGAGCCTTCAACATCAAACTTAGACTGCATATCATCAACTCTTACAATGGATTTGGAAGGTGAAGATGGTGATTTTTGTTCCATTGTACAATGGGACCAGAAACGACAACACGAGATAGGTAGTTCTACAAAGCATGAAGTTCGCATCTTCACAAGTCCAGCTTGATATGTGTTCAGATAGTTGATCTAATGGGACGTGTAATCATTCATTATGGATGGAACCGGTAGCTCTACAGAAGAAATTCATTGTCAGCAGGACTTTTTCTTTTTTGGCTAGACATGATTAGTGAGATTGGCTTTCTATTTCGAGTTTTGAATGCTTTGCTATTTCTTTCTAATTTGAGTGTTTTGTAATTGCTCAGAATAAAGGTGTCCAGATGCTCAGATAAGTAAACAAAAAATTGTGTTTTTTATATTTCCAACAAAATTTAAATTACTATTCAGATTTCCAAAAACTGTGAAAAGAATTATTTATGAATTTATATTTCAACACTTGTGTTTTATGAAAGTTTTAAGTGTTTGAATTAAAAAGAAAAATAACTCAAAAAGTATGTGCGACCCAAGATTTATATTTGGCAAAAAGGTTAAAAACATGTCCTGGGTGAACATATCACAAATAATTGACCAAAAGACTAATAAGAGTTTACCAAGCTTGGCAGAGAAATTGTAAAATATTCTATATTGTTACAACCTACACTAAGAATAAAAATTTGATAGAACAAAAATGAATTAATACGCATTAAAATTAATAAAATTTGACAACAATTGACCAAAAACGGTTCTCTGAAATTAAATAACTCCTAATTTGCAAAAAAAGAAGAAGCAATTATCTAAAAATGTCCGTGAACCTCGAAATGATCAAATGGCTCATTTATCTGAAAGAAAAATTCTTGTCTGAAGGATGCATAAAGTTCATGTAAGTAAGATGGTCGACTATAAATATTTTATAGATGAATGCTTTGTGTAAAAAGTATATGTATTAATACAAAAATGAAATATAGTACTCAGTTTTTTTTCCTAAGGATATTGTAAATTACATCTTTTGCTTATATATTAAGTTAAGTTCGTCTCTAAAGAATGCTCACTATAAGATAATGCATTAGGAAAATCTCTTGTTAAATATAAAAAATAAAAATAAAAAGTATTGGGCTGCTCCGCCAGTGGACGGTATAATCACTTTTGAAATTATTGCCATTCATGGAATCTGTTAGACTTTTGAATTCTTCGATTCTTGTGTACATATCTGACTTTCTAATCAGAAATAAAAATGCTGTGTGACCGTGGATTTTGTATAGCTATTGTGTGTGATGCTTGTTTCTAAATCCTGTTCGCAAGTGACGATGTCTTAATTTTCCCTAAGTATGTTCAATGATTGAGAGTGTTTTCAATTTTATTCTCGCTTCTCTTCTACTTTTTAGGAGCATTTTCTTGTTTATAGATCAAGATTTTTCTGCAGAAGAACCAGGAAAAGTAAGGCCTCAAAATATATAATTGCGACATCCCAATTTTTCTTTGTTCACATTTTCAGATGTCAAGTAGACTGAAAATTCTTTTCATGTGGTTGCATTACAAATGAGTGGATCTATTGATCTTGAACGTGGTCAGATGGTACCCTCACTGCTTGACGTGAATGTACACTAAATTGAGACCGAAACTAACACTTATAGCATGTAACATGTAATGTGTCGGTAGTAGAAGGAGGTAAGAAGATCTAGTGACTCATTGATGAGATGGTTGGAATGTCCGGTATTGCTGAGAAAGTGGAGATTCATTTTGCCTACTATGACTAGACTAGCAACTAAGGCCATGTACCTACAATTTCCATCGTCCTCTTCTTTGATTCTTCCATGGCTCCATACTAATAGAAACAGCATTCAGCGACACTAATACGGAGGTTTTATATGTCTACCTTCGAGTAAATTTCTAGACTCTAATATATGATAAAGTAGATTTCTTGCCCTTCTAGTGAAGTGAGATATAGACAACAATTTGTGAAGTGTAGTAGTACAAGGGATGTTGTCTAAGGGCATGTGTCCACGCATTTGCTATATAAATGAGGCGAACTGTAATCAATGTGCCCTGAAAAAATATTAATGTGATTTACATATTTTGGGTTCTTCTAATGTTGTAAATTATCATACTTCACTCAATTTAATATCTTGCAGAAATGAGTTTCTATTTATAGTATATGTAAAAATCCTTAAGACAACAATTTGCAAAACCATTTCATGTCCTTCCCCATTTATCAGACACTTATCCTTAGGAGATTGCGGATTGGTGCTACTTTGTTTCTATATGGAAAGGTGGACATTTTGTTGTGGTTATCATCCTATGATGAAGAAGATGGTGATGGTGCGGCCGCGGTGGTTCAATGACGTGTGGTGGCTAGCAGTAGCGGCGGTGTTAGTGTATGAATAATTTTTACAAAGAAGATAGACTGTGGCGAAGGATGATGTGCCATGAGATCGAGCAAAAATTAATTTCCCCTTTTTTTAGACTCGGAAGTCATTTCCTTTTATTTTCTGACTTGAATTTTACAATTTGGAGCCCGATCAACGAAATTTTCAGCATAAAAAATGATGAAACTATTTTTCTTAGAATTCATTTTTTCAGTAAACGTACGGATTATCTCGAACCCTCTTGACACGTGGAAATTACGCGGGTGGTTTAGTAAACTTCTGCAACCAACAAACAAAAGCACACCGTTATTTTTTTAAAACAAATTAGAGCACGGAAGAAATTTATTTTTAAACCAAGGTTTTTTTGTGTGTGAAAATCTAAAGATCTTACATCGTTTTTCCTATGTAAAATTTGATGTTAATGCTCTTTTCCCTCTCGGCCCGGCCCTTCTCTCTTTTCTTTATTTTTCCCCCCTTCTCTTACCTTCTGCTCGGCCCGGCCCGTTTCCTTTCTCTTTTCTCCCTCCGGCCCGGCCTCTTTCACTCTATCTTCCTCCCTCTCGCGCCTCTCGCGCCATCTGCAAGCCGAAGGCAACAAAGCAGGAACGAAAGGACGACAGAGGCAGAGAGAGAGAGCAGAGCGGGAGTTGGTGGTCGGAGGGCAGGCCGGCACGGCCAGGCTCGCGTTGGCAGAGGCCATGCGCGCCTGCCGGGCAGGGTTAAAATGGAGAGAGAGGGAAAGCCGCGAGCAGGGGGAACCGTCCTGTCCGCTTTTCGATCGCAGGCGCCTCCGCCTCCGCCTCGAGATCTCCGGCGTCGTTGTCGTCGGTTCGTCGAGCGGCGAGTCGTCTACACCGTCGCTCAAGTTCCCATTCTCACCCATTCGCACCGTTACTGAAAACTTGGGCTCGCGCGACAGCCTTCTCTCGCGGTTTTGGCGGGAGAGCTCTCTCCTCGCGCCCCGCTGGTGATTTCTCGCTGTTCCAGAGCATGAGAGGTTTACTAGGAGCTGCTTTCGCAAGACGACCAACGTCCGTTCGTGTTATTTCCTGAACATCCGCGCTCCGGCTTTCTCGGTTACTGGAGTCGGAAGCCTCATCTGTGCAAAGGGGGCAACTTTACTTGGCGTCGACCCAGAATCCAGCTACGCTTGAAGTTGAACCTATGGTTTAAAACCCGCTCGCAAGCGGCAGTCCTTTGCATCTTCTTAAGATGTGGTCAAAAGCACCTTGAAAGTGGGAGACACTCTAAAAGAAGATCGCCATAGGTATCATTCATCTGCCGGTAAAATAGAGAGCAAGAATCATTCTCGGAAAGGAGAAGATGTCATATTGTGCCTCTACATCTAGGCTCCTTACTCGAGTCATGATGAGCACGCTCGAACAAGTTTCAACTTCGGAGGAAGTTGAACACATCTGGAACCTGCACCATCCAAGACGAGAGAAATTTTTTTTTTTTCTTTTTTTGGACAAAGCAACGTTGTTGAGCGTCAATTCGACGTCCTTGGTTGTTAACCCCTGGTCAAATCCCATATCGTTGCATTTGCTTCCATGAGCACTGCCTCTGTGTTACTGGCCAACTCTCGGGATCTTAAATGCTTGATTCATGCAGAGTATTTGAAGACTAGATGAGTCTTCCCTAATCCTTGTGCCCTGTGCACAAATCTGTTAGTTCTCTTTTAGCAATGGCACCAGTCAGTGGGCTCTTCGATGCCCACTAATGCGTTTGTCTTCTCAAATAAGGCATTGGATGATGGTTGATGGTCGGCTGAGCTGGACGGGGCATGGCTGCTGGTCAATCCATTAGAAATCCGTGTAGGTGCAAGCCCAATATTAGCCATGTATTCTTTCTATTTTGTTCGAGATGTCTTGATTCGACCGTAAAAGTTGGGTTAGTATAGAGACGGCTTAAGGAATTAGCCCCTCGATTCACGTCGCCACAAGTCCTCCTCTTCAAAGTCCTAGAGAAACTTCCGCATTATTTTGATGCTCGGTTTGGGTTGCTCATCAATGACCTCCTTCGAGTAGGCTTCATGGAGGAGAAGCCAATGTCTCCATTAAATGCCTTTTGAGGACGTCAAATTCCTCATGAGCATCTGCAGTGGATTCCAATTCATTTTGCAACCTAGAGTATTTTAGAATATACAAGAAAATCCTAAAACTTATTAGTTTTGAAGGTTTGTCTTCTTTATGGATTAGTCACGGTGCCTCATATAAAAAAACCTCTTTGTCGTGACGTGTCTGTTGACACCTTTATTTTTGCTAGTAAAAAAAGTTAATATAATAATAATAACAATAATAATCCAAAATTCGACTTATCGATTACGTCCGTCAGCAAGAGAGCAAAGGCATGCCTCACTGGCAGGGGACCAAAGCGGGACCAAAGCGGGACCAAATATCCTAGGATGGCTTATAGAGTTGGTTACAGATAACCAAAACTGAATCGGTTGGCCAAAGAAAAAACTCAGCCTCTCTTTAGGCTCGAACAGGGAGACAACATAAAGGATTGAGGGATTTCAATCACATGGACACCATCTTCAATTCCGTTCAACCTTGCCATTACTGTTGTCGGACAGCATTGGACCGCCATCCACACAAGCTTTTCCTCACTTAGCAGAGGACGAAGTTGCAACTCCCTCACAGTCGATCATCGATCATCGCTTCTCATAGAATTTGAGCCATAGCATTTCATTGCCATTTGCCTCTCTTGATGTCTGAACTACCACTAGTCGCTGATCATGGCTCCATTTTCATTTGTTGGCTAGGAACTTTTCTTCCGCATGCTCTGGCTCCCCCTCCTTGCTGAAGTTAGAATATTGAGTTCGGTTGATGAATAGCTGAACAAATTTTGCGAAATTGAGATGTATTTGTAATGTACAATGTGGATTTAGAGCGTCACACTTCATGTTTAGGCTGAAACGTTGAATTAAACTCAAATCCGAAGTTCATACTTCAAGCGCATATTATCTGTTTGATGATTTGCCTAAAAGTCGTCAAATTTGAGTCAGCATAATCAGTTGGAGAATAATGCATAAACCTCGGATTGATCAACATCTGCTTCATGATTTGTTGAATTTGAGTCTGACTCTGCGATTTTCCTATGATTTTATGGCATATCCTCGTGATTCCTGGTAGCCTCTACCTGTTTTCCCTAAAAAGAGGGGCATTTCCACCCTTCCATGGCCTAAAGTACGGTGAAATTGTCGATTGAGATTAGATGGCTGACAATTAGCATGTGATGGTCCAACGATTGACGGTGATTGTCAATGTTAATTGTCAATCAAGGAGTTAAAAATTTTACCTTTATTCGCATGCGTTAATGTAGAAAGGCCCATAAAAGGGATCAATATGGTCATGCGTAGTACTAAGCTGTGACAACCATCCGGTTTGTGTTCAGTTAAGAAAGGTCGGTCATTGTTTTGCCCATTAATTCCGTATTGACAAGCTAAAATAAATCAAGCATCAAAATATTTTCAAGAACTCGACTGAATTTGAATTCTTAAAAAATTACTACTAGATAGTCGACATACATTGAAAATGGGATAAATGAGTAGATTTTGACTACCAATTCCCTCCTTGGACTGCTCAAGCCCGATCCATCTCGCATTAAATGATTAGTAATTTGTTTTCACATATGATAGGGCAGCCCATGGATCGATCTAGTATCAAACCAAGAAAGGTGCAATGCTCATAATTAGCACTGATGCTCCCTCGATTATACTAGGTCCACCCCACCAAAGAATTTTCCCATGATTTCGGGTTCCTTTAGATCGTCAACACGTATTTTGTCATGTCATACTCAAATCATATTACGTGGGTGTGGTGATAAAAGTCGTGAGACACTCTTGGTGCAAATTGGATTTCGTGATATTATCGAATATTTAATAGGCCTTGCATTAAATCCCAATTTTGGTATATATCTTCTTTGATGCATATAACTAGATTAACGGGTTATTTCATGATATTAAAATTGGCACTCTAAAGATAAAGGTCCATCTTGTTTGGCCCATTTCAAGTCCAATTTTCCATTCAAACATCAAAATTTCAAATACTAAGTAAAAAAAATAATATTAAAATTGGCACTCTAAAGATGAAGGTCCATCTTGTGGCTCACCTGTCTAGATCTAGGTTAAGCTCCGGCCAACGAGCTTAGGGCTCGCTAGCCCAAAGCTCTGTCGCGGCTTGCCTACCCAGATTCAAGCTGAGCTCTAGTCGGCGACGGCAAACTCGAGATCGGCAATGGTGACAACGGCGTGATGGCGGGATCGGCAACGGAGGTCGAGAACGCATAGAGGAGGGGGATGGAAAGAGAGAGATGATGGGTCTACCTAATAACTCACTCAACCCATATTTGACCTATATTTAACTTTCACTTGACCCATATTTGACCAATATTTAATTTTCACTTGACCTATATTTGACCTATATTTAACTTTTACTTGACCCATATTTGACCTATTTAACTAATAGTGAGTTATAATATGGGTTTATGACCCATTTTGACACCTCTACTAACCTGAATAGATAATCGCTAGCTAATGTTAGCTTGTGCAATGGGCGATAACAGCAGGGCGTGCGTTGCACACGCCAGCAGTTTTTCGTCCATTGCACACGTGCGGCGACGTGCTAGCGAAGTAGTCGCTTGTGGGAAGTGCGTCCGCCCTCCCCTAGTGGCATGCCATCGGTCGATTTTCTCGTCTCGACAAGAACTTCAACCCTACATTTTCAAAAACAAATTTTATCACACGGAACTTCGAGAAACAATCCTGAACAATATAGTTGGGTGTTGGTTTTTCATACCAAGCCTTCATTGATGCTGTTATACAAATTCCAACCAATAATCCGTTTATAAAAACTTGAATTCAACGATCAAGAAACAATAACACGTTGCTATGATACCAACATTGGAAACAAATTCCTAAAAATTCAGACACTCGAACAATCGAGTAACACAATAAACTCATGCGGAAACGTGTTTAAGGGAACTTGAATCACTGATCGTTAAAGTATGTTACCAATAAGGACGTACCTTATTTTCCACGGATTAAATGCTCCTATTGCAATGTTGTGAGAGAGATTGAGTGAGAACAATTACAGCCTTCTTTGTTTTTCTTTCTTTTCCTATGGAAAACACGTTATTTTCTCTTTCGAAGAAGCAACCCTCAAAATAACTGCCTTAGCGGTTATTTTTCTCCTATGGGCCTTTTCCAAATTAAGGGGCTGGGTTAGCCCAACATAGGCGGTCCAATATCTATAAAACCCATCACTTTTTATGGTTGAAACTGAAAGTTTTCTGCTATCGTATGAAACGCAAGTCAAAAGAAATTGGGCCTAGGGGTGGGGCTCTTCCTTCTTCGAGGGAGTCCAGGAAGCATCCTCTCAGCCAACGCAGCTCGGAAAATGGAGAAGATCCTTCGGTGGAGTCAATGGTTTTATTAATCGGAATCTTTTCTGGTCAGACTTCGGTGTATACACATCGAAATTGCATAGTTGCCGGAACATAGCTTATGCTTGTTTATGGATGGTCTTCACGTGTGTTGTCATCTTATCTAATCCTTTCCCCTCATGAATGGGTGCAATGGCATTTGCGGCATTTTCTGCAAAAATCTGTCACTCAGGAAAAGAAAATGAGATTTTTCTCGAAAATAAAAAAAAAATTCTAGTGTATTGTAAAGAGGTCCGGACATTTATTCGAGAGACAAATTTGATCACTAGAGTTGTCGTCCGAGTTTGCAAATCGACATCCAATGCGATGGATGGAAGTTGATGAGGCGAACAGTGAAAAACTCCCAAATACAATGACGTTGTGCCCTCCCTTCACCAAACTGACGTCATGTGCGTTTGGTTTAGCATTTGCAAAGCTCTTTGGGCCCCATATCTCCTTAGGCATATGCAAATGCCGTTTGACAATTTTGGAGTGCTTTAGGGATATGTAATTGCATCTTCAAAACTATCTAAAGGCCTTTAGTCCAATGCAAGTTCAGAGATACTTTTGAATGATGTGTTTCCAAAATGCAAGAATGCTTTTTTCAACTTCCAACTTTGCCCTCGCTTAACTTTTATAATTTTGGAAATATTCTCAAAAGCCCTAACTTTGCCTCAGCCATCAAATAACAACCGACGTGCCACTTGCAAGTGTCAAGCATGCCATTGGCGGATAGGCGGCATGCCAACACCACCCTTGTTGCTTGGTGGCGGCAATTGAGTTTCGTTAGCAAATAGTTTGAGATTTTTCATAAAAATAATTAGCAAAAGTCTTTTACAAAATATAGTTTTTCAATATGTTTCTAAAAATCATTTTACCAAATGCTACTTGTATTTCAGAAAACACAATTAATTTCAAAGGCCTTTGCTTTTTCCCAAAAGACATTCTCCCAAAGTCGAACCATGAGGGGAGGGGGGCGCTCAATTCAATCGATTTAGAGAATTTGGGGCTAGGGTTCATGAGCCAATCCAATTCAAGAGAGCAATGCTGCAGCCCATTAAATTAGATTGAGAGGGAGAGAGAGACGGGGGCACTCAATTGAATCATATTAAGAGAGAGGTACAACGCTCAATTTTGACGTGTGCAGATAAGAAATTTTTAAATAACATGACATATTGTTATTGGCCGTTAAATATAACCCACCTATCTATATGCTTATTTATCGTATGAAATTTATATTCCAGCTTGACGAAACTTAGCATTACTCAAGATTACTTATGTCATTTATTTATAGCTTGCACATTTCACTAGTGTGAGTCAATCACTTGAGAATTGGATCGAAGCACCAATTGATAAACTTAATGACTGATCAGGAAGTAAGAATTGAATCCAATATGAGCGTGCAAGAAATCTTACCATGTTGAAGCACGACAATATTAAAAAAGGAAAAAAGAGATCTCACTGTTTTTTTCTTTTTCTTTTTATTTGGAGAATTCCACCCGGATCATGTCCTGAACCGCAAATCTCTCATAGATTGCATAGCTAATTTTCTTTAATTAGAAGCATTAAATAGAGGAATCCAGCTCTTGAAAACAGCCAGAAATCACTGAAATCGTCTTCAGCACAAAATTTTAAAAAAGGTAACAAAAAAAAAACTCAAAAGGGCATTTGTTTTTTTTTTTTGTTGGGGCACCGGGGGCCCGCATCATATCCTAATTAAGAGAGCGAAAATCTTTTTATTTTTATTTGGAGAATTCGACCCGGATCATATCCTAATTAAGAGAGTGACGAGGAAATTACCTCTCTACCCTTGTACCACGATGTCCAGTTCTTTGTGATGTTGAGGCCGAGCTTGTTCAGCAATTATTGAGTCGACATCATCGGGATCCTCTTGTCCGTGTCTCCGTTGAATCGCAGAAGAATTAATTAAACAAGAAAATCCAAAATTACCATTAAATTGAATTTAATTAACGTATGCTAAATTTAACAAATCTATTTCTTCACTAATACTTGAAGACCACCCAGCGGACTCCCCCACCGATGAGTAGTACTGGGAGGACTGAAAAGGTGAGTCCTTCCAAGAATTGCTCACCTCCAGGCTCAATTAATTTTTTGTGACGAAATTAGCAGAACTTAGTATCATTATAATAGCCTCATCTTCGATAAAATCAAGAAATCCATCTATTTATTTCGAAAAAGGTTATTTAAAAAATATATTTTTGAAATGATTTATTGTATTGTTTGAAATAATTAGTCAATGTAATTTTTTTCATGATTGGTAATAACTTATGTTTAAATATTTTCTTGAATAATGAAAATATATTTTATTGATTCGTTTTCTTCCTGCTCTCCTCTTGCTCAATCATCGCCAAATTGTCGCCAATGTCACGAACTTCTCGAGGCGTTAACTTGTAACGCGTCGTGTGATGACGAGGAGAATTTACTCGGTGGAACGGTAGAGCCTCATGTGTGCGTTAAGCATGAAATCAACGCTAATCGACAGCTCTGTTTCTGTCCCTCTGTCTCTCTCTCTCTCTCTCTCTCTCTCTCTTGAAGCGAATAATGGCGATCGTAATACCACAAACACTCTTCAAAGCTCCTCTCTCTCTCTCTGGCTAGCACACAAAGTTCCAATCCAGACAAGTGGTGAAATGTGTTGATGCACTCTTGGTTCAATGATTCGCCCCCATGCAATCCATTATTTGAATCTAGAAATCACAGACATGCGATCACTCAAACACAACAGAGACAGGGGTTCGAACTGAATGCTTAGTAGATACCCATGTGATCGCCCCTTGAGCAATGGGTGGGGCCGACGTCGCATTCCTTGTGAAGTCAACCCTGAAACTCGCTGTTTGGTTTGCCTTCGTGAACTCCAATTTACTCGGGTACACGCCAATTGAGTCGAGACCCTTGATGGGGTCGATCACCACCCTGTAAGACGACTTGGCAGGTCCGACGTTCCTCACCGTCCTCGTCACACTCACCTTCGTCACTAAATCCTTGAATCTCAAGCTAATTGATGGATAGTTGAGCTGGTAATCGGGTATGCTCCTAATGCTTGAGCATGTCACCACTTCTTTGACTATAAGCTTGATTGCGGAGTCGTTGTAGTTGAGCCCACAAAGGTAAGGAATGTAATCTTGCGGTTCAATGTCGTAAATAAGACCCGGGTTGACAGCCTTTGCTGGGTTGACATGTCCTGCGCCCATGGTGAATATGTTTGCTGGATTGAGCGATTGGTCCAAGATGGGTTGGCCCCTCATGTTGGAGGTGGTGGCAGTGGTCATGATGGCGGACTTGATGGCCGCTGGT